>JANAVB010003600.1:0-195821 GCA_029216955.1 Iris pallida | reverse complement strand
GCTGGAAGACAAGATGATGGTACACAGGTTGATGGGAGAGGCAGACTGGCACACATGCAGAGGGTACAAAGGCAGAAGAGGAAAAAATTCATGATGAAGTTGAAGAAACAGAGGAGGAGATGAAGATTTTACCAAGCAGTGAAGACAAAAATGAAGAATGGGGTGAAGAAACAGAGTTTCGAAGGGAAGAGTTTCAGAGAAGAAACTTAACCTTGATGAACTTGACCTTGAAGAGGAATACCATAGTTGTCCATCATCTGCTTCTGAATGTGATCATAGACCTACTGAAATTGATGACTTATACAGTGAGGGTGAGATGGGTGAGGTGGAATACAGGATTCCAATGAATTCTGTGTTTAGACCTCCATGGAACAATAGTGTCAGATTAAATATGGGAACAAGCAGCAGCAACAGCAATCCTTCAATCCTCCTCCAACAACAACAGCAAGGATTGTACTTGTTTAATGTTAAAAGTGTATTGAATGTTCATTTTGAAGCAGCACTAACTGTATGCTTGCTTTACTTTTGTGTAATCCTTAAACTCTGTTATGTTCAATTTTTGGAGGCCTATACATGCTTGCTTATATTGTGTATCCTTAAACTCAGAGACCAATTGCTTATATGTTCAATTTGTGTTCACTATTTAGAGGCCAATGTTTGCTTATATGTTCAATTTGTGTTCACTATTTTGGAGGCCAATTGCTGCATAATATTGTTTGTATTTTGAAGGCCAATTGTTGCATAATTGTTTGTATTTTGAAGGCCAATTGCAGCAAACTGTTCAAGCAGCAACAATAAATGCTGCATTTTTTTGAAGGCCAATGTTTGTTAAGGATTCTTTAATGTTTGTTCAAGCAGCAGCAGCATACTTCTTTGCTTCTTCATAATTCTTCAATGTTTGTTAAGGATTCTTTAATGTTTGTTCAGCACACTTCTTTGAAGGCCAATGTTTGAATGTAATGAATGTACAATGGTTGAAGCAGCATTTGATTAAGCAAAGTGATCTTTCTTTCTTCAGCAAACATTCATTTTGAGGGCCAATGTTTGAAGTAGCAAAGTAAACTTTGTTTGAAGTTCTAAACATTTGGTACTTGTCTGTATGAACTACAGATAATGCTTGTAGTGAAACTTAAATGGATCAAAGCATCTATGAAATGTTCAACATTCATAAAAGAGAGACATGCAGTTGTTGACAAAAGCAATCGACTTCAATTCATTACATAGATGGGAAATTTCCACTCAACTACATGATTTCAACTTTACATGCCCAATTCCTTTCTAAATTTTGGCACAACTTATCTAAAGTTGTGTTTACTACAATTTGAACAGGAATTTCACATTTGTTCTCATCTTTAACAACACCCTCATTCAACCATTGGAATGCATTGTTGCATCTCATGCATTGCAAGAATCTTCTTCCCTTGCTGTGACTCCTCTTTGACATCAAGACAGCTCTCTTCCCTCCACAATGTCGATTTGGGCAAGTATTTTCTTTCCAAGGCATTGTTTCTTCCAATGCCCTAATTCACCACATGTGAAACATCCTTCCATTTGAATTGTCGAAAAGAACTTCCAGAGCTTGACTCCAAAATAGCGGCATCCAACCATTCAAAATCCGAGCAACAGGGCATTTCAAAAACTTTCTACCAGGATTTGCCTTAGTATTTGACTTCAACAGGTGCCTAATCCCCCGGCAGTTCCTGATCTTGCAAGGCAGCTCAAGAACGAACATTCATCGGCAAGGTGGTTGTTCTTGGAGCAAATTTGACACTTCTCCTACAAGAAAGACCAAATTACTCAGAATTGAGGGGCAAAACGCATACCACAAAACAAAAAGTTTAGGAAAAAAAGTACAGGAGCAATTTCATTGTACCTGTTGCAGAGGTCGCCATGGGAGGGCGCTTAAGCTTGGACGAACTCTAATAGTGACACGAGAACAAATGTAGAAGAAATTTGGGGTTAGGTCAAAAGCACGTCAACTTCTTTTATGAGGGAGAGCGGTTGGAATTTAATAAGTGAGGGGTAGTTTAGGAATTAGAAAGAACACAACACGTAACACATAGAACGGAGGGTATTTACGTCCTAAAAAGTCGACGAAGGGGGGTTTCTGTTAGACACCAACGAAACTGTTAGAAGTGGGGGCCGTCGTTTATTAATACAAAACAGTGGGGTGCACCCTTATATTGACATAAAAAGTGGGGGGTAAATAAAAATTCTCAATTTTTTATGGTGGTGAACAATGCCTTGTGCATTGTTCACTCTGTTAGTTAGTTTTCTTATTTTCTTTTATTTAGTTATTTGTTATTCTTATTTCTAATTCTTATTACCATAATAAATTCTAAAAATAATATAATAAATAATTTCAAGATATTTCTAACAATACCCATCCATATATATATATATATATATATATATATATATAATATATATATATATATATCTATATATATATATATATATATAAAATATATATATATATATATATATAGATATATATATAATTGAGGTGTCCTTTTTCCAAGTCCAACCGTGGCTAAAGCCACCCAGCCGTCCGAGGGGGAATTTGAACCCAAGACCTATATATATATATATATATATATATATATATATATATTATATATATATATTGAGGTGTCCTTTTTCCAAGTCCAACCGTGGCTAAAGCCACCCAGCCGTCCGAGGGGAATTTGAACCCAAGACCTATGCTTGGGCAGCCCCCCGCACTGTAACTAGGCTAGTGCCTTAGGGACACACATGCACACACACACACACACCACATATTATATATATATATATATATATATATATATATAGGAAGCGGATCAAAAGCCTCCCTTAGAAAGCCTCCCAAAAATCCTCCTCACTCTAATCCATAATTTAATGTTAATATTAATGTTATATTAATATTAATGTTAATATTAATGTTAATATTAATGTTAATGTTAATATAATGTTATTTAACATAAATACTAAAATTAACATTAATATTAACATTAAAATTAAAATTAACATTAAAATTAACATTAATATTAATATTAACATTAACATTAACATTAATAAAAAATTATATTAACATTAACATTAATATTAACATTAATATTAACATTAACATTAATATTAATATTAATATTAACATTAAATTACGAATTAGAGTGAGGGGGTTTTTGGGGGCTTTCTAAGGGGGGCTTTGATCCGCTCCCATATATATATATTTTAATTCTTATATATATATATTATATATTATATATATATTATATATATATTATATATATATATATATAATATATATATTATATATATCTGTGTGTGTGTGTGTGTGTGTGTTTTATATTATATATATATATTATATATATATATATATATATATATATATATAATATATATATATATAACACACACCCACACACACACACACACACACACACACACACACACACACACCCAGATATATATATATATATATATATATATATATATATATTATATATATATATATATTATTAAAAATATATATATATATATTATATAACACACACACACACAAACAACACACCACACACACCACACACACACATATATATATACACACACTAACTACACACACACACACACATATATAAATATACACACACACACACACACACACACACACACACACACCACATATATATATACTCAATATATGTATACCTAAATTTAACCTAATTGATTATAAAGAATATATAGTAAAATTTAGGAGCTTTACATGTGCTCTACGAAAGAGTTGTTCACCACTTTCGAACCTACTTTAAGAAGGTATCGATAGTGAACAAGTCTTAAACTAAAGTTTGGGGTTCAGGACAATGGTGTTGAAACTGACTTCTGGAAGTCACTTATCATGGAGAAGGTGAATACATACCAATGATAGCTAAGAACTTAATCTCAGAAAATCTGCTATATGACGCAGGCTTGAAAATGGCGATCAATGTTGGTCAGATAGTGATGTCATAAAAAGGAGCATACATCGGGAAGACTTTTTGTACAGAAGAGATATTTAAACTGTAGTTGGTAATTTTGGCCTATTGGCTAATGGTCACACCTGATTTTGAAAATCAACGACAACTTTGGTCGATGTACAAAATATACGAACTACTACAGGTTACATGAACTTACACAGAAGAATGTCTATGTCTACATCCCACTGCTACAAGGAACATCGCATCATCATCCAAAAGCAATCTTACTGGAATTCAGATCAAGTCATTTTATATTTTCTTCTGTATTTTTTAAATTTATTGAGTCTAGAAAATATAAATGTGAGCTCGTTCGGGATTGATACTGTCTTAGGTTATTCCTAGTCCACAAATCCAAAAAGCCTACCTACTGTGAAACCCACAATTTTCGGTTACATTTTAAATTTTATTAGTGTGTGTTTGCCAGTTAATTTTTCAAATTATTTAATAGAAAAAAATACTTTTAAAAATTAATAACTTGGATTTGATTTTCTGGCTCAGACCCGAACCCAATTTGAAACTAAAAATATTTTTAAAATGTTTAGTCATATTTTCTAAAGAAAAAAAAATTATTTATAATTTTCAAAGCCCTTTTCCCTATTATTATCTTTTAGCCCACTATATTTGTTTAGCCCAAGTATTAGAGACCAAGTCTTGTTAGCCCAACCAAACCATTAACTATTTAAACCATTTAAGAGAAGCCATTCTCTTAAACCCATTAGTTTAACCCTCCAAGCCCATGAAACCCAAGCCTTTGGTTTAATCCTTAACCCAACACTTAGACCATTAAACCAATAAAAACCCTTTAATACTTTAGAGAGAGAGAGAGAGACTTTAAAACAATTCTCTTCCTTCTGTTGGTTTCTTCCGGTGACTCTTGGTCGACCTTCCCGAAACCGTCGCCCCTTGGTTTTCGACTTCCCGAACGGCCGACGACCCCTCGGTTTCCGGTAACCCCCGCTCACTTCTCCTATAAAAACCCCTCCATCCCCTCCATTCACCATCACCACCAACTCCCAAAACCCCCAAAACCTTTGTGCCCAAGATCCGTGCCCGACGCATCCTCCCGGCCGACCCCTGCCCGGCGCCACCCCTCCCGAGGCCAACGCCCACCGGCGACCAACTCCGGCCGCCGTTTTCCGCGGCCGTGCGCGCCAGCCCGACCGGCGGCTTCCCCGTTCTCCGTGCTGTTCCGCGGAACCCTGCCGCGCCTTTTCCGAGCTCGGGTGCTGTACACGCAGCCGAACCCCAGCGAGGCGCTGACCAGAGCCCGAGACGCTGTCCGTGTGTTCTTTTTCTCTAAAATTCACCTGAGAGCTCTAGCCGAGCAATTTCTGGAATAATCCCGTTGCCCGTTTCCATTTTTATAGCTGTAGTGAATTTGGTCCACGAATTTCCCTGGGAATTCGGTAAGCGAGGCATTTTCGGTTTTTCCGAAATTCTTTCGGGAATGTTCTGTGAGTTTTCGGAATTTTCTATGGGTTTGGTTTTTCCAAAATCCTTTCGGAATTGATTCTGTGGCTTATGTTTCTTTGGGTGTTTCTGTTGGTTCTCGGAATTTTCGAGATTATCTCGGAAAAGCTGGGATTTGGTTTAGTAGTTAAATTGGATTTTCTGATTGTTGGTATGCTGGTTCCGAGTTTTCCGAATTCATTTCGGAAATAATTCTGTGAGTATATTTTATATAAAAGTGGATTTTTCCAAGTGTGGGACTGATATTTGGAGTTTGTGGCACATTTTTCCAGTTTTGGGTTATCCCAAAAATAGAGGGAATGCTGTCGAAATTTTATAAAATTTATAAATAGATTTCAAATTAGTTTTCGGAAATATTTTATAAAATGGATTTTCGAGCGACGACTATATCGGTCAATGGGCCCTTAGAGAAATGCAAACGAACCGGTTTTACCGGACGTTGAGGCATTAGCTATTTTTGACGATTGGACCAATATCTGAGACTCGTAAATTAATTCGATTTAATTTAAATTATTATTTATTTTGTAATTAAATTGTAGGATAATTTTTTTTAGAGACTAACCAAAGTTTTTTTCTTATTTAAATTCATGTAAAATGGTCTGTAAAGGGCATAAGCCCAGTTTTATTATTTTCTGTGGTTTTGTAATAAGTTAGTTAAATTTTTATTCTTTTCTGGTTGTGGTTGACGTAAACACGTAAAATAGTAAAATAATTATTTATAGAAAATCAATATTGTTTTCTCATATTAAATAAATTAGAAAAAAATTACAAGTTATTATTTAAAACAAGTTTCACGTTTTCTCATTTAAAGAAAAATGTAGTTTATTATATAAATTATAAAATACCAAGTTTTGCCAATAAATCGATAAATACAAAGTTTTTCCGAAATTAAATATAAAATGATCTTTCCATCATAATTAAATATAACGCATTAGATAATCGAATTTTGTTTGTGTTAGTATAATAAAGATTAAAAATTGACTAGGACAAATTTAGAGATTGTAACTAGCACATCTAGCATGGCAATTTTTGGAATCTAAGGCAGACTTCTCGATTGTAGGATTTCGAGGACAAGTCTGAATTCAATCCCGGAGACATTCTAAATCCAGTCATAAGCAAAGGCAAGTACATTTTGTGGTAGATTACAATTATTTAGTAATTGTTTTATTGTAAGTTTAAACCATGATGCAACACGGAACTCTCTCTGAGAGCATTGACTATTTAACTGTTGGGTACTGGAGGAGTAGTGTAATGAGTATGACCACATCCAAAATAGTATAATGACTGTGTTAGCTTACCCCTCATACACACGGGGATAAGCCATATCGTATCAATAGGATACAACTGTACAACCCAATCCGGTCATATTCATTGCCTATTCACATCACACTGTTTTAACTGCTGGAAAACTATTTATTTCAAATTATTTAAAAGTGCATAATTCTATTATATTCCAATTGTTAAAATATCATGAATTGTACTTTGCTCCCTCATGATGGGAGACTATATCTTTAGGTTCTATGATGCAGAGCTTCTGATTAGTAGCTACTATGACCCTGAGTTGTACCCGGCTGTTCTACCAGAGGATGATGATGAGGAGACTGCTAATTAGATTATTTTCAGTTTATGATTATGTGGAAAACAAATATTTTATTTCAGTTGTGGGTTGTATTTGAAAACTTGTGTTTGGACAAGTTTTATTTATCGAAACATTAAAAGTTGTGGCAATTAGAATTGTGTTGTTGATTACCTGCATGAGTGATACAACTTACTGCCGCGTCTCAACAACGGTGCAGGTTGGGCATGATCCGATTCGACCCAAGAAATTGGAACCAGGTCGTGACATGTTTTTAGTGGTGGCCCATGCAGGTCAGAATCAACAACTTAGGAAAACATATCTAGAAACATTTAGAACACTAGAACATTAATTTGTCACAACATAAGGCCGATATATATATTTTTTTTGTTATAGACTGGTAGGCTACCTTGCTTATGTTTTGCAATCCTAAACCTTCCAGAATATGGCCACAAATCCTGCTGGCGATGGGGTATTTTCACCTGATCACACCCCACCTCTCCAATCGAGTCCGGATCCTACACCTCGGCAGCTGGCCGACCGTCCCCATAATGCACCCCGTGGGATGTATGCTGCTACAACGGTGGATCCATCAACTTCCCAGACTGAGCTGCAGCCCCCTGTGGTAGTACCCCCTCCAGCTGCCCCACCGGTGCCTGTGGACCCCACCGACCTCATAGGTCTGCAACGAGGAGTGCTAGAAGCCCAGAGAGCTCAAACGGAAGCTCATCAAGAGCAAACCGCGATTATGAGGGAAAGCATGGAGAATGCTCATAATGTGGCTATGACTGCTCTGGGAAGAGGAGAGCAGCTCAACTTGAACCAAGGCCTGCCAAGGTTGGCGATATTGAGAGTTTCAAGAAGCAGAACCCTCGACCCTTCAAGGGAACCGAGGGAATCGTCTATGCTGACGAATGGCTCGTTAGCATGGAGCGTCTCCTAAGTGTCGCTCGAATTCCAGAAGACCTCAAGGCCGAAGCAGTAGGACTCCAACTACAAAGTGTAGCAAGCACCTGGTATCGGAATGAACCCCGACTCCAGGACAAGCAGCTTGACTGGGACACCTTCAAGAGGTTGTTCCAGAGTATTCTTCCCAATATCAGAGTTGCAGGAGATGGAGAGGCAATTTCAGAACCTGAAGCAAGGAAATATGACTGTTGGAGAATATGCGGCAGAATTCGGCCAACTCAGCCGTTTTGCCAAGAACTTGGAAGCTGACCCTGATGATCGTGCTGAAAGGTTCAGATATGGGCTGAGAGAAGAGATCCGCACCCATGTGATCTCAGGCGGTGCTAAGACTTATGAAAGGATCCTGGAGCGAGCTCAGGATATAGAGAAGAGTCAACCCGCTCGCTCAAAGAGGGATTATCCTGGAACTAACAACTTCCAGGGTAATCAGAAGAAGCCCAACAACAACAACCGGCCTCCTCACCACCAGCAGCAGTACCAACAGACGAGGAATAATGATAGACCTCAGAGGCAGATCCCTGTCTGTGATTTTTGTAAGAGGCCAGGGCATCAGTCGAACATCTGCAGGAAGAGACTAGGACACTGTCTAGTCTGTGGGTCTGCCACCCCCAAGTGAAGGACTGCCCCTCGTCAATCCACCGGACTGGAGCAACTTAACAGAGAGGTCCTCTGTCCACTCAGTAACAACAATTTGGGCAGCATCAACAGAAGACTGGGCGAGCCTTTGTCCTAGCAGCAGATGAGGCGGAACCAGAGCAGGAACCTACAACTGATGTCATCACAGGTTTTATTTATGTGCATTCCTATCCTGCCTTAGCTTTATTTGATTCGGGTGCATCACATAGTTTTATATCCACAAAATTCATCTCTGCACACCACATAGTTACGGGCTTTAGCAAGAAGATGTAGAGTCATGACCGGTGGAGGACCCCTACCCATCACTGAGACCTGTAACTGCCCTATCACCATATCAGGCCACCAGTTCATAGCACCTTTGCTTGTGATGCCCTTACCCAACTATGATGTAGTCCTAGGGGTGGACTGGTTGAGTAAGCAGCATGCGCTGATAGACTGTCACAGAGGATGTGTAGTCTTCAGCCCACCTGGAGAGCCGGAGTTTGAAATCTCTCGAACTCCAGAGGATATGGAGTGTGTTACCTACACCTCTATCACAGAAGAACCCGGACCTCCCCATCCTATCATAGCAGAATTTATGGATGTCTTCCCTGATAGTCTTCCCGGGTTACCCCAGATCGGGTCATAGAGTTCACCATTGACCTAGTTTCCGCCTCTTTCCCTATTTCTAAGGGATGCTACAGAGTCAACCCGAAGGAGGCCAAGGAGATGAAGGATCAGATCAATGAACTGAAGGCTTTAGGATTTATCCGAGATGGAGCTTTACCCTGGGGAGCACCTGTCTTATTTGTGCCCAAGAAGGACGGGACTGTGAGGATGTGCATCGACTACCGGATGCTGAACAATATCACCATCAAGAACAAGTACCCTCTGTCCCGGATCGATGACCTGTTTGATCAACTCAGTGGAGCCAAGGTGTTCTCGAAATAGACCTCAGATCCGACTACCATCAGATCAAGGTCAGGAAGAAGGACATTTCCAAGACGGCATTCAACACCAAGTATGGACAGTTTGAATTCTTGGTCATACCGTTTGGACTGACGAATGCTCCTGCTGTGTTTATGAACCTTATGAACAAGGTTTTCCATGAATACCTAGATCAGTTTGTCGTTGTCTTCATCGATGACATCCTGATCTACTCAAAGACTGAATAGGAGCATGAAGAGCACCTCAGGAAAGTTCTGGGAACTTTGAGGAAAGAGAAGTTATATGGTAAGCTATCCAAATGTGAATTTTTTCTAGACAAGGTGGATTTTCTTGGCCATGTTGTCACAGGTGAAGGAATTTTGGTAGACCCTAAGAAGTTAGCTGCTGTTGAGAAGTGGTCTACCCCAAGCTCAGTTGCTAAAATCAGAAGTTTCTTGGGCTTGGCTGGCTACTACCGGAAGTTTGTGAAGGATTTTGCCAAGATTGCTGAACCAATGACGAAATTCACTCGGAAGAATGAAGAGTTCATCTGGACGGAAGCTTGCCAGGCATCGTTTGAGGAGCTGAAGAAGAGACTTACAACAGCACCGATACTTGCGCTACCTGCAGGTACCGGAGGTTTCTCAATATACAGCGATGCCTCTGGAAAAGGACTGGATTGCGTTCTTCAACAACATGGAAAAGTGATTACTTACGCGTCTAGGCAATTACGAACTCATGAGAAGAACTATCCCACATGATCTAGAGCTTACTGCAGTCATCTTTGCTTTGAAGCTATGGAAGCATTATCTCTATGGAGAGAGTGGAAATATATACAGACCACAAAAGTCTGAAATATGTTTTCACTCAGAAGGAGTTGAACATGAGACAAAGAAGATGGCTGGAGCTGATGAAGGATTTTGACATCGACTTGCAGTACCATCCGGGTAAGGCTAATGTGGTTGCAGATGCACTTACTCGATACCCAGTGGCGATGTTTTTAACCAAGGAGCGATACTTGTTGGAGGACATAGAGAAGCTTGGTCTGGAGATTGTACTGCCTGAGGAAAAGATGAAGGAACTGGGGCGAGAAGCTATTGTACCTGGAGCTGACTCAACCATGATGCAGTTGCAATTGCGTTCAAGTCTGATGGACAAAGTCAAGGAGACACAATTCCAAGACGAGACGCTTTGCAAACTCAGAGATGAAGTGCTGGCAGGAACACTTGAAGGATTCTCTATCGCCAGTGACGGAGCATTGAAGAATGGTACGAGGCTGTGTGTACCATCTGGCGAACTGAGAAATGAGCTGATGCAAGAAGCGCACCAATCGCAGTATTCCATACATCCTGGAGCTAATAAGATGTATCGGGATATGCGTACTATTATTTGGTGGTATGGAATGAAGAAAGATGTATCCAGATTTGGCTAGATGCTTGATTTGTCAACAAGTGAAGGCTAGCAGACAGAGACCCGCAGGACTTTTACAGCCGCTGGACATTCCGGAGTGGAAGTGGGAGCATATAACGATGGACTTTGTGTCAGGATTGCCTCGATCCCAAGGAGGGAAGGACGCCATTTGGGTTATTGTGGACCGACTGACTAAGTCAGCCCACTTTATCCCCTTCAAGGTTGGTTTATCCACCGAGAAGTTGGCGGCACTATACATGCGGCACATCTACCGGATTCATGGAGTTCCGGTAAGTATTGTATCTGATCGAGATACTAGATTTACCTCTCACTTTTGGAAGAGTTTGCATGACAGCTTGGAAACAAAACTGAAGTTCAGCACAGCCTACCATCCCCAAACTGACGGACAGTCGAAGAGGACCATCCAGACGTTAGAAGATATGCTGAGATCTTGCGTCTTAGAATTTGGAGGGTCTTGGGAAGACCACTTGCATTTAGTAGAATTCTCCTATAACAACAGTTACCAAGCTAGCATTGGTATGACACCATTTGAAGCTCTTTGTGGACGTCGTTGCCGCACTCCACTTGCATGGGACGACGTAGGAGAAAGAGTACTGCTTGGGCCAGAGATGGTGACTGGCGCAGCAGAAGGTGAAGGTGATTAGAGACAAACTCAGGATCGCCCAAGACAGACAGAAACATTGGGCAGATAGCAGTCGTCGACCACTGGAGTTTAAAGAAGGAGATTGTGTCTTTGTGAAGATTTCTCCTACCAGAGGAACTATCCGATTTGACAGAGCTGGGAAGCTGACTCCCAGATATATCGGACCATTTGAAGTTTTGAGCCGAATTGGTGAAGTAGCGTATCGGTTAGCTCTACCAGCTAACCTTGAGGGCGTACACAACGTCTTCCACGTTTCGCAGCTCAGACGCTACATCCCGTATCCGAGTCACATCTTGGACCATTCAGAGCTGGAGATTGGACCCAGCCTTACAGTACCAGAGAAGCCTGTGGCGATTTTGGACAGAGGCGAGAAGAGGACCAGGACTTCGGTGACTCCCATAGTCAGAGTTATGTGGAGGCACGATTCCCTAGGCGAGTCTACCTGGGAGCGAAAAGATGAGATGCGGGAGCAGTACCCGTATTTGTTTGAGACTTGAGGTAATTCCTAACCCTATCCTTTAATTTCGAGGACGAAATTTTCTAAGGAGGGAAGGTTGTGAAACCCGCAATTTTCCGGTTACATTTTAAATTTTAGGGTTATTTACACTAACTACCCCTATGTTTTTGATTTATAACACGGGGTACCCCTGATTTAAACTATTTACACTAACTACCCCTCCCTTTAGAAACGTAGGGGTAGTTAGTGTTATAATTTTTTATTTTTCCTTAAAGTAGGGGTACCCGTGTAATAAACCAAAAACATAGGGGTAGTTAGTGTAAATAGTTTAAAAGTAGGGGTACCCCGTGTTATAAATCAAAAACATAGGAGTAGTTAGTGTAAATAATCCTAAATTTTATTAGTGTGTGTTTGCCAGTTAGTTTTTCAAATTATTTAATAGAAAAAAAATACTTTTGAAAATTAATAACTTGGATTTTGATTTTCTGGCTCAGACCCGAACCTAATTTGAAACTAAAAATATTTTTAAAATGTTTAGTTATATTTTTCTATAGAAAAAAAAAATTATTTATAATTTTCAAAGCCCTTTTCCCTATTATTTTCTTTTAGCCCACTATATTTGTTTAGCCCAAGTATTAGAGACCAAGTCTTGTTAGCCCAACCAAACCATTAACCATTTTAACCATTTAAGAGAAGCCATTCTCTTAAACCCATTAGTTTAACCCCCAAGCCCATGAAACCCAAGCCTTTGGTTTAATCCTTAACCCAACACTTAGACCTTTAAACCAATAAAAACCCTTTAATACTTTAGAGAGAGAGAGAGAGAGACTTTAAAACATTTCTCTTCCTTCTGTTGGTTTCTTCCGGTGACACTTGGCCGACCCTTCCCGAAACCGTCGCCCCTTGGTTTTCGACTTCCCGAACGGACCGACCCCTCGGTTTCCGGTAACCTCCGCTCACTTCCCCTATAAAAACCCTCCATCCCCTCCATTCACCATCACCACCAACTCCCAAAACCCCCAAAACCTTTGCCCTAGATCCGTGCCCGACGCATCCTCCCGGCCGACCCCTGCCCGGCGCCACCCCCCCGAGGCCAACGCCCACCGGCGACCAACTCCGGCCGTCGTTTTCCGCGGCCGTGTGTGCCTGCCCGACCCGGGCGGCCTCCCCGTTCTCCGGTGCTGTTCCGCGGAACCTCGCCGCTGTCTTTTCCGAGCTCGGGTGCTGTACACGCAGCCGAACCCCGGCGAGGCGTTGACCAGAGCCCGAGACGCTGTCCGTGTGTTCTTTTTCTCTAAGATTCACCTGAGAGCTCTAGCCGAGCAATTTTTGGTATAATCCCGTTGCCCGTTTCCATTTTTATAGTCTGTGATGAATTTGGTCCACGAATTTTCCTGGGAATTCGGTAAGCGAGGCATTTTCGGTTTTTCCGAAATTCTTTCGGGAATGTTCTGTGAGTTTTCGGAATATTTCTATGGGTTTGGTTTTTCCAAAATCCTTTCGAAATTGATTCTGTGGCTTATGTTTCTTTGGGTGTTTCTGTTGGTTCTCGGAATTTCCGAGATAATCTCGGAAAAGCTTCTGGGATTTGGTTTAGTAGTTAAATTGGATTTTCTGATTGTTGGTATGCTGGTTCCGGGTTTTCCGAATTCGTTTCAGAAATAATTCTGTGAGTATATTTTATAAAAGTGGATTTTTCCAAGTGTGGGACTGATATTTGGAGTTTGTGGCATATTTTCCCAGTTTTGGGTTATCCCGAAAATAGAGGGAATGCTGCCAAAATTTTATAAAATTTATAAATGGATTTCAAATTAGTTTTCGGAAATATTTTATAAAATGGATTTTTGGGCGACGACTATATCGGTCAATGGGCCCTTAGCGAAATGCAAACGAAACCGGTTTTACCGGACGTTGAGGCATTAGCTATTTTTGACGATTGGACCAATATCTGAGACTCGTAAATTAATTCAATTTAATTTAAATTATTATTTATTTTGTAATTAATTGTAGGATAATTTTTTAGAGACTAACCAAAGTTTTCTTCTTATTTAAATTCATGTAAAATGGTCTGTAAAGGGCATAAGCCCAGTTTTTTATTTTTTGTGGTTTTGTAATAAGTTAGTTTAATTTTTATTCTTTTCTGGTTGTGGTTGACGTAAACACGTAAAATAGTAAAATAATTATTTTATAGAAAATCAATATTGTTTTCTCACATTAAATAAATTAGAAAAAAATTACAAGTTATTATTTAAAACAAGTTTCACGTTTTCTCATTTAAAGAAAAATGTAGTTTTATTATATAAATTATAAAATACCAAGTTTTGCCAATAAATCGATAAATACAAAGTTTTTCCGAAATTAAATATAAAATGATCTTTCCATCATAATTAAATATAACGCATTAGATAATCGAGTTTTGTTTATGTTAGTATAATAAAGATTAAAAATTGAGTAGGACAAATTTAGAGATTGTAACTAGCACATCTAGCATGGAAATTTTTGGAATCTAAGGCAGACTTCTCGATTGTAGAATTTCGAGGACAAGTCTGAATTCAATCTCGGAGTCATTCCAAATCCAGTCATAAGCAAAGGCAAGTACATTTTGTGGTAGATTACAATTATTTAGTAATTGTTTTATTGCAAGTTTAAACCACGATGCAACACGGAACTCTCTCTGAGATTATTGACTGTTTAACTGTTGGGTACTGGGGGTAGTGTAATGAGTATGACCACATCCAAAATAGTATAATGACTGTGTTAGCTTACCCCTCATACACACGGGGATAAGCCATATCGTATCAATAGGATACAACTGTACAACCCAATCCGGTCATATTCATTGCCTATTCACATCACACTGTTTTAACTGCTGGAAAACTATTTATTTTAAATTGTTTAAAAGTGCATAATTTCATTATTCCAATTGTTAAAATATCATGAATTGTACTTTGCTCCCTCCTGACTGGAGACTATATCTTTAGGTTCTATTGATGCAGAGCTTCTGATTAGTAGCTACTATGACCCTGAGTTGTACCCGACTGTTCTACCAGAGGATGATGATGAGGAGACTGCTAATTAGATTATTTTCAGTTTATGATTGTGGAAAACAATATTTTATTTCAGTTGTGGGTTGTATTTGAAAACATTGTTTGGACAAGTTTTATTTATCGAAACATTAAAAGTTGTGGCAATTAGAATTGTGTTGTTGATTACCTGCATGAGTGATACAGCTTACTGCCGCCGTCTCAACAACGGTGCAGGCTGGGCATGATCCGATTCGACCCAAGTAATTTGGACCGGGTCGTGACACCTACTTATCCCAAACACCCCACAAATCCAAATAGCCCAAAACCTGTACAGTTTGGTCCATTCAAATCCTATTCCATCCAACAGAATTCGGCCGAAACTCTGACCGAGTTTGATCTGGGCATTTCAAATTTTGTTTTGACCAAATCTGCAAGCAACGTGCGTATGCAAATCCTTGCATCCGAACTCTGCTCAAACCTGCCCGAGTTTGGTTCCCCAAAAAATACTATAAATAGAGAAGGATTTCACATTTTCTAATCACTCATTCACTTTCTCTCTATCTATTTTGAAGTGTTTTCAACGCTCTAAAGTTTTTAAATCTTGCCTATACCACTCTTAGCCAAAGCCAGTACAGTTCTGTTCGATCTAGTATTTTGGTTCAGAAGAGTTGTATTAGAGGTTAAAATTTAGAAAATGTTCCAATTTTTGAAATCAGTTCGTTGTAAAGTGACGGCACGGTGTTGTAAAGAGACGACAAGCGCTTTGAGCTTTCAGTAGTAGATTAAAGAGACGGCACGGTGTTGTAAAGAGACGATACAGTTGTTCCAGTCTTAGCCAAAGCCAACCTACTTTATTAGAGCTCGTACACTTGTCACCAAGGTACGGTGTTGTAAAGAGATGCAAGCTCTTATTTAGCTTGTGAGTAGTGGATTAACAGCGTGCAAGAGTATCGCGACTGGACTAGTCTCTCAGAAAACCAGTATACATTGGGTGTTCAATGAGTTTGATTCTCTATCTTATTTACTGCATTCATTTACTGTCTCCTATATCTGCCATAGTTTATAATTGCTAAAAAAATTTAAAGAGGTGATTATTTCTACTGCACATATACACACTCTATTCACCCCCTCTAGAGGTGCTCATCGTTCATATAATTTTCAAGCAGGTTATACATATCTATAACCACTCTAGAGAGTATATATGGCATTCGTGAAATCTATATTCAACGGTGAAGGGCAATCCACAAATAGACCCCCACAATTTGATGGAACGAACTATACTTATTGGGTAACAGGAATGAGTTTTTTCTTAAGTCTCTTGATTTGATCTTTGGTCGGTTGTTATATACGGTTATGAGAAACCGGCTAGAATATTGGTTGATGGTGATCTAGTAGAAAAGCCTCACGACAAATGCACAGACCAAAAAAAGACAAAGGATAGTCTAGATGGACGAGCCATCAACACTATTCTATACAATTGACAAAATCGAGTTTAATCGTGTTTTACCTGTACTACGTCTCAGAAAATTTGAGACTTCTTGAGGTGACTCATGAAGGAACTTTCCAAGTGAAGGAATCTAAAATCAGCAGACTAACATAGGAGTATGAATCATTCAAGATGAAATCTGGCGAGTCAATTACACAGATGTTTACTCGTTTCCTTGATATTACTAATCTTTACAATCTCTTGGTAAGGGTTACAACAATCATAAGAAGATCGGAAAGATTCTACAGGCTCTAACCAAGAATTGGAACCCGAAGGTAACTGCAATCATAGAAAAAAAAGATCTCACCACGATGACTTTGGAGATACTTATGGGCAAGCTGATGACCCATGAGCTGGACTTGCAAGAATTTGAAGAAGCAACCCACAAGGAAAAGTCTATTTCCTTCAAGCACAAACCAAAAGAGTCATATGCAATAACTCAGATGAAGAATCCTCTAGTGGTGATGAGCAAGCCCCGCTAGTCAAAAATTTCAAAATTCTTGAAGTTTGAAAGATCAAACCGAAAGAAGAAGGACGACCACGAAAGCAATAAAAAGAAACAACTGCTTTGGACGTAAGAAGACATGGCATATCAAGAAGGACTGTCCATTGTCAAAGAAGAGCAGTCTATATGATCGATCAAGATCAAGTAGAAAGCCTACAACAGGTCAAAATTATGCCAATACAAGCATCTGGCACGAAAGTCAGGCCAGTGAATATAGAGGAGGACAGACCCAACAGCACTGTAAATGTATGTCTAATGCTTTCAATAAGGTATCTTCTAACCCTCTGTACAAGATTTTACTTTCGATGAGCTAGAAACTGTTTTTAGTGAAGATGAACACAAAAATGTGTAGCCAAGCAATCTTGCAAAGAGGTTATGTCTTACAAAACTGAAGTAGCTAGATTGTCTAATCTTGTTAAAGATATAAAAGAGACATCTACTACCAGTAGCACAGAGATAGACAAGCATAAAGTAGACTATCATGAGGCTATCCTCAATATTGAAAAGAAAGAAAGAGACTATGTCAAAGTGCAAGAGCTTTATGACATAGAGAAGAAGAACACTTAGTCATAGAGCAAAGACTCATTGATATGACTGCAAATATGAGAAGTCTTGTGCGATTCTAAAAGTTAGAAATCAAGGTAGGCAAACAGGTCATCCCTATTACACAGCCAAGGTTAGTCCTAATGCTAAACATACATCTAGGAGGACTAAACCACAGAAAGCACGCAAGCACACGTTCCACATAATTATGCTTTCACTTATAGGTTTCCAAGAAGACACAAAAAGGTCAACACAGAAACAAAAAGCACATTTTCAAAACTTACTTGCATACTGTGGTACTCACGGGCACATATCAAATTATTGTCAAGCAAAAGCTTGTTGAAATCAAATAATTGCTTGGATTCCTATAACTAATCAAAAAGGACCCTCAAAGAAATAGGGACCAAAGGATCTTCTACTACTCATTTGTAGGTGGACACTCAACCCTCTCATGCTAGAAGCAAGTGGATTCTCGATAGCGGATGTTCGCTGCACATACTAGCGATGCATCTTTATTTGCTATGCTATCAATGAAGAAAGAAGGATACGTCTCCTTCGAAAATAACTTGAAAGGTGATATAATCTAAAATGGCACTGTTGGTATGTCTCCTTATCTAGTCATAAAGACGTATGTCTAGTCACGAGTTGAAACATAACCTATTAAGCATAAGTCATTTGGCAGATAATGGTTATGGCATCAACTTTGTGAAAGACTGTTCAATTTATGATATGTCATCTAGTAATCCTATATGAAGGGATTAGGGAAGACAATATTTATGTATTCTTTTTGGAAAGACTAACAACAGGAAAGTGCCTGGTAGCCGACAAAGATGAAAGATGGCTATGGCACATAAGGCAAGGATATATCAATATGGACACTATCTCACGGCTATGTACTAAAAAGTTTGTAAAAGGACTCCCAGAAATCACATTCAAGAGCGACATGGTATGTGCTAATTGTGAAAAAAATAAAGCAACTAGGTCAACTTTTAAATCCATCATTGCTGTAAGTACCTCTAGATCCTTGCAATTAATTCATATAGATTTGTTTGGTCCTAGTAGAGTCGCTAATCTTGGCGGTAAGCTCTATGATTTTGTGATTGTTGATGATTTCTCTCGTTATACATGGGTTGTTTTTTTATCAAATAAAAGTGATACTATTTTTGAATTTTAGATATTTTATAAAAGGTACAAAATTAAAAAGGGTTCATGATTACTCCGATTTCGAAGTGATCATGGTGGCGAATTTATAAATATTAATTTCAAATTTTTTTGTGATGATAGTGGATATTACCACAAATTTTTTAGCCTATATCTCCCCAACAGAATGGTGTTGTGGAGCGGAAGAATCGTACTCTAAGCAAGATGGCTAGAGTCATGCTAAATCAACATAATCTTCCTAAGTATTTATCGGCAGAAGATGTTAGTACAGTATGTCATGTTTTAAATAGGGTGTTGATTTGACCTATCTCGAAAAAAATATCATATGAGTTGTGGTTTGGAAGGATTCTAAATATTTCTTATTTTAAAGTTTTTGGATGTCGCTATTTTATCCTGAACAACAAGGATAACTTGGTTAAGTTCGACTCTAAAGCAGATGAAGGGATATTTCTCGGATATGCTGCTAAGAGTAAGGGATATAGAATTTTTAATAAAAGATCTATAATTGTTGAAGAGTCTATTAACGTTACTTTTGATGAGCTCAATAGTCTCATATCTATCGACAATGATGATGAAGATGCACAGAATAAATCTAAGACATCTGAAGATACTGCTACTAAGAGAGCTATCTGGAAAGTCTACCGTAGAGAATAAAATTCATGCCAGACCATGTAGAGACACTCGTCATAAGTGATGTATCAAAAGGTGTAAGTACACGTTCTTCTACTAAGGATATTAATGTAGCAGCTAATGTTGCTTTTATTTCTCAAGTAGAACCTAAGACAGTAGCAGATGCTTTTAATGATAAGTTTTGGATTGACGCCATGCAAGAGAAACTTAATCAATTTGAGAGAAACCATGTTTGGGAACTCATTCCTGAACCTATTGGTCAATCGATAATTGGTACAAATGGGTGTTACAAAATAAACTTAGTGAGGATGGGCAAGTTCTACGCAACAAAGCACGTCTAGTGGCACAATGTTATAATCTAGAAAATGTATTGATTATGACAAGGCATATGCTCCTGTTGCTAGACTAGAAGCTATCTACATATTTTTGTGCATTTGCATGTTTTCATAATTTAAAACTTTTTCAAGTGGATGTAAAAGGTATATTTTTAAATGGATTTTCAAAAGAAGAAGTTTTTGTGAAATAGCCCCTGGTTTTGAAGATTTTCAAAAACCCGATCACGTCTTCAAACTAAGGAAAGCACTCTATGGACTCAAACAAGCACCTCGTGCTTGGTATGAACACCTAAGTGCCTTCTTACTTGAAAATAAATTTTTAAAAGGAAGAGTTGATACTACTTTATTTATTAAGTCTTCAGATGATAGTATTCTTCTTGTGCAAATTTATGTAGATGACATCATTTTTTGTTCTACTAATGAAAATATTTGTCAAGAATTTGCTAAGTGTATGCAGAGTGAGTTTGAGATGAGTATGATGGGAGAGCTAAACTACTTCCTATGACTTCAGATCAAACAACACTCACAACGAATGTTTATCAACCAAGCCAAGTACATGAAGGATATACTGAAGAAATATGACTTCGACAACATAAAAGCTATCAGTACTCCAATGGATCAATATGACTTCGACAACATAAAACCTATCAGTACTCCAATGGCTACATTAAGACGGCTTGACATTGATGAAAGTGGCAAACCTGTCGACCAGCATAAGTATCGATGTATGATTGGTAGCTTATTATATTTAACTGATAGTCACCCAGATATTATGTTTAGTATTTGTATTTGTGTACGATACTAAGCTAATCCTAGGGAATCACACTTATGTGCCATTAAGCGTATCTTTTGATACCTTAAAAGAACTTCTGAAATCGACTTGTGGTATCCCAAAACCACATCTTTTGACCTAATTGGTTATTCAGATGCGAATTTTGCAGGATGCAAAGTAGACCGTAAAAGTACCAGTAGTTTATGTCATTTCCTAGGAAAAGTTTTAGCCTCCTGGTTTAATAAGAAGTAAAATTTTGTTGCTTTATCAACAACTGAGGCTGAGTATATCGTCACATAACGTTGTTGTGCACAGATTTTGTGGATAAAGCAAACCCTAGAAGACTATAATCTGTACTACATGAGGATTCCCATTTATTGTGATAACACTAGTACTATTAATTTGACTAAGAACCCTGTTTGTCATTTACGCACAAAGTACATAGAGATACGTCATCACTTTTTACGTGATCATCAACAATACGAAGATATTTGCTTAGAATTTATTGACACAGATCATCAATTAGCAAATATTTTCACAAAACCGCTTGCTGAAGACTGTTTCAACTATCTGCGTCGCGAGTTAGGCATACTTGAATTTTTATATTCATAATGAGTTATGTTTAATAAAATTATTTAAAACTTGAGATTTTTAGATTTATTAATTGAAGTTATTTTTGGTACAAGCCGAAAGGGCCCTTTTGTCATACAAGCATAAATAGCCTAAAGCGACAAGGTATATTAGTCTTCGGACTGTCGCTAGCTGGAATATGGCCCCTACAGCTAACCCAAAGTAATGAATGTTAATTAATCAAAGAAATTAAGAGTTATTAAGTACGTTTATTATTCATGATTCATAAAATGAATTAAAATTTCAAGTGGTCGAACTCGGTCGGCGCTATTTCAAATTTCCAGAAACGTTTCAGCCGGCCTTAGCTCCATATAAACCCCATCTTCTTCCTATTTTTTCTTCACCCGAGCAATAAAAACGAAAACTAGTTTCTATTACCACCTTCTCCTAGCTCTAATCTTCTTTCTCCTTAGATCTAGAAGGCTCAAAAAGGTGTTCTCTACTCATCTTCCTATTTTTGAGATATGCCTCTTCTTTTCTCTCTTTTAAATTCCACGGTCCCCAAGCTCCTCAAGAGAAAGAAGAGAAAATTTGCGACTTCGTCTTCCACTTCGGAATACAAACCCGTGAACGTGTTCAGTACTGTTCATCCTACCGACGAAGAGGAATTCGACACGAACCTATTTCTATCACTGGAAATACCAGACTCTCGGTTTACCTCTTTCCAATACCAAATAATTTGTCTTAGGAAATCGATAAATTTTATTATCTTCTCGAAGTAAGCTTCCACCTTTGAACACTTAGGACTCAGGGATTTCTTTGAAACATCTAGTAAAATTTGTGAGAATGTCGTGCATATGTTTTACTGCAACTTGTAAGTAATAGACGATAGCAGTATTTACTCTTGTGTCGGTGAAACTGAAATTGAGTTTAACTAGACTGATATTAGTGAGTACTTCCATATGCCGGACATCGGCAAAGCAGTTGTCGAGATAAACAAAGTTTAATTACTCGACAATGTGACAATAGACTCACTTAAGGCTGCAATGTGAAATTTGAACCCCATCCCTCGGAGCAGTCGGTTGTATGCAAAGCACCTTAAACAAAATTTCTATGAACTGCATTGTTTTATTTACTCTGCTTTGCTTCTCAAGATGGGATCTACTGATGAGACCACATTTTTCGAGTTGTCCGCCATGTATCATATTCATTTTGAAGTCAGATTTTCTGTCCCTAAGACCTTCATGGCTTGGATGATCAGTTGTCGGAGGGTGGGACGGAACCTTCTTTACCCCCATGCATCTTGCGATTATCTTTAAGAAGTTTGGCATCAACCTTGATATTTGTCCTACATCTGGGTCACCTTCTAAGCTGATTTGGTCTAGGAAATACCCTTTGCCTCTACTTCCATCCGGTGCTACTCCACCTCCACCTGATCCAGCTGCTCCTGCTGCTCCAGGATTTGATCCTCATTTTTACCAGTGGTTTGATGACTTTGTCACTCTTTCGAGTCAAGGTCATCAGAGATGTGTTGATGCTGAGTTTTGCCATACTTCTCAGACTCCAGTCTTGAGAAATGGTATTACTGATATTTAGTGGTCGGTGGCGCATCATCCTACTGCACCGTTTCAGATCCTTCGTCATCATAGATTTGACAGACCAAGGCTTGAGGATCCAGATACTTTTGGATTCTTTAATTCGACGAGCCTACATCGATCCTCATCCTCCTACTGCTCCAGCCGATGATAACGCTGAGATGTTATTTGAGCTTTAGTTTAGCATTTTATAGATTTTCTCTGCTGATGATGATCATGTAGTAGTGACACTTTGATTTTTCAGTTGAACTTATGTAGTAGTCTAAACTCTTTCAATTATGACAATATGCATTCTTATTTCAGTAGTATTTTAGTTTATACTATTTTTAGCTTCCATTTCTCATATTCCATTTACACTGCTACTACTAGTTCTGCTGAGTTATGACTTATTTAATTTCTATTATTTGTGGATATTACTCTATCTGCTTCTTTGTTATTGTTGGCTTGTTGCTTCACATATTGCGGGGGAGCCACAAGTTTGAGTACTTGACAAAGGGGGAGAAAGAGCTATACAAAAAAAATTGAAATTCTCGCACGATCTTATTCAGAAAAAGTCAGGTATACATTTCAAAGTTATATATATTAGTTATATTTTGGTATAGACTCATAGTTTATCAATTATCAAAATGGAGAAGATTGTTGGCCCATTGGCTGCTACAACTTTGGTATAGACTCATAGTTTGTCAATTATCAACGATAACCTTGGTTGATACGCAAAATATATGAACTGCTACAGGTTACAGAAATTTATACCGAAGAACATCTACGTCTACATCCTACTGCTATAAGGAACATCGCATCATCATCCAGAAGCAATCTTATTGGATTTCAGATCAAGTCATTTTATATTTTCTTTTGTATTTTTTAATTTTATTGAGTCTAGGAAATATAAATATGAGATCGTTCGAGATTGATACTGGCTTAGGTTATTCCTAGTCCACAAATCCAAAAAGCCTACCTACTTATCCTAAACACCCACAAATCCAAGGAGCCCAAAACCTATGCAGTTTGGCCCGTTCAAATCCTATTTTGATCCAAAAGAATTCGACCAGAACTCTGACGGAATTCGGTCCGAGTTTGGACTGAGTTCGATCTGGAGATTTTGTATTTCTGTTCCCACCAAATCTGCAAGCAATGTTCGTATGCAAAATCCTAGCATCCGAACTCTGAATGAACTCTGCCCGAGTTCGGTTCCCCAAAAATACTATAAATAGATAAGGATTTTCACATTTTCTAATCACTCATTCACTCTTCTTTCTATCTATTCTCAAGTGTTTTCAATGCTTTAAAGCTTTCAAATCTTGCCTATACCACTCTTAGCCAAAGCCAATACAGTTCTGTTCGATTTAGTATTTTAGTTGAGAAGAGTTGTATCAGAGGTTGCAATTTAGAAAACGTTCCAGTTTTCGGAATCAGTGTGTTGGAGTCGGTTGCGTACTCGTCACCAAGGTACGGTGTTGTAAAGAGACAACAATCTCTCATTTAGCTTGTTAATAGTGGATTAATAGTGAACAAGAGTACTCGCGACTGGACTAGTCCTCTCATAGGGAAACCAGTATACATCGTGGTGTTCACTGAGTTTGATTCTCTATATCTTGTTTGCTGCATTCATTTATTGTCTCTTATATCTGCCATAGTTTATAATTGCTAAATTTTTTAAAGAGGTGATTATTTCTGCTGTACGTATATACACTCTATTCACCCCCCTCTAGAGGTGCTCAACATTCCTACAGGTAACTACTTCTGAAAGTGTTAATGTAGTTTCAACTTCTAATTATTCTCTTGAGTTGTGGCATAAAAGACTGGGACATGTACATTGTAAATGAATAAACAAGATGTCTAATCTAGGTCTTATCTCCAAATATGGTGGTAAGAAAGTGAATAAGTGTGAAATATGCACATAAAAAGATTGTAAGAAAGTCGTTCATAGGAGTGAACTGAAGTACAAATCTTCTAGAGTTGGTGCACTCAGATATCTGTAACTTCAAAAAGTTCTCCACAAAGGCCAGAAAAGTATTTTATTACTTTCATCGATGACTTTTTGAAGTAGACTTTCATCTATGTTTTTAAGTCGAATAGATGAAGCGTTCAAAAAGTTCAAGGAATTTAAGGATGAAGCCGAGTCAAATAGGACAAGAAGTCAAGAGACTAAGAAGTGATCAAGGCGGAGAGTATCGCTACCTTTAAATATATAGTATTTTAAAAAACATGAAAATAAAATGAATGTTCCGTATTCTCCTTAATCAAATGGAGTAGCAAAAAAAAGAATATGATGTTGACAGAGATGATGAACTTTATAATGTTAACTGTGGGTCTTATAAATTGTTTCTGGGGACAAGTTGCACTTACGGCGACATTTATTCTCAATTAAGTGTCGTTCGCTATATCCAACATTATTTCCCATGAACTGTAGCTCAAGGTCAGACCGAAACTGAAAATCATTTGGGTGTCGGGGTGTCTGGCCTATGTGAAGCTTCCGAATATCAAGATTCAGAAACTGGAAACAAGTAATACGAAGATCATATTCTTGGGTTATACAGAAAAGAGTGATGCTTGGAGGTTCCTTGATATTGAATCAAATCATATTATTGAATCTCGCAACACAAAATTCTTTGAAGACAAGTTCGGCAAGCACAATAATATCGCTCTCGCAGATATTTTAGAGAATACTATAAGCATAAAATGTCACATCCCAGTCCCGCAATACTTAATACTAGGATATGAAAACATGCCAGCTATGTATCAAGTAGACTCCAGCCCAACATGAATACATATACACTGTCTAGACACTACAAGAAAAAGACCCTATAATAACATTTGAAAAGAGTTTGTTACAACGGTTCGTTTATAAAAGTTATAGAATTTCTGCAACAACACATAATATGACGGTTTAGAGGAAGTTTTTTTTGTCTATTATAACATTTTTTAATCTATAAATGTTATATATAGTACATACTTTTATAATGGTTATGTATGGGACCGTTGTAAAAGGTTTCCAAAAAAAACTTTTCTCCCGCCTCAGCCCGCTCTCTTTTTGGTTCCGCTCCAAATTTTTTCGACCCAGTAAAAAACCTCTCTCTCTCTCTCTCTCTCTCTTCTCGTCATACTCATCTTCGGTAGACACCACCACCAAACCCCTCCTCCTCTTACTCTTTCCGAATCCCAAACCCTAACCCATCATTTCTTCTCCTCATCTCCTACAAAAGAACCCCAAATCACCCTTCCATCTCTTTCCAAATCCCAAACCCTAACCCTCCCCAAACCCTAACCCTAGGAGAAGAAGAAGAAGAATGCCACTTCCTTCTTCCTCCTTCCGAGAGTTAACCCTAGATGAGAAGAGGGGGGCAATGGTGAACAAGATGTGTAGCTGGCACCGGCCGGTGGAGGAGCGGCTGAATGTTCCACAGAGGATCCAGAGGCAGGCGTCCAACATCTACAACATGAGGCTCATCATGTACGAGAAGCTCGCCCCCTGCTTTGACGCCGTTGACGAGCTCCCCTCCTCCGGCGCCGCTACCGATGACGGCACCGTTCTCGAGGAGTGCCCCCATCGGCTTCTTCATAAGCTCTCCCTTTTTAACTCGTTCTAATCTTCTAGAGGCTTCCATATTTTACGGACATAAACACGACACCAAACGGACGTGTCAAGATGGACATGGTGCCTTTTTTTCCGTTGTATCCTAGTGTATTTAAGGGAACTTCTAAGTAAATAATAAAATTAGGGCACTTATGAGAAAGTAACAAAGATTTAAGGGATTTATTTGCAGAAACATTATATTTTCTTGTTCTGGAATTTTACAGAAATTGAAATGTTATGTGTCTTCTATGATCTAATTGCACGTACACGACACGGGGACCATATCACCAACACGACACACACTTTGGACTATCACAGCGACTGTCCGAAACGATGTGATGGGTAAATGGCACCAATTGAGTTCCCATGATTAGTAAGTTTAATAAAACATAAAGTTTTTTCCCAAATTGCTTGATGTTTGTGGTCAAAATTGAATTGGTTGAATGATAGGATAATAATAGAACACTGATGCATTCTTCATCCTATAATTTTGCATTGCAACCGACATTGTTCAAGAATTCGGTTGTAGCTACTTTTTAATTAATTTTTTTAGAAAAATTCGGCACTAGAATTTTTTTTGAAGGTCTACTTGTAACATACTATAACTACTTTTCAATTCGTCTGAATATATACTATTGTAGGTCTATTCAGTATAAATTGTTTGTGGGCTTGTTGCATACTATAGTTAACGCTTCCTTGGTGATTGAAACGCCTTTAATATAATGTTGAGGCTACTATTTTTAGTTGCATATCATTAAATAGAGATCATAGCCTTTAATGTCCTCCTTCATGACTTTGATAAACCTACGAAAGAAATTTGATCAAAATTCAATTATTATATCCCTACACTATTTATTTTTCTTCTTTGCTTGAGGCTCTATTACAGCAACTTGAGAGCATGCCAACTTTTAATGCTCTACATTCCTGGTTAAGTGCATGTTGTCACGGACTTAATATTTTGCTACATATTTTTCTTGTTTTATATATCATGTTGGGAGATTTCTACCCAATTCCCACCCGGTAAAAGGGAGTAATATATTGATACTAGTCATCAGAGGTCTTTGATGAATTTCTATATCGTTTTGGTTGAATGGAGGCAAAAATATTTACTTATGTTGAGAGATTTCTAGCTGAATTTCCTTTTTTCAAAATGCATCTTCAATCAAACACATAACATATTTGTTTAATTATGCTATCAGAACATTAATTAACTGCCACTTCACATTTGCAGCCTTGATACTAAAGAATGTACAAGTGAGCTATTTTTTTATACTATTTTCTTGAAATATTAGTCACATTTTGTAAGTCATCCTAATTTTTGTAAGTGGTAGAACCCGGCAAAGGACAGTTACTTTTTTTTGGCTGTTACTGATCAGGTGATAGACTTGCAAGTTTCAACATGCTCGGGACTTGACATGGCACAAAACGTCTAACAGATCAATGCGGGTAAATTTGTTTATCTTTTTTTCCCTTTCTGGATGAAATGGTCCGTGCGGATGATTTTTTATTATTTGAAGGAGATTCCATAGGCTAGCCAGTTCTTGATAGATGTAAATATGTAACTAGATTGGCCACTAATTTTGGGGAAGCTTCTCTATACTGAGGTTTACTGAATGAAACCAAGGAGCGATCACCTAATTTTTGACCAAAATTTACATGTATATTAAATATTGGATGTGACAAGGCTCAATTACTTGTACTTGCTTTCTCAGAAATTTGGCAGTGCAGATATGAACCACGTATACATTTTGATCAAAATTTAGCCATAATTTTTTTTCTGTTTAGCTTCTGATGTCGGTTCTTTGTTTGTGCTCACAGTTCCAACTATATATCCTCTCGATATATTTATCCATATTCCTATTGTTGACAAGCTTGAAAGGTTTGGCATAATCTTGGTATTTTATTTTTGATATAAAGAACATACCGGACATGGTCTACAGGTGGGTGGTCTTAGATAATCTATTATAATTATATTTCTTATAAATTAGTTAGAAAAGTAGGGGGTTATATGAAAGATTTTGATGTGCTCAGCTTGTGCTAATTACTCTGACCTAGAAAATCTGACTCGGTTTGCTTGTTAAGTGTATATGGATCGAATTTCAAAGTATTCGGTGGTTGATGCGTGGAGAGCTTGGTGCAGTAGTATAAATGTTCATTTTATAAAATTATTGGAAAAGTTTGTTTATGCACTTTGATAATTTAGATTAGTGTTTCCTATACTATACGATATTTTTGTCTTATTTTCTTTCATCCTATAGTATATTTCATCTAATCACCTTTACCACTTCCTACATTGTTATTTCAGTCCAAGTATGAGAACTTTCTGTTGTGTGTGTTTCCCTATATGTTTGCATCTACTATTACGACAAGAACCTTGCTTAGTGTGGATGTCACTTTTGAGTTGCCAAGACAGAAATACGACACAACACAAGAATTCACATCGTATGTAGACAAGGCACAAGAATGGATATCGTAACAAACATCAACATTTTTGTCAATACGTGCGTACTATAGTTTGTAGTGTATGTGCTTATGTGTTGTGTCCATTACGTGTCTGACACAGACATGGGTACAACATCCAGTCTGGAGGATATGTGCTTCCTACATACCATACGGGCCCTTAGTTTCATATAGCAACTAGTATGTACCATATGCTAGCTTCGGGGTTTATTACAGGCACCTTAATCGTTTTCTATGCCTCAAGGTAGCTAATATTTTTTGTTAGTTTTACTAATGGATTCCCTGTTAATTGTTTTATGAACTTCCTTACACATTACAAACAAGAAATTTGATAGACCTACACTATTTATTTTACATATGAAAATAAAAATTAAATTATCTAAAGATGCATGCCTCTTTACAAGAAGGAACTTGGATATTTTATTTGTTGGTATATACTTGGCTTTCAATCACTATATTGTCTTTGTTTGTACTGCATCAGCAAGCATTCTCAACTATATATATTGTTCCCTGTATATCTATGACTATGTATTATTTCTATTTTCTGAATACTTTAAGTATATGCAGCACAAGGCGGATATTTCTCTCAGGTGGGATTATGGAGATATATTTGTAATTTCTTTTTAGGTTTCTTGAGTAGTGAATTTGTGTTGATTTTGATCTGCTTCAACGTGGGAAACCTTTGGCATTAAAAGGATGTCAGAAAAATGATGATAATTTTGATCCAGGTAAACATTTTTTGGTATCATGCATATGTTTCTTTGCTATGTTTCTTAGAATCCTAACTTTTTTTTTGGTATCATGCATATGTTTTTTTCATTTTGCTTGTGATGCAGTCATGCATAGCCCTTAGCAGCATAGATAACTCAGGTAAAATCGATTGGGCAGTTAATGTCTATTATGCAGTCCCTATTCTGAGCTCTGTTCAGTGATTGCAGTGCAGTCCAGTCCCTATTCTAAGCTCTGTTCAATCTGAAATATTGATACTTTTAAAGTTTTCTTGCATTAATATAAATTATATATATAACTATTATGATTTATGGGCGTTGATGAGATACTTTGGACTTTGGAGGTTCTATGTTGCTTGTAGACTATGATTTATGGGCGTTGATGAGATACTTTGGACTTTTATAGTTTTGCCTTGCCTGTAGGCTATGTTGCCTGTAGGCTTCTTTTTTTAACTAGTTGTTTTGTTTTCATACTTGATACTTTGGAGTTTGGACTTTGGAGGCTATATTGCCTACTTGCTTGGATGTGTTGTCCGTAGGCTTCTTCTCATTTTATGTGTTGCCTACTAGAATCTGGATCCTCTTTACTTGCCTATAGGTAGTAACTTTCTTCACTATGATGTGGTGATCCATCTCTGATCTCTGAGCCCATTATAGTATATGTATTTATTATTTAATTTTGTTTTCATACTTGATACTTTGGAGGCTGTGTTGCCTACTTGCCTGGATGTGTTGTCTGTAGCCTGTAGGCTTCTTCTCATTTTATGTTTTGTCTACTTTAGTCTGGAATCTGGATGCCTCTTTACTCGCCTGTAGGCAGTAACTTTCTTCATTATGATGTAGTGATCCATTTCTGATCTTTGAGCCCATTATAGTATATATATTTATTATTTACTATTTAATTATGTTTTCATACTTGATACTTTAGAGGCTATGTTGCCTACTTGCCTGGATGTGTTGTCTGTAGGCTTCTTCTCATTTTATGTGTTGCCTACTTTAGTCTGGAATCTGGATGCCTCTTTACTTGCCTGTAGGCTTTTTCTCATTTTATGTGTTGCATATGAGGACTAGTATGTAGTTATTTCATCATTATAATGTTCTCAAGTCCTAAAAAATCACTATTATTGCCATGATCATAAAGAGTTGATTCTCTAATTTCTCTAGATCAACTTGGAAGGCTTAACAAATGTATTGATGTTAACATTATATTATTGCTTTTAGGGTGGTTACTATAAGATATGTGGTGGAGTGACCCATTTGGCCAAGGATTGTCTAAACAAAGGCAACAGAAATATGTTTTCTTCTACAGGAGCAAACAACGGTAAGCTTTTCCTTCATATGTATCAAAATCATCTTTCTGTAATATCATGTGCATTTGCGTGCTTCATCTATTATTTGAAAGGCAAAATAAACTGTTTTCTTTTACTTCAATAAGATATCCGATGCTTTCCTGCAAGTTTTAGGTTGGTAATTTGATTGTTCTAAGACATCATGCAGTTATTAATTTGAAGTGCTAAAAAGGTGGTATAAGTTTAAAAACCATGAGACAAACGCTTCCTTTGATGACATCCTGAAAGAAACTTGTGTGAATGAATTTTATGTTTTCTGTTTATCTTCATGTTAATTTGATTCATTATGCCTCTATAGACCCCAAAAAAATTTCTTCTCATTTTCTCTCCTTGTAATACCTTTTTTGTAGGGTACAGTATTGACTTTTGAAGGGATATACAATGTTGGCTTTTGAAGGGATGTCACTATTTGGTGTTGGTGAATGCAATGTTTCAATGTTTTGAGGTCGGCTGTTCTAAAAGGGAAAGATGTATATATTTTTGGATTTTGAAATGTAATGGTGATATGTTGGTGAAATAAAAGTTGGAAAAAGAGTGATATATTTTGAAATGTAATTAAGATGATGTGATGTTTGGATAATTTTAATGAAATGTTTCAAATCTTAGTTAAATTTCATATTTCTGTTGTCTCAAGAAATTAATATGCCTTTTATAATGTATTGAATTATAAGCATTGACAGGTAATATATATGTGCGTGAATAACCAGAACAGAACGTTAGAAAGTGTTATGTATAAGTTCTTTTATAATGTTTCATGACCGTTTTATGAATAGTTCCAGAACCAGATCATTTTAGCAAGCGTTATGTATATATAACTTAGTCATAACGCTTTCGAATAGATATGTTATATATAATGATAATATTAATGTCGTTTTCAAATTTAGTATTATATATAATTGACTTAATTATCTCATTTTTTTTATAAAAAGGTGTCATATAAGTGTAAGTCATATATAACGATTTTTCTAAACTTTTATAACACCTATGTTCATGACGGTTGCCTGCTTCAAAAAAGGTCATAAATTGTCATATATGACAGTTTTTACCCGTCATAAAATGATATTTTTCTTGTAGTGAGACTATGGTGTTATGTCTAATATGGTAAGTTAAACAAAATCGCAATCCACATAATCTTTCAATAATGAACAATATGTAACACAGTCCGCCACCCTGTAATACACAAGTTCGATCAAGCTCAAGAAGAAGAATAAATCTTACAAAAAACTAGGCTATAACATCAGTAAAGTTATGGTGATACATAAATACACGGAAGAATAATAATGAAGTACCACTAATGATACCTGAATCCTGCAAAAGCACATACCAAGCCAAGCCTACCAGCGGATCTTAGAAAATACCTACTAGGTCATCAGAAAGGACATAGCAAGATACATAATATATATGCCATGTATAGTAAATAAACATGCAAGATAAACAAGAAAATAGATACAAAAAATAGCTAAGGTGCAAGAATACTAAGATAGTGGCATGCCATAGAGAAGCATAATACTAGACGTAGCTAACAAGTAAATTGCAGTGAGTGTAGTTCAGTGAGGTGCTAATGGTCAATAGCCCAGTGAGGCACTCCTTGTCTATAGTAGGTCTTTACCATAGCCCAGTGAGGGACTACCGAGTGGAGAGTGGGCAACTAGAAAATCGTAATATCGGTCAAGGGTCAAGGCAAGTCAACTCAAATACAGGTAACCAGATCAAATCAAGTCCAAATCAAGTCAAGCGTATAAAATACGAGAATCTAGCAAGTATAGTGTAGCATGTATCAAATATGTCACACAAAAAAGAAAGACATGTAGTATATAAGAAAACAAGTAAAGAAAACATCATGAAGCATGTACCAGAAATCTTGGAATAGTACAAGGAAAAGATAAACATGAACAAGAACGATTGAAAATAAACATGCATAAATATTGTACAAGTTAGTAAGGTATACTTGCTTGTCATCCAAGTTTTTGCTGAATCCGCAATACCAAGGCCTAACCAAGACTTCACATATAAATAAAATTATGATTATCATCATTTGTACATACGACACTTCGATTCCTAGCACAACAAGTTTACATGCTTCTATGGGTTACCTAGACCTAGTTTCATAGTTTTTGACTTCCAAAATTTAAGGTTAAGTCTCCAACACAAGGATATGTAGATAAATTATATAAAAATTATAAAAGTATGATTTAAACATGATTTATACTCAGTTTAACCTCTAAATTTCAGAATTATGTTTTTAGGTACGGTTCATGGTAACAACTAGTACCTACTAGTTTTGGTCGAAATTTATCCAAAATATTACCAAACATTGGCCATGACCTATATATATCAAAATACACTTAATAACATATTAAATCCTGATTAATATTTGTAATTAATTAATATTTTAAAGTATCAAAATTAGCACTTATTTATGTGTCAAACTATGCCAAAAATACAATCAAGAACCTAGTTTAATGGCACACAAATTTAGGGTTCAAGTTTGGGCATCTAAATACCATAAATATATGTTAAAAGATAATTAAATTCTATATTTTATACATATATATTATCAGATTTATTGTATCAAAACTTTGTTCTCAAAACTATTCACAATTCCTATCAACACGCATGTTCTTGATTCAACTACTCTCCCAATCCTACATATGCTGTAACTGGGGATTCCCAGGACCACGGTTGGTGTGTGTATTGATAGATATAAAGTTAAAAATTTATAACATGTTCTAATATTTCATAGGCGAAAACTATCTAGGGTTCACGAATTATACCCGCGATGAGAAGAAGACGACAGTTACCAGTAACCTCGAGCAGTCAGCAACCCCAAGATCTTCTGTATGTATTCCTTCCTTGGGTTGGGCGTTGTATGCGTGACGATCTCCCAAACTTTTCTTTTCTTGGTTGTCCTTCCTTTCTCTCCTCTCGTGATGAACGAATTAGAAAAAAAATGCTCTTCTTGGGATATATATGATGGCCAGAAAATAGAGGGTATATATAGGCTATGGTAGGGACCATGAGGAGAAATTAGGTTTAGGTCTCCTAACGGATCTAGGTATCCCGTGTTCAGTCTGAACACACAACCAAGGCCTGTTAAAAATAGCTCAGCCCACTAAAGAGCTACTGGTGCACTACATTCATAATCCCAAATTACGGTTATGGGCTCCTTCGTATTATATGCTTGTTTTTCTCTCTATGTTAAGATATCGAATGTCCGTCAATCAAAATAAGTTACTGATAACTACATTGATCGATATCTTTTATCCTTAAGTAGTACTACTCAACTTTATTTGTCATGTCGGACATAATCCACCTGCAGGGTTTACATGACAATCCTTATGAGTTCTTTAAGGGGACATCATCAACCCGATACATCGGGACATGGATTCCTTTTATAATCAATAGCCCATCATACACATGATGTCATTATCCAATTCATAGAGATTATTGACTCATTATGAATCTCACTCTTTTAAGAATCAAAATAATGCACACTACATATACATGTCTGTTATTATATCTATATTAAGAGCACAAGCATCCATAATAATAGAGGTATTTGTTCTATTATGTAGTCAGTACAAAGAGAACAACTGTCATGACCCGATCCCAAATTATTGGGTCGAACCGGATCATGCCCAACCTGCACCGTTGTGAGACGACGGCAGTAAGTTGTTCTATATGCAGGTATTCACAACAACATCTATACATTTGTCACAACTCAATATACGGAAATTTTAAAACTTTTATTCAACAATTGAAAAGTACAACTGGAATGTAAGAACTGAAATGAAATGTTGAATTCAAATTAACAAAATTCTAAAACAACAAAACTAGAAAACTGAAAACGAATAGCTAAGTGGTCGGCTCATCGGCCTCAGGTCCTGCGTCCTCCAAGGGAGACTCCGGCAACACCACAGGGTACAAAACCAGGTCATAGTAGCTATTGTACAATAGCTCAGCATCCTCAATATCACCTAAAAATGTTGTCTCCAGTCAGGAGAGAGCAAGTACGAATATGTATCTCATATTTCAAGTAATAATGAAAAAGTGCAGGCTAAACAGTTGAAACAATATTTTTTAGCATTTTAACAATTGATAACAATATGAATTGAATGTGTAATCGTCTATGACCGGCTTGGGTTATACAATAGCGTCCTAGCGACACGATACCGCTTATCCCCGTGTGTAAGAGGGGTAAGCTCGCACAATATACAATATGAGGGGTATTGGCCATAAACGTTACACTATTCCCCCAATCCCTACAATCAATATCAATCAATTTTGAACCCTAGGAGAGGGTTCCGTATAGCAATGTGGTTTTAACATGCAGCTTGCCAATTACTAAATAAAATACAAGAAAACATAACCGTAACTTGCCTCTGTTAATTGACTGGATCGAAAAAGTCGGTACCGAGGAGGATGTCAGGTTCGTCTCCGAGATCCTACAGTTGATAACCTTGGCTTAGAACCATAATGAAACCATTCTAGGTGTGCTAGTTACAATCTCTAGAAGTAGACCCTAGTCAGGTTTTAAGTTTATTAATTAATCTACCAGAAATCGTCTAACATCGCGACTACCTGCGTTGTCAATTAGTTGGGTATCCGGTTTCGAATTTACTTGGAAAAAATTAGTCGTTATCGGTTAATTTGCAAAACTTTATATTTTTTATATCATATGTATAAAACTACATTTTCTTTTTAGTGATAAAACATGGACTTCGTTATCTTACCAATATTTTTATTCAAGTTAATTTTATCGTGAAAAACCTTATTAATTTTATACAAAATAATTAATACCTAAATTATAATTATGCGTCTAATAACGAAAACCAACTCAGAAAAGAAAGTAAAAACCTAAACTACACAATACAAGGTCACAGCGAAATAAAATAGAAAACTGGGCTTATGCCCTTTATAAATTTTACATAAATTAATTAATTCATCTAGGCGAGCTCTGAGTGCCGCGAACGGTCCAAACAGTAGGCCGAAGCCCTGCACCAAAAATACTAACAGCAGTACCAGTTCTAAAAATAATTATAAATATAAATATAGTTGTAAAATGCGTCTCAGACTTGGTCCAAATCTCATGTTGCTGGCTAGCACCTCAACGTACAGGAACCCAGTAGCGTTTGCGCTTCGCCGAGGCTCATTCGACCGATACGGCCGTCGCCTAACAGGGATACTAAACTCCAAAATCTACTTTCAAATCGACAAAACTACTTTTGTATTCCGTTTGCAAAATACCGAATTTGAAAATAGAAACCCATTTTAAAATACTTTATTTTTAAAAACTTTCCCAAAAATTTGGGCAGCATCCCCTCTGTAATTGGGACAACCCAATCCTGGGACGGTGCCAAAAGTCAACATAAACAACATCCCGAACCAGGGAAACAACCCAACCCATCTATAATAATATTCCACACAGAAATAATATCCAACCCAAAAACACATCATAATTATATATGGTCAAAACCACAGAATACTTCCGAAATAAATTCGGAAATCCCGAAATAAAGTTCGGGAAACCGAAAGCCACAAAACCCAAAACAAAACGAACGAATCATTCTGAAATGGGATTCGAAAATTCTGAAACTATAATCGCCTAAACTGAATCCCATAACGGGATCGGGGACCGTATCATCATTGACACTAAAGTAGGGACACAGGGACACGAGATATACCTTGGGTTGCTCGGCTAGAGCTCTCAGATGATAAAAGGAAAAAAAACCACGTTCCCGCGGACTCGAGAAAATCCCAAACTCGCGGACAGCAGCGAAAATCGTCGGAACAGTGCTGGACAGCGCTGTTGGAACAGGGGGCGCACGCGGGCTGAACAGGGCGCGGACAGCCGCGGAATCGGCCGGAGAAGCTGCTGGAGGTCGAGGGGTTGGCCGAAGAGGGCCGGGGACGAGCGGGAGAGGGCGGCGCCGGGTCTAAGGCACGGCGGCTGGGCGCTGGCCGGACGGCCGACTGGACAGGGTGCGCGCGGGCGGAGAATGCCGGAGGGGCGCCGGAAAGGTGCTGGTGGCGAGGTCGCCGGAGGGGGTGGCGCCGGGTGGCAGCACGCGGAGCTCTGGCCAGCACGGGAATGCGCCGCCGGGCTGGACGCGGCCGGATCGGGGGCGGATTGGCCGGAGTTGGCGGCGTCGGGAGGTAGGGCACGCGGCGGGTGAGCTCGGTGAGGCTCGGGCGCGGGTGAGGCTTTGGGGAAGATTTGAGAGAGAGAGAAATGAGAATGGAATAGGAGTGAGTGAGAGTGTGGTGGTGAGTTTATAAGGAAAAGAAAAAGAAGTGTGAGAAGAGAGTGGGAGTGGAGAGGAGGGAGTTGTAGAGGAGAAAAATATGGGGAGGGGGGCCTGGTCGTGAGCAGGTTATGGGGGACTTTGGGAACAGGTCATGGGGATTTTTTTTTCTTTTATTAAAACCTAAACCACTATATATACATATATATATAGTTTTAAAAATCAGGTTTTAAATGGAAAAAAATCTAAGGATGGGTTCGGAACTGAGTTGGGTTTCGGGAAAACGGGGTCTGGTTCGAGTTCGGGGTCGGTGTCCGGACTCGGGATCTGGGCAGGGCCACAAACAAAAATCTAATGATAATTTAAAAATAATATATTTTCCTAATTTTGACTAATAAATAATAATAATAATAATAATAATAATATATAATAATAATAATAATATAATAATAATAATAATAGTAAACTAAAATTACGCTACAATACAATAATTCATAAATTCTAAAATTCTGGGTTTCACAATCTTCCCTCCTAAGAAAATTTCGTCCTCAAAATTAAAGGCAGGGTTAGGGGTTACCTCAAGTTTCAAACAGATACGGATACTGCTCCCGCATCTTGTCTTTTCGCTCCCAGGTAGACTCGCCTGGTGAGTTGTGCCGCCACATAACTCTGACTATTGGCGTCACAGAATTCCTGGTTCTCTTTTCTTCTCTGTCTAATATTGCCACTGGCTTCTCTGGCACTGTGAGGCTGGGTCTAATTTCCAGCTCCGAATGGTCCAAAATGTGGTTCGGGTCCGGGATGTAGCGTCTTAGCTGCGAAACGTGGAAGACGTTGTGGACGCCTTCGAGACTTGGGGGTAGAGCCACCCGATAAGCCACTTCTCCAATCCTGTTAAGTACTTCAAAAGGACCAATATACCTGGGGCTTAGCTTTCCTGCTCTGACGAAACGGATGGTTCCTCTGGTAGGGGAGATCTTCACGAACACACTGTCACCTTCTTCAAACTCCAACGATCGTCGGCTGCTATCGGCCCAATGCTTCTATCTGTCCTGGGCAATCCTGAGCTTGTCTCTGATCATCTTTACCTTCTCTGCTGCATCGGTCACCATCTCAGGTCCAAGTAATACTCGTTCTCCTACGTCGTCCTAAGTAATTGAAGTGCGGCAACGACGTCCATAGAGTGCCTCGAATGGAGTCATACCGATGCTAGTTTGGTAGCTGTTATTGTAGGAGAACTCTACCAAGTGCAAATGGTCTTCCCAAGACCCTCCAAATTCCAAGACGCAAGATCTCAACATGTCTTCTAGCGTCTGGATTGTTCTCTCTGATTGTCCGTCAGTCTGGGGATGGTAGGCGGTGCTGAACTTCAGTTGCGTTCCCAAACTGTCGTGTAAGCTCTTCCAGAAGTGAGAGGTGAACCTGGTATCCCTGTCAGAACGATACTTATCGGAACTCCATGAATCCGGTAGATGTGCCGCATGTATAGTGCTGCCAACTTCTCGGTGGATATACCCACCTTGAAGGGGATAAAGTGAGCTGACTTCGTCAGTCGGTCCACAATAACCCAAATGGCATCCTTCCCTCCTTGGGATCGAGGCAGTCCTGACACAAAGTCCATCGTTATGTGTTCCCATTTCCACTCTGGGATGTCTAGCGGCTGCAACAGTCCTGCTGGTCTCTGTCTGCTAGCTTTTACTTGTTGACAAATTAAACATCTAGCCACATACCTGGATACGTCCTTCTTCATTCCGTACCACCACACTATAGTACGCATATCCTGATACATTTTGTTGGCTTCTGGATGTATGGAATACTGCGACTGGTGTGCTTCTTGCATCAGCTCGTTCCTCAGTTCGTCAGTTGGTACGCACAACCTCGTACCATGCTTCAGTGCTCCATCGCTGGCGATTGAGAATCCTTCAAGTGTTCCCACCAGCACTTGATCTCTGAGTTTGCAAAACGTCTCGTCTTGGAATTGTGCCTCCTTGACTCTGTCCATTAGACTTGAACGCACTTGCAACTGCATCATTGTTGAATCAGCTCCTGGCACAATGGCTTCTCTTTCCAGTTTCTTTATTTCTTCTTCTGGCAGTACAATCTCCAGTCCAAGCTTTTCCATGTCCTTCAGCAAATGACGCTCCTTGGTCAAGAACATCGCCATCAGGTATCGACTAAGTGCATCTGCAACAACATTTTAGCCTTACCCGGATGATACTACAGGTTGATGTCAAAATCCTTCATCAGCTCCAGCCATCATCTCTGTCGCATGTTCAGCTCCTTCTGAGTGAAAACATATTTAAGACTTTTATGGTCTGTAAATATTTTCACTCTCTCTCCATAAAGGTAGTGCTTCCACAGCTTCAATGCAAATACCACCGCTGCAAGCTCCAAATCATGCATGGGATAGTTCTTCTCATGAGTCCGTAATTGCCTAGATGCGTAAGCAATTACTTTCCCGTGTTGTTGAAGAATGCAGCCCAATCCCTTACCGGAAGCATCACTATATATTGAGAAACCGCCGGTACCTGAGGGTAGCGCAAGTATCAGCACCGTTGTAAGCCTCTTCTTCAGTTCCTCAAATGCTGACTGGCAAGCTTCAGACCAAACAAATTCTTCATTCTTCCTAGTGAGCTTCGTCATCGGCTCAGCAATCCTGGAGAAATCCTTCACAAATTTTTGGTAGTAGCCAGCTAAACCCAAAAAGCTTATGATTTCTGCAACTGAACTTGGTGCAGTCCACTTCTCAATAGCAGCTATCTTCATTGGATCCACCGAAATTCCTTCTCCTGTGACAACATGTCCAAAAAAATCCACTTTGTCTTAGAAGAATTTGCATTTAGATAGCTTACCATAGAGCTTCTCCTTCCTTAAAGTTCCCAAAACTTTCCTCAGGTGCTCTTCGTGCTCTTCTTCAGTCTTCGAGTAGATCAGTATGTCATCGATGAAGACAACAACAAACTGATCCAGGTATTCATGGAAGACCTTGTTCATAAGGTTCATGAATACTGCTGGGGCATTCGTCAGTCCAAACGGCATGACCAAAAATTCATATTGCCCATATTTGGTGTTGAATGTCGTCTTTGGACCTTCCTGACCTTGATTTGATATAATCCCCCAAAATTTTGGAGGATTTTTTTTATATTTGTGTCATTTAAAAAAAAATATTTTGCTCAAATGAAACTTTTTTTATTATAAATAAATATAATCCTAGTCATGCTTAATTTCGTTATGCACACCGGCGAGACAATATGGCATGGCTAATACCGTCAAGTGCCTTGACTAGTAAATTAGCTGTAGAGGTCAATATAAATATTTTATTTGAATATTTTGTTCTTTAAACTTATTAGATCATACCATGGTTATCCTTTTCATGTTTAGATATTTATTTATTTATTTAACTATATTTTGAAAAGATTGGAAATTTAGTTATTCGTTTGTCAAAATGTATATATATATAATTAATACTAGTAGAATATGTACCCTCCCCAAAATTTTCAAAACCCTACCATTTTGTTGTTATTATTATTAGTAATATTGTTATTATTATTTTTGTGTATTGGTTCTTTGATAATCTATTCAATAAATGATTATTTCTATATAAATATGTATATCTATATACAGGAGCAAAATACTCCCTACCCCGAGAAAGTAGGGACGTTAAGTTTTGGTATTAGAAGTTACCTATTATAAATCCTGGTATGTATTTATATTTAATTTACTTATATATATATATATAGATATATAAGGTACTTGGAAAAGAAGAAAAAAAAATTTAACTCGCGAGATTTTCAAAATCTTGCGAGTCATTCATGCGGCTAAACACCCGCACCTGCAGCATACGCTGCAAATAAGCTAGGCGAAGAATTGAAGGGGAGATTTTTAAAAGATTTAACCTAAAATAATTTCGTAGATCCCTTCCTATCTAAATTCTCGGCTGAATCATCTAATCTAATCCAAATATTTCTTGATTAATCGATCGAAATTCAATCTCGTTATAACTCAGAACTCTCGGGTTACACACAGAGACTTGTTGGGGTTTTTGTGAAAATTTCCCTCGACACTCCTCCCCAACCACAGCCACCCAATCCCTGGGCATCCCGACGTCCTAGCGAGCGTCCCCGACCACCTGCACGTCGGCGCCACCCGTCGATCTCCGGAGCTCTGCCCTTCGGCCGAGAACAAGGAAACACCCTGTTTTGACTCACAGCCAGGTACCTGACTTCACCCCTATCGTTCTTCGATTGTAGTTAACCGATTCGTGATCCGTAAAATCTTACGGAGAGTCTAGATGACCCCCTATCAATCCCATCAGTTTGATTAACTTGGGTTGCCGTGATTAATTCGTATAAATTCCTGAAAGTTTAGGAAAACCCACAGGAATCAGCATACCATAATTAATCGTGAACCTAGCATTGGAAGGCAAAATTTCACCTGTTCTTGGATAGTTTCAAAAATATAATTTAACATGTTTGAAAACAACATATACGAGATTAGAAACCTTTTTGCAGAACCATTTTTCATCTTTTGTCCAGAAAGTTATTTGAGTCTAAAAATCCAGAAAAACCTAGTTCGAAAACAAAATTTTTGGAAAAACCCAACCGATACGGCATGCGCCCCGACAAACCGGGCGACGTTGTCGTGCACTATACACATCGAAAGGTGCATAAGGATGTTGCCGACGTGTGGGAATTGACGGAACTCGATTTCGTTGCGCGTGCGCGACGAAATCAGTGCGTATCCGTCGAGATACCCCCGTATCGACATTTTGCAAACTTGGCCATAACTTCATGTACAGTGGTCGATTCGAGACGAAACTTGCGCCAACAGGTCCGAATCGAAATTCTGGTCTTGTGTGCCAAGTTTGGTTCGATTCTGAGAAGGTCAAATCGGAACCCCTTTTTGGCGGGCCGTAACCTACCTCAAACGGGCGATTTTGTACGCGGCTCCTCGGAATCCAAAACTGGATATACAGTTGAGTTCTTCTCCTCAAACCAAATCCGTAGACATATAGTTTGACAACTTTAGAGACCATAGATACTGGCACGTGTTTCGGTGCAAAACGGGTCCAACGACGGACATCGTTTTGACCCGAAATTACGATTTTGCCCCTGTTCCAGAATTTAACTTTTTGACAGGCGTTTCCTAGGCATATATTTTATTCCAAACTCGTTCGTGATGTTTGTTTCAGCATCCGGAGCTCCTTGTGGATTTTGACTTTCGTGTTGACGATTCTGATTGTTGGATTTTGCTGCTTTTCGCACCGCCCTCAGGCAAGATACCTTGCCTTATTTACTGTTATATTTATATGCACCTTTATTTATTTATTTACTGCATATTTATTATCTGTTTTTAGTTGGATCCATTACTTGCTATTTTTAGTTCATTTTATTTTGCTTCAGTTATTTTTCCTTCTTGTCTTTTTTGTATGCATATGGACCTAGTCTTTGCGAACTACCTTTTACTAGTGTCCCTGGGAGGGAGAAGACAATTAAATGTATGGGCTACCCCAAATCCAAAAGCTGTAGTAACTGCGTACTACGGTAGTCGAGTCGCGAGGGTCACTAGCCTCGAGCTATATGGACTGATGGGTCACGTGGGCCGCTAGCCTCGAGTTATGCCGGCTGATAGTATTGGTACTTGATGTGTGCGTGTTATGAGTTGTTACCTGGTCCTGGGGGAGTCAGCCTTCACCTGCCCATACATCGATATGTCTTCTAAATTGCCTACTAAAAAGGATAGGAGACCTTAGCAAATTTCATGTTCCAGTCATGGCATGAAAAAATGTCACATCGCGGAATAGTAAGTTACCCCTTGTCCTTGTTTGGTTGTATGGGTAGCCTACTATTTCGATGATGGGATATTGATCCGTGTTATGGGTTGGACACTTTTACTTTATCTTTATTTTATGGTGCATTTATATTCAGTTCATATGGCATGTTTTTCTTGTATCTTGTTACATCCCTCTGACGACCTGGTGATCTCTCCAAGTATAGACGATTTTCTGCTGGAGTATGGCTCGGCACTGGATCCTTCCTACCTTGATGATGAGGCATCTCCCGCTGATATCTCGATTCATGTTGTTCTTTGAGACTCATAGTGGACATCTACTCTATTTGAGATTATTTTTATAGCTGTTTGGTGTGGGCATGTCCACCCGGCTATCTTTTGACTCACTTATTTATTCTATTTTGGACTTATTATACCTTCTGTGTGTGTTGTGGATGAGATATAGCTTTATGATTTACTGGCCTGCAATTTCTATTATTACAGCTTATGTATATATATACGAAGATTCCATATATTGGAGTATTCTTCATATATATGTACAGCTGGCATGCTACGTTCCTAGTCCTATGTATTTTGGGACTGGAGCGTTACATGTTTTTGTGGTGGCCCATGCAGGTCAGAAAATATTGTTGGGTTACATGACTGTGCCCAACAAGCCTGCATATAGGAATAGGAATAGTATCTCATCCATGATTATTGCCTCCTTTGACCTCCAAACTTTTCGAACTCTCTCTGATTACCTGTACTGCCTAATATCTAACCCTTCAAAATATCAGTTTAATTCATGCTTGGTAGAGGTTAGGACGATGACTCCTTCTAGGTAGACATGTTCCATCGTTACTAGCTTAACTCTTATAAGTTGGGTAGAATGCCTCACGATCTAACCCTTCCTTGACCGTAACCATGGCCTCAGAAAAGAAGACAGTAGGACGTCTATACGGGCACGAAACCCGAACAAAACTACGATTCTTAAAAGACTAAATTTTTTATTCTTTTATCATTATCTCGCGTGCTTATGTTATACTATCTTGACCAATGCTGCTATTATACCCTAGATTTGCAAGCTTATTCATTTTTTGAGCTTGTTCATGACATATATGTTATTGGAGGTACCCCACTAACATATTGTTTATCAGAACCGGTGTATGATGGTCTGATCAACCTAGTGCACTTGGTTCGCTCTTTATAAAATTATTCAATGAGATATAGTTGTCACCCCCGTTTCCCGTATTTCGTAATTATACTCGTAATTAGATTTTGGCATGAATTTTTATTTTTCTCTACTTGCGGAGTTTTGGGGTTTTCTCGTATTTTGAGTTTTTGGCTCGGCTCGATTTTAGTTGGCAAGGCTTGGTTTTATTTTGTGGAGTAGGATTGGTTTGGTTTGGTTTGGTTCAATATGCTTGGAACACCTTAAGCCTATGATCCTCCCTCATTTCCACCACAACCACCCTCTTTATTATCTCCACCTACCTTTCTCTCTCCTCATAATTCTCTTATTTATTTCTTCATCTTCTTCTTCTTCCTTCCTCCACACAACACGAACACCCATAGGCAAGTGCACCTTGCCACCACATGAGAACCACTTTTTATTTGTCCATTAGCTAGATTAGGCCATGGTGATCAACATTAGAACTTGACATTTTGTGATTTGGAGTCTCCATTGTCCTAGATCTAAGATTCCTCTATTTTCGGTTTTACATGGTTTTGATCTATTTAAGTTGTATTTTTATGGGTTTTGATGTTCCTATGTTGGAGAGAATTGAATTTCACCTAAGATAGAACTTTGCAAAGTTGGATTTGGACTTGTTTTGACCAAGTTATGGACTTTTGAAGCTTGAGTTCAACCATGGAGTTCTTGCTAATTTGGAGAAGACAGTGAGCAGTGCGCGAGCTTTTTAGCTTGCGTCACTGAGCTGTGCGTGCTCTTTAGCGCAGCGCAATCAGGACCCCATACGCTGCCTTTTGGAAGCGTATGACTCGCATACGCTCGCTTGCTTGACAAGGAGTCGTATGGACCCCATATGCTGCCTTTTTGGAAGCGTATGACTAGCATACGCTCGCTTGCTTGACATGGAGTCGTATGGACCCCATACGCTACCTTTTGGAAGCGTATGACTCGCATACGCTCGTTTGCTTGACAAGGAGTCGTATGGACCCCAAACGCTGCCTTTTGGAAGCGTATGACTCGCATACGCTCGCTTGCTTGACAAGGAGTCGTATGGACCCCATACGCTGCCTTTTGGAAGCATATGACTCGCATACGCTCGCTTGCTTGACAAGGAGTCATATGGACCCCATACGCTGCCTTTTGGAAGCGTATGACTTGCATACGCTTGACCTGAGCATGGCTTGACCTGAGCGTAGGTTGGCTTGAGCGTAGGCTGGCCTGAGCGTATAACTTTTGCACTGAGCGTATGGCCTTTGGCTGACTTGGTCTTAAGTCAGCGTGTCAGTTTGGTTTTATTTTCCTTAAGCTTGGCTCTTCTATAGCCCTGTCTATTGATATTTTATTAGATATTTTACGCCCATTTTATATCCTTACGCCTTTTGTCATGAACTTGATAATCACGAATTTATGTAATATGTTTGGAAAGGATAACTGAGCCTGACACGATAGTGACCCGTAGTCGTGCACTCCTGACATGAGTAACCTGACATGACCTGACATTGGCCCGTCGTGGCGCACTCCTGACTAGTACACTTGACCTGATAACCTGACATGTTATATCTTGATAAGCTGTTGCGACGGCTACTTGACATGACATGATCTGTATAATAATCTGGACACCGTGGGCGATTGTGCTTGTATAAATAAACCAGTCCTGTCTTGCATCATGTCTAGGATGGGACTCCTGAGTACCACGGTCAGGAGTACCCACTAAAATGGACTAAGGCTAATAACTAGAATAACACAGTAGTCATGAAGAGATTTCCCAGCTACAGGCAATCCCGTTACCTGGACGCGCCTGGGATCTGTAGCCTGCCGTCGAGTAGGGCACATTTCCAGCACACTGTCATGTGTTGCACCCTTTAAAGCTACTTAAGGGTACATGCATTTCCTGGACGATGTACCCACCTGAATTCAACCCTAATCTTTCGACCTGGGTAACCTGGATGGTCTGCAGGGCTTGTGGCTGTGGAATAATCTCACTGCATCTTGTTAGTAATTAGGCTTGTGACAACCCTAGTTAGTTAAAGTATCAAGCCGTAATTCTTGCTTGGCCGTGAAATGATTGGATGGAGTCTAACCAGTCTAGTCTTGCCCTGATCCTGTTCCAGATTGCTGCATGACCAGAATGCTTGTATTTATTTTACCGATAAATGGTGAGAATTCCAAGTTCTGTTCAGACGAAGGGTTACAACCCCGGTCCTTGTTTGGTTCACGGGTTGTAACCTGGTTATCTGAAGAGTCCCATGGTTATCTCATCGTATATCACCTGCCAGGTTTCTCCTTATTAATTGTCTTTATTATGTAATTATTTTCTTATGATCTGATGTGTTGGCTTTTGTTCTTATTTCGTGGCCTCCTTTGTGGCACTTGCTCTTTCTGGGGTCTGACCCAGCTGGTTTTGTGTGGCCAGATTTCGGAGCAGCTTTCGAGGATCTACCGACCTTCCAACCAGATGGTGGCCACTAGACGGAACCCTGGCAACGAGTGGGTTTATTTTTGATCTCCCGCTTTACTGTAAAAATATTCTTTTGAGGCGTTTAGCCGACGAGCACCTGTTTAGCTCGATTGCACTTTTACTTACTGTCTGCCTACGGGCTGTAACATGATTAACAGATCCTAGGGTTGATCATGTATGACTAAAACTCTTGCTAGTCCTGACATTTTGTAACGACTAGCTTCATGATCAGCTGAATATGTAATGTTTGGGATGCCTTACTATTGTATATTTAATGATCATACTTCTTGTAACCTTTTACTTACTTGCTTGTGATTGAGACACTAGGCTTGTTCATGACCTTAAGAGACTGTTGGCTTGTAGATAAACCCTCATGTATCTAGACAGCCGTGACCGTATAGCGAGATGGATTCCATTTCATATACGTAGCTGGCTATGTCTGCCCCCGCTCTCCAGTATTCTGGTTCTGGGGCATGACAATAGTTAACTTGTCTCCCCAAAAATTTCATTCTGCAACTGCGTTGACAACTCTCCTTCAACTGCTTGACCTATAACTTGTTTGAATCTATTTTAACGCTATCCTATTTTTATGCCAGCAGAATGGATCTACGTAACGGACGCAACTCTACCTTGGCCCTCACCTCTGATGATGCGTCTACCCAGGAGGAGCAGAATCCTCCAATAACCCCGGTGACCCCATATCAGCCAGGACAGCCGCAGACTGCCATAACCCCATCAATGGTACAACAGGAAACCCAAGTGCCACCAGTAATCCAGGCTGGGCAGGCTACCGAAGTACCACCCGGGGAGAATGTACCATCTCCTCCACCACCCACTCGGCAGTATCCACCTCAGTACGGGCCACAGATGCCTCCACCACCAGAGGATGGAAACCATACTACACAGTTCATGTATGCCATGATACATACTCAGTGGCAACAAGCTGAACTGATGAGGCAGAGCATGACGGAAGCACTAACTAGGCCCCCACCTCCACCTCCGACACCGGTACCAGCACCAGCTCTACATCCATATGAGGGTTCTATCAATGACTTTATGGATATGAACCGCAAGCCCTTCAGAGGTACCGAAGACCCACTAGAGGTCACCGCGTGGCTTATCAGTACGGAGAAGCTACTGAGGGCGTCCCAGTTCCCAACAAATGATTGGATGACAGCAGTAGACTTGCTCTTAGAAGACAATGCCCATCATTGGTGGGAAGCCGAAAAAAGACGCTTGGGAGCTAATCAGACTTGGGAAGAGTTCTACAAACTCTTCAATGAGAGGTTCTTTCCTATCCATGTACGCGATGCACTCTATGATCAGTTCCTACACCTCAAGCAAGGAAACATGACCGTAGATGAGTATGATGCAGAATTCAGTCGACTGAGCAGATTCGGTGAGACACTGATTCCTACTGAGCAAGAAAGGGCCAAAAGATTTCATCAAGGATTGACACCAGAGCTCAAGAAGCATACTACAGTGCAGTCTAGAGTTTCTCATGCTGCAGTGTTAGAAGAAGCTAGAAGCCAGGAACTCCTTGACAAGGAAATACAACAGGCTCAGAGACGCCATGTTCCAGCAACTGGGCCAAGTAACCTTATCCATGGTGGACCAATCAAACATTCTATGACACCACAACCACCAAGAGCATCACCCTATCTAATCGATGAGCTTCTTACATGTCGCTTCTGTCATAGAAAAGGTCATGTCATGAAGGATTGTCGCCACAGATTAGGACAATGCATGATTTGTGGCTCCAATCATCACAAGGCCCGAGACTGTATAGAACAACTAAAGGCAACACAACATCGAATACAAGGACCGTAACACCAAGACCAACAGCAGAGCCCATTCAACCATCACATGGAGGTTATCCTAGAGAATCACACTTAGCTGAGGACCAGAGCATGGGCAACATTCAGCATGGCGGTGATAGGCACCCATCCTAAGGTGGGAGATTTAGCAGGTATTATTCTAGTTACACCATTTATTTGTTTAGACATGGCTTAGCATTAGAACAACATTTAATGTATATATATATATAATTAATACTAGTAGAATATGTACCCTCCCCAAAATTTTCAAAACCCTACCATTTTGTTGTTATTATTATTAGTAATATTGTTATTATTATTTTTGTGTATTGGTTCTTTGATAATCTATTCAATAAATGATTATTTCTATATAAATATGTATATCTAAATACAGGAGCAAAATACTCCCTACCCCGAGAAAGTAGGGACAATAAGTTTTGGTATTAGAAGTTACCTATTACAAATCCTGGTATGTATTTATATTTAATTTACTTATATATATATAGATATATAAGGTACTTGGAAAAGAAGGGAAAAAAAAATTTAACTCGCGAGATTTTCAAAATCTCGCGAGTCATTCATGCGGCTAAACACCCGCACCCGCAGCATACGCTGCAAATAAGCTAGGCGAAGAATTGAAGGGGAGATTTTTAAAAGATTTAACCTAAAATAATTTCGTAGATCCCTTCCTATCTAAATTCTCGGCTGAATCATCTAATCTAATCCAAATATTTCTTGATTAATCAATCGAAATTCAATCTCGTTATAACTCGGAACTCTCGGGTTACACACAGAGACTTGTTGGGGTTTTTGTGAAAATTTCCCTCGACACTCCTCCCCAACCACAGCCACCCAATCCCTGGGCATTCCGACATCCTAGCGAGCGTCTCCGACCACCTGCACGTCGGCGTCACCCGTCGATCGCCGGAGCTCCGCCCGTTCGGCCGAGAACAAGGAAACACCCTGTTTTGACTCACAGCCAGGTACCTGACTTCGCCCCTATCGTTCTTCGATTGTAGTTAACCGATTCGTGATCCGTAAAATCTTACGGAGAGTCTAGATGACCCTCTATCAATCCCATCAATTTGATTAACTTGGGTTGCCATGATTAATTCGTATAAATTCCTGAAAGTTTAGGAAAACCCACAGGAATCAGCATACCATAATTGATCGTGAACCTAGCATTGGAAGGCAAAATTTCACCTGTTCTTCGATAGTTTCAAAAATATAATTTAACATGTTTGAAAACAACATATACGAGATTAGAAACCTTTTCGCAGAACCATTTTTCATATTTTGTCCAGAAAGTTATTTGAGTCTAAAAATCCAGAAAAACCTAGTTCGAAAACAAAATTTTTGGAAAAACCCAACCGATACGGCGTGCGCCCCGACAAACCCAGCGACGTTGTCGTGCACTATACACATCGAAAGGCGCGTATGGATGTTGCCGACGTATGGGAACTGACGGAACTCGATTTCGTTGCGCGTGCACGACGAAATCAGTACGTATCCGTCGAGATACCTCCGTATCGACGTTTTGCAAACTTGGCCACAACTTCGTGTACAGTCATCGATTCAAGACAAAACTTGCTCCAATAGGTCCGAATCAAAATTCTGGTCCTGTGTGCCAAGTTTGGTTCGATTCTGAGAAGGTCGAATCGGAACCCCTTTTTGGCGGGCCTGTGACCCACTCAAACGGGCGATTTTGTACGCGGCTCCTCGAAATCCAAAACTGGATATACCGTTGAGTTCCTCTCCTCAAACCAAATCCGTAGACATATAATTTGATGACTTTAGAGACCATAGATACTGGCACGCATTTTGGTGCAAAACGGGTCCAACGGCGGACATCGTTTTGACCCAAAATTACGATTTTGCCCCTGTTCCAGAATTTAACATTTGGACTGGCATTTTCTAGGCATATCTTTTATTCCAGGCTCGTTCGTGATGTTTGTTTCAGCATCCGGAGCTCCTTGTGGATTTTGACTTTCGTGTTGACGATTCTGATTGTTGGATTTTGCTGCTTCTCGCACCACCCTCAGGCAAGATACCTTGCCTTATTTACTGTTATAGTTATATGCACCTTTATTTATTTATTTACTGCATATTTACTATCTGTTTTTAGTTGGATCCATTACTTGCTATTTTTAGTTCATTTTATTTTGCTTCAGTTATTTTTCCTTCTTGTCTTTTTTGTATGCATATGGACCTAGTCTTAGCGAACTACCTTTTGCTAGTGTCCCTGGGAGGGAGAAGACAATTAAATGTATGGGCTACCCCAAATCCAAAAACTGTAGTAACTGCGTACTACGGTAGTCGAGTCGCGAGGGTCACTAGCCTCGAGCTATGTGGACTGAAGGGTCACGTGGGCCGCTAGCCTCGAGTTATGCCGACTGATAGTATTGGTACTTGACGTGTGCGTGTTATGAGTTGTTACCTGGTCCTGGGGGAGTCATCCTTCACCTGCCCATACATCGATATGTCTTCTAAATTGCCTACTAAAAAGGATAGGAGACCTTAGCAAATTTCATGTTCCAGTCATGGCATAGAAAAATATCACATCGCGGAATAGTAAGTTACCCCTTGTCCTTGTTTGGTTGTATGGGTAGCCTACTGTTTCGATGATGGGATATTGAGCCGTGTTATGGGTTGGATACTTTTACTTTATCTTTATTTTATGGTGCATTTATATTCAGTTCATATGGCATGTTTTTCCTGTATCTTGTTACGTCCTTCTGAGGACCTGGTGATCTCTCCAGGTATAGACGATTTTTCGTAGGAGTATGGCTCGGCACTGGATCCTTCCTACCTTGATGATGAGGCATCTCCCGCTGATATCTAGATTCATGTTGTTCTTTGAGACTCATAGTGGACATCTACTCTATTTGAGATTATTTTTATAGCTGTTTGGTGTGGGCATGTCCACCCGGCTATCTTTTGACTCACTCATTTATTCTATTTTGGACTTATTATACCTTCTGTGTGTGTTGTGGATGAGATATAGCTTTATGATTTACTGGCCTGCAATTTCTATTATTACAGCTTATGTATACATATACGAAGATTCCATATATTGGAGTATTCTTCATATAGATGTGCAGCTGGCATGCTACGTTCCTAGTCCTACGTATTTTGGGACTAGGGCATTACATTTGATGATAGCCAGACCTGAGATCTATCTTCAAAATACCTTGGATCCACTCAGTTGATCAAACAGGTCATCGATCCGGGGCAGAGGGTACTTGTTCTTGATGGTGATGTTGTTCAGTGCTCGGTAATCAATGCACATCCGTACGGTTCCATCCTTCTTAGGCACGAACAAAACTGGTGCTCCCCAGGGGGAAGCCCCGTCTTTGATAAATCCTTGTGCCTTTAGTTCGTCAATCTGGTCCTTCATCTCCTTTGCCTTCTTAGGGTTGACTCTGTAGCATCCCCGAGAAATAGGGGAAGAGCCGGGTACTAGGTCGATGGTGAATTCCACACCTTGATTTGGCGGCAATCCTGGAAGACTATCTGGAAAGACGTCCATGAATTCTGCTATGATAGGGTGAGGAGGCCCAGGTTCTTCGGTGATAGAGGAGTAGGTAACACTTTTCATGTCTTCCGGAGCTCGAGAGATTTCAAACTCCGATTCTCCTGGTAGGCTGAAGATTACACATCCTCTGTGACAATCTATCAGCACATACTGCTCACTTAACCAGTCCATCCCTAGGACTACATCATAGTTGGGCAAGGACATCACAAGTAAGGGTGTTAAGAATGTGTGGCCTGAGATAGTTATGGGACAGTTACAAGTCTCGGTGATGGGTATGGGTCCACCACCGGTCATAACTCTACTAATCATCTTGCTAAGTCCCGTATCTATGTGGTGTGCAGAAATAAACTTTGATGATATGAAACTCTGTGATGCACCCGAATCAAATAATGCTAGAGCAGGATGTGAAAACACATAAATAGAACCTGTGATGACATCAGCGGTGGGTTCCTGCTTTGGTTCTTGCTTGTCTGCTGCTAGGGCAAAAGCTCGCCCGGTCTTCTGTTGATGTTGTCCGAACCGTTGTTGCTGAGTGGGTAGAGGAGCTCTTTGCTGAGTTGCTCCGGTCCGATTGAATGCTGTGGGGCAGTCCCTCACTTGGTGGGTGGCAGACCCATAAACTAGGCAGTATCCCAGTTTCTTCCTGCAGATATTCACCTGATGTCCTGGCCTCTTGCAGTAGTCGCAGACAGGGATCTGCTTCTGAGGCATTCTGTCACTGGTCCTTGCCTGATGGTGCTGCTGCTGGTGGTGCGAAGGCCTACTGTTGTTGTTGTTGGGCCTCTTCTGGTTACCCTTGAAGTTGCTAGTTCTAGGATACTCCCTTTTTGAACGATAAGGCTGGCTCTTCTCTACGTCCTGAGCTCGTATCAGAATCTTCTCGTATGTCTTGGCGCCGCCTGCGATCACAGGGGTGCGAATTTCTTTCCTTAGTCCATACCTGAATCTCTCAGCATGATCCTTGGGGTCAGCAACCAAGTTTTTGGCAAAGCGGCTAAGTCGGCCGAACTCTGCCGCATACTCTCCAACCGTCATGTTCCCTTACTTCAGATCCTGGAACTGTCTTTCCATCTCCCGCAACTCTGATGTTGGGAAGAACTTCCTGCGAAACAGCCTCTTGAAGGTATCCCAGTCAAGCTGCTTGTCCTGGAGTCGGGGTTCATTCCGGTACCAGGTGCTTGCCACATCTTGCAGCTGGAGTCCTACTGCTTCGGTCTTGAGGTCCTCTGGGAGTCGAGCGACGCTCAAGAGATGCTCCATGCTGTCTAGCCATTCGTCGGCGTAGATGATTCCCTCGGTTCCTTTGAAAGGTCGAGGGCCCTGCTTCTGGAAACTCTCTATATCTCCGTCCTTCACATAATAATGTCTCTTATCAAATTGAATGGCCTTAATGATACATAAATTATCCCTTAGATTTATGTTTACCTTAGCAGGACTTAGTTCTGATTGAGCTGTTCCTCCTCTTTCGAGGGCAGCCATAGCCACATTATGGGCATTCTCCATGCCTTCTCTCATGATCGCGGTCTGCTCGCGATGGGCTTCAGCTTGGGCTGCAGTCTGTTCACGATGAGCTTTAGCTTGGGCTCTCTAGGCCTCCAGTACTCCTTGTAGCAGGCCTATAAGCTCGGTGGGGTCCACCGGTACTGGTGGGACAACTGGTACGGGTACTACCGCAGGGGACTGCGGCTCAGTTCGGGGAAGTGCAGGTTCTGCCGTTTGTGCTGTAGTAGCATAAACGGGGCGGGGTGCTGGTGCAGCATTGCGACGATCAGTCAGCTGCAAGGGAGGAGGGTCCCGACGTGCTTAAGGAGGTGGGATGTGATTGGTAGATGACACCTCATCTACAGCAGGGCCGGAACGGGTAGTCTTTCCTTTGGCCATACTCTGGAAGGTTTAGGATGCAATACATAAGTAAGGTATCCTACCAGTCTATAATCAAACAAAAATATTTATATATATATATATATAATTCGGACCTATGTTGTGACAAATCAATGTTCTAGTGTTCTAATTATTTCTAGGTATGTTTACCTAAGTTGTTGTTTTAGAGACCTACATGGGCCACCACTAAAAATATGTCACGACCCGATCCCAAATTATTGGGTCGAACCGGATCATGCCCAGCCTGCACCGTTGTGAGACGGCGGCAGTAAGCTGTTCTATATGCATGTATTCATAACAACATCTATACATTTGTCACAACTCAATATACGAAAATTTTAAAACTTTTATTCAACAATTGAAAAGTACAACTGGAATGTAAGAACTGAAATGAAATACTGAATTTAAATTAACAAAATTCCAAAACAACAAAACTAGAAAACTGGAAACGAATAGCTAAGAGGTCGGCTCCTCGGCCTCAGGTCCTACGTCCTCCAAGAGGGACTCCGGCAACACCACAGGGTACAAAACTGGGTCATAGTAGCTATTATACAATAGCTCAGCACCCTCAATATCACCTAAAAATGTTGTCTCTAGTCAGGAGGGAGCAAGTACGAATATGTGTCTCATATTTCAAGTAATAATGGAAAAGTGCAGGCTAAACAGTTGAAACAACATTTTCTAGCATTTTAATAATTGAAAACAATGTGATTTGAATGTATAATCGTCTATGACCGGCTTGGGTTATACAATAGCGTCCTAGCGACACTATACAGCTTATCCCCGTGTGTAAGAGGGGTAAGCTCGCACAATATGCAATATGAGGGGTATTGGCCATAAACGTTAGACTATTCCCCCAATCCCCACAATCAATATCAATCAATATTTGAACCCTAGGAGAGGGTTCCGTATAGCAATGTGGTTTAACATGCAGCTTGACAATTACTAAATAAAATACTAGAAAATATAACCGTAACTTGCCTCTGTTAATTGACTGGATCGGGAAAGTCGGTACCGAGGAGGATGTCAGGTTCGTCTCCGAGATCCTACAGTTGAGAACCTTGGCTTAGAACCATAATGAAACCATTCTAGGTGTGCTAGTTACAATCTCTAGAAGTAGACCCTAGTCAAGTTTTAAGTTTATTAATTAATCTACCGAAAATCGTCTAACGTCGCGACTACCTGCGTTGTCAATTAGTTGGGTATCCGGTTTCTAATTTACTTGGTAAAAATTAGTCGTTACCGGTTAATTTGCAAAACTTTGTATTTTTTTTATATCATATGTATAAAACTACATTTTCTTTGTAGTGATAAAATATGGACTTCGTTATCTTACCAATATTTTTATTCAAGTTAATTTTATCGTGAAAAACCTTATTAATTTTATACAAAATAATTAATACCTAAAATATAATTATGCGTCTAATAACGAAAACCAACTCAGAAAAGAAAGTAAAAACCTAAACTACACAATACAGGGTTACAGCGAAATAAAATAAAAAACTGGACTTATGCCCTTTAGAAATTTTACAAAAATTAATTAATTCATCTAGGCGAGCTCTGAGTGCCGCGAACGGTCCAAACAGTAGGCCGAAGCCCTGCACCAAAAATACTAACAGCAGTACCAGTTCTAAAAATAATTATAAATATAAATATAGTTGTAAAATACGTCTCAGACTTGGTCCAAATGTCATGTTGCTGGCTAGCGCCTCAACGTATAGGAACCCTGTAGCGTTTGCGCTTCGCCGAGGCTCATTCGACCGATACGGTCGTCGTCTAACGGGGATACGAAACTCCAAAATCCACTTTCAAATCGACAAAACCACTTTTGTAATCCGTTTGCAAAATACCGAATTTGAAAATAGAAACCCATTTTAAAATACTTTATTTTTAAAAACTTTCCCAAAAATTTGGGCCGTATCCCCTCTGTAATTGGGACAACCCAATCCTGGGACGGTGCCAAAAGTCAACATAAACAATATCCCGAACCAGGGAAACAACCCAACCCATCCATAATAATATTCCACACAGAAATAATATCCAACCCAAAAACACATCATAATTATATATAGCCAAAAACCACAGAATACTCCCGAAATAAATTCGGAAATCCCAAAATAAAGTTCGGGAAACCAAAAGCCACAGAACCCAAAACAAAACGAACGAATCATTCTGAAATGGGATTCAGAAATTCTGAAACTACAATCGCCTAAACCGAATCCCGTAACGGGATCGGGGACCGTATCATCATTGACACTAAAGTAGGGACACGGGGACACGAGATATACCTTGGGTTGCTCGGCTAGAGCTCTCAGATGATAAAAGGAAAAGAAAACCATGTTCCCGCGGACTCGAGAAAATCTTAAACTCGCAGACAGCAGCGGAAATCGCCGGAACAGCGCTGGACAGCGATGTTGGAACAGCGGGGCGTGCGCGGGCTGAACCGGGCGCGGACAGCCGCAGAATCGACCGGGGAAGCTGGTGGAGGCCGAAGGGTTGGCCTGATAGGGCCGGGGGCGAGCGGGAGAGGGCGGCGCCGGGTCTAGGCCACGACGGCTGGACGTTGGCCGGACGGCCGGCTGGACAGGGTATGCGCGGGCGAAGAACGTCGGAGGGGCGCCGGGGAGGCGCTGGTGGTGAGGTCGCCGGAGGGGGTGGCGCCGGGTGGCGGTGCACGGAGGTCTGGCCGACACGGAAGGGCGGCGCCGGGCTGGACGCGGCCGGATTGGTGGCGGGTTGGCCGGAGTTTACGGCGTCGGGAGCTAGGGCACGCGGCGGGTGAGCTCGGCGAGGCTCGGGCGCGGGTGAGGCTTTGGGAAAGAAATTTGAGAGAGAGAAAAATGAGAATGGAATGGGAGTGAGTGAGAGTGTGCTGGTGAGTTTATAAGGAAAAAAAAAGAAGTGTGAGGAGAGAGTGGGAGTGGAGAGGAGGGAGTTGTGGAGGAGAAAAATATTGGGGGCCTGGTTTTAGCAGGTTGTGGGGGACTTTGGGAACAGGTCATGGGGATTTCTTTTTTTTCTTTTATTAAAACCTAAACCACTATATATATATATATATATATATATAGTTTTAAAAATTAGGTTTTAAATGGAAAAATCTAAGGATGGGTTCGGAACTGAGTTGGGTTTCAGGAAAATGGGGTCTGGTTCGAGTTCGGGGTCGGTGTCCGGACTCGGGATCTGGGCAGGGCCACAAACAAAAATCCATTGATAATTTAAAAATAATATCTTTTCCTAATTTTGACTAAATAATAATAATAATAATAATAATAATAATAATAATAATAATAATAATAATAATAATAAAAAACTAAAATTATGCCACACTACAACAATTCATAAATTCTAAAATTCTGGGTTTCACAACAACCTCAAGTGGTCATGTTCAATACACACAAAGTGCGATAGTATAAACCTATAGTCGAGATAGACTAGTACCATACTACACTACAACCATACCAACGGTTTGTCCAAATCCATCTAGGTTGTGAACCGTTTACATATTCTTCAAGGGACTGAAAATGTGATCTTCTCTGTGTCACCACACATCATATTATCTACAATGTAGAATATCAGACACTTGTATTACCATATAACAAATATAAAATGCCAACATATGCCCATATGATTCTCATTCAAAAATAATAGGAAAATATAATTAATACAAAAGTGATGCTTTTAGTATATAACTCTAACAACATACATGGTTATGATCTATTTATCTTATTCGTACATGATCAAGATATGAAATTTATGGGTTTAGAAGGTTGGGATGACATATATTTGATAGTAGATCATGCCATGGAAAAGAATCAAGAAAAGGGTTTTTGGATTGCTTACCAAGAAATGCCAAGAAAAGGATTGGAAGTGAGTTCTTGATTTGCCCAACGTGTGGTCCTCTTTGCTTGCTCTTGAAATGCTCTTCTTGATCTTGGGAAGGTGAATGTGATGGTGGTTATGGTAGTTTAATAGAGTTTTAATGTGAAATTTAGAGAAAAAGTATTGTAGAAAGGGCTGCAGAGTTGGAGAGATGTTTGAAGGAGATGGAGAGATAGAAACTTGTGAAGGAAAGAGAGAAAATTATGATAGAGGGCTTTTATTTTGGAGTCCACAAAAATTTAGGGGACAGAGAATAGGTGTCGACCATGTAGATTTGTAAAAAGAAGAAAGTTAGGGTTAGGGTTTGTTTGAATAATAGTAAATATATTTATATGTCGGACTTTTGGTTGGGGGGAAGGGGTTGGCCGAATATGTCAGGGAAAGAAAGGGGGAGGCACGCACAATGAGAAGAGAAAATGGGAGGGGGGGGGGGTCCGACAATATGAGGGTTTTAGGAACGTAGTTTGTTATGCATGTATGGAAAGTTCCATATATAGAATATATTCATGTTTATATTTATATAAGATCTCCTATAAATATGATCTTAACTTATATATATATATATATATATATATATATATATATATATATATATATATATATATATATATAGGTTTTGGTCTTCGAGCGTGTGCTTGCCCCCCTCCCCCGCTCCTTTCCTTTCCAGTTTTTTTTTTTTAGTTTTTGAGCATACTTGTAAGGCTACGACATTTTGCGCCTTCAATATGATTATATGAAATGGGGGGTTGTATATATATATATATATATATATATATATATATATATATATATATATATATATATATATATATATATATATATATATATATAAGGATAGAAAGATTTGGGTTAGATTTGTTTTTAGTTTATTTACACATGTGCCTATATAGGAAGTTCTATATTTAGAAACTATATATATTCATGAATAAATTAAATCTAATCTCAATATATATGAGTAGCAACCATTTATTTACGGGTATTTTAGATACATTGCATGCCTATTTGGGTCAGATAAGGTTTGGGTTGGTTTGGATAGGTTTATGCAAGCAAATTTATCTAGAAAGTCCTGAAGTATATATTAAATATTTATATAGCCATATTTTATGAAATATGTCACAACTTAACTTGTTTCTATATATGGGACGTGGATATGGCTATGTCCCCCATACCATGCTTAATACGCTAGTCATGGTATATAGCTACACTAGTCATACCATATGTTTCCTAGTATGTGCATAACAAAACTTAAACATGGCTAAGGATATATTTATAAGTAATAAATATTGTTTTTTTGAAATATATAAAATCCAAAAATCATTATTTAAGCAAATAAATAAATAAAAATTTAAAACTTTTAGGGGTTTATATTCTAACTTAAAAGAATTTCATCCACGAAATTCAAATTTATCAAGCAACTCAATAATGAAAAGGGATAATGTGCTTCTCAACTATCGAACAAATGGTCCGCCTTGTCTTCAAACATTTAAGATTGCTACTTTAGCCTAAAAGAAACATGTGACAAGCTAATACTAATTCAACTATCTATATTTGTTTTTACACCATCAATGGCCACTAACTCCTTCCTAAATTTGAAAGCCTGCCAACTTATTTACCAACTAGAGTTCCTCACATGTTATTGTGATTATCTAGGTAGGGTTATGTAATTTATAAATTGTGCAAATAATCTGAACGTCTAACTATATCCTCCTAACCATATTATTATCATAATTATATAACTCACTTTCTATATGACCAAGCTATGTGATACCCACCATTTTGTGTAATTCTAACTATACGACAGATAGGGAATAATAGTCAATGGGTTGGGTTAGGCTACTTTTAGGTTTTTTGTATAGTGGGTCAATCTTTACACTAAAACTACTACTCTATTCTTGATCGAGTGACTACCATGAGTGCTTATCCTATGATGGTTATATATTTATTTTCCTATACAGAGGACATCTACCCACCTTTGACCATACTACTCCCTCAAACATATTTTGCCATAAAATTTTATGACCATTGTCTACTAGTTGCTATTTTTCATAAAATTCAGTATCACGATATATCAATGGCATATGGCATCCCCAACACCCTCATTAGGGGTGAGCAAATACCGACCTTTACCCAAAAATCGACCGAATACCGATTAAAAATATTCCGAAAAACCGAACCGAAATTATGTACCGATACCGAATTGTCGAACCGACTAAATTACGGTATAATGGTAATGGTAACGGTTTGAGTGTAATACCATACCGAAAATACCGAACCGAACCGATTCATACACACACACACATACACACACACACACACATGCACACACATTTTTTAATGTTGTTCATGATTAATTTTATACTACTAATTTTTATTTTTATCTTTGTTTTGGTTGGTTTCCTAGAACTTGGAATGGATTTAGTGGACTTGAATTTATGTTAAGAATGCTAAGAATTGAGTTTTTGATCTTTTGAGCTTATGTTTTTGTGTTCTCATAGAATTTTGAAGTGAATTTTGGTTACTTAAACTTAAACTAAAGATTAAACTTAGTGACCGCATTTGATATTTTAAGCTCATTTTTAGGTGTTTGCGACTTGTCACATATTGTTCTAATAATTTTGATTAATTATTTAGTTGGTAGAGGCTTGGCTTTAAAATTAATGCTTCCAAAAAAGTGAAAATATATATTATAGGTTAAGAGGTTCTACAATATTAAGTGTGTTAATTGATCAAATATTAATTGGTAAAATACCGATACCGAACAAAAACTGACCGAAAACTGATTTAACCGAAACCGAAAAAATCGATTCTAAATGGTACGATATTTGTATTGATTTTTCAAATACCGATTTTAAAAAATACCAAAAAAATCGACCAAATACCGACCGATTATACCGACGCTCACCCCTACCCCTCATATCTATCAAGGCAACCAAAATTTGTAACCAACAACCATTTTATGCAATTTATCTAAGGGATACTGATAGATTTCATAAAGCACGAGTATTCATCACTCCAAAATAGGAAGAGATGAGAAGCAATGACACGAGAAAGTAAAAAAAATAGTTTAGTGTAAAATACAAAGTTCAAGAATGATAGGGAAATTCTAAAGGAAGTGTCAAGGCAATTGTGGATTGAGAATCCTATCACGTTTCATCCTAGCACAGGCTCGTTTAGTGATGTAATGTAACCAAGACGATATGCTCTAACCCGTATGGGCCACTACAAAAATATATCATGCTCCAATCCCAAAATACTTAAGACTAGGATACGAAAACATGTCAGCAACGTAGCAAGTAGATTCCAGCGCAACTTGAATATGTATACGCTATCATGACTATGGTACTATGTCTAATATGGCAAGTCAAACTAAATTTCAATCCATATAAAGAAATAATCTATCAAGAATGAACATTATGTAGTACAGTTGGCCGTCCTGTAATGCACATGTTCGATCAAGCTCAAGAAGAATGATAAAGCTTGCAAAACCTCGGTTGTAGCAGCAGTAAAGTCATGGTGATATAAATACACGGAAGAACAATAATGAAGTACCTCTAATGATATTTGAATCCTGCAAAAGCACACACCAACCCAAGCATACCAGCGGATCTTATTAAATACCTGGAGAGATCATTAGGCCCTAAGAAGGGACATAGCAAGATACATAATTACATGCCATATACAGTACGTAAACATGCAAGATAAACAGGAAAATAGATACAAAAGAATAGCCAAGATGCAAGAATACTAAGATAGTGACATGCCATAGAGAAGCGTCATACTAAACATAGCTAACAAGTAAATCGTGATGACTGCAGTCCAGTGAAGTGCTAATGGTCCTATAGTGTCACTACCACTTTTCAGGGCTAGGGTTATTTTTTGACCCAATTGAAAATTTTCCTAAAGGTGGGCCACTAGCATGATAATTAAACCAAATCAATAAAATTATAAATTCCTATTTTAGTTGACTCTAGTCATGACAAATTAAGGTGCAAGCATTAGTTAGGGCTAAACCATTTAGTCCCCATAAGACCTTCCTAGTACAAAGTGTCATGATGGGTTTAGGGCTTAGTAAGACCCTATATAAACCCCCATAAGCCATCAATGGCAGCCATCATATCAACCTAGGGTTTTCTACTCATTCCTTCATTCCACACTCTTCCAAAAATTCCCGTCTTTCTTCATTTGGTGTGCTAAAGACTTGTGGAGCTCAAGGAGGCTTGGGGGAGGCTCTAGCAAGGATTTGGGAGCCACTCCTTTCTCCATCTTCCCCAAATTTGTGGGTCCTTGTGTAGGCTCTTTTCTACATTGGTATAACTCTCTAAACTCTCATTTTCATGGTCAAATTTTAAGTATTCCTATAGAAGATGCTTCTACTGGCTAGATCCAACCCTATAGGGGTTGAATAGGTATTAGAGGGCTCATTCCTAATAGTTCTATGGATTAGAATGGTGTTATTTGGATTTACAGGAATGTGACCACGAAGTATTTGATAAAAGTTTGCAATAGGATTTTGTATCAAGTTTGGCGCTAGAACTAAGTCCATGTGCCCTAACTTTGGTATCGAAGTTGTGTCATGACACGGTGAAGAGTATTCATGTGTCATGGATCCTTTGTATCATAGTTGTGAAACGTGTATCATGTGCAAATATTAATATTTGTGTATCATAGGCTATGTAGATATATGAATACATGTATATGTGTCTATAGGAATATGGACTTAACTATCATCATGACTGATCTGGATATATATGTGGGGGTTGATACACCATGCATGTAGGTGAGTGCCTACCTATGTATCGGTCTGAACATGAGTGCCCAATTGAGTATGTGTGTGTGTGAATGCAAACACACAAGGGCTAGTGTGTGTGTTTAATCATCAATCCTATGTGTATGTGTTAGTAGGTAAATATGAGTGCCTATTTTCTGTGTATACAACAGTGAGCAGAGGGTGTGCTCTGTGCATCGATGATCTAGTGCACTGATTTAGGGTTTAAATGGATTCAGGGACAGTGTTCCCTGTTTAAGAGTCTAGAAAAGAGCAATAGGTAACTGCTGCTGCACAAGGCAATAGTAGTATGTATCTGGTTGTATGTGAGTCCTGTTGTGTGCAGGGGCTTTCTTGTTTTAGTCCTAAGCATCAGTCGACATGCAGAGTTAGGAATAGGCGAGGGGCCTAGACCTGTGTTGGTGATATGACACCAAACATGTATATATCAGAAATTATAGGTAAATTGTCTGTGAGATTGGCCAATTGGACTGATACATAAGAGTATCAGTCAACATGGGACAATGAAGGAGTTTTCCTATGTCAGTTTTTCCTGTGTCCAGTTTGGCCGGGCACATAGGGAAATAAGGGAGTTGTCTTGTGCCATAGTTTACAGTACATATGGATATAGGAAATGGGCTTAGTATATGGGTTTATATAAAGATAAGATGAATACAAATAGGTATGGACCTGCATTTATACATGCATAATAGGGATACTAGATAGGCATAGATAGTATATGATATTATGGGCAGGAGGATTAGTATGACAATTGTAATAGGTAGGGGTCAACCTATAGGTTAACCTAGGCCTAGTAACACCATAGGGCCTAGCACCAATTAGTTATTAGTTAAAAATCTTAAATATTGATTATTACTTGTTTGAACTAATATCGGTTTACTGGGCTTCATTTTGGAAACCGGTTCAGTTTAGCCTTCAGCTTGGAGTACAGGTAAGTACATGCATTAATTTTATTTCCTCTACTGATATTGTCTCTATATCTTGATTTAGATATTCTTATTGTTTTGTGACGCTCTCATTACACGTGTTAGTGTTCTATGGATTACTTTGCTATTACTCGTGATTCGTGCCTTACCGTGATTCGTGCATCTTATTTACGTAAATTAAATCCATGAATGCTAAGTGTCGGGCGGGAAAATACCTCAGTAGCGTGTGAACACCCTATCTGTTCTCTGTGTCTCATCGTGTGGATAGCAATCACACTCGTATCATGTGGATAGCAGTCGTACATTATCATGGGCAATTTTTCGTATTATCCGAGTCATTCACATGTCGAACTGGTATTTCAAATCTGGTATTTCAAATAACACCTAGAGGTTAGGGTTTTTACATTAATTACTCTGCTTACATCATTATCATCTATTTTCTCATATTTCACTGTTGTGTCTAAATTGTAACTTAACTTTGCCTGTTCATCTATTTTATCTATTTACTTTGTTTTTACATATCCTAACTCTTGCTATTTTGCCTTTATCATGTATGAATTATTTCACTATTATGTACTTGCTCTAATCCTGACTGGGATAACCACATTTTTAGGCAACGAGTTAGAGGCTTGTTGGCCCACTTATTATGAGCGGACCGAGGACACTACTCCGGAGACTGTGTTGGAGGATCAGGCTATTGTTGAGACTGTATTGCTGGCACGGGATGCTTAGCTTAGTTAGCCTTTAGATTATATCATTTGGTTCGGATTTGTTTCTGAAAATTCTTACTTGGGCTGTATAACTGTATTTTGTGACTTTGTACTTTCTCTATTTCTGCTAGTTGTGTTGGACTCAGATTTTGTTTCATATTTATCATTGAACTCTCTACCTTAGTTTTTAATGTGATTGAGTTTTAGTTTTCTATATTTTTCCTATCTCGGAATATCTTAATTGTGAGATTGTCATACATCCTGTGGGAATGAGTTACTATTAGTTGTTAGACAACATTCTACCGTCGATGTTGCAGCGTAGGCTGGACGTACCCAAGCCTCATGCCCAATTTTTGGGTGCGGATTGTGACACATTTTTATGGTACCCATGCAAGTCCAGCTTCACAATTAGTGCGAATGTCATAGTAGTACCTCGACTTAGAGGTGCTATTACGAGCCTACAATAGGACGAGGATTACTTGAAGATTTAGAAGATACTAGGATTTTTACTCTGCATCGAATATGCTATCTTTAACTATATTCTTGAAATACTATCTTATTGTCTGTCCTTCTCTGATATCTTATCTTATGCCATATTAATTTTTTTGTTTCAATCTGTCCTCAGGATGGCACTAGTAACTAGGGCTCGGGTTTCGGTTACAACAGCAACAACTATCGCTTCTGAGAGGTTGGCAACTTCTTGATTAGCTCCTCAAGGAGCGATTGACGTTGTGCCTCCACCACCACCAGTTCAGGGGGCTGTACCAGTTGCACAACCCTAGGGGCAGTTCCACTTTAAGGGCCCGTTCCGACTGTCTCCGAGGGTCTGCCACCTCCATCACCATTTCCTTTCCCTAGAGGCATGCACATTAATGGGGCACAGCTGTTCGCTCTTATCCAGGGTATGGTGGATGCTCAGAGGATTCAGGCTGAGGCTCAAAGGGTGCAGGTAGAGGCACACCAAGCTCAGACGGAGCTTATGAGGGAGGGCATAGAGAGTGCTCACCAGGTAGCACTGGAGACCTTAAAGAGGGTTACTACGCAGCAGCCCGCTCCGCGGTAGCAGCAGAGGCGGGTTACCACTTTTACTTCAGGAAGATATGCATCCGAGGGTTCTATGGTACAGAGGGTATCCTTTATGTGAATGAGTGGCTCGAAGACATGGAGAGGATCTTGCGGGTGGCCCAGATTCCGGATAACCTAAAGATCGATGCGGTAGGTATGCAGCTCTTCGACCTTGCACTCACTTGGTTTCAGACTAAGCCCAGTTGTCAGCACCTGGTCTGACTTGGGATAGGTTCAAAGAGCTGTTCAAGAAGAAGTTTTACCCTACGGTGGCTCGAGGGGTTCTGGAGGACAAGTTACAAAACCTAGTTCATGAAGGACTATCGGTAGATGAGTACGCTGTCGAGTTTGTCAGACTGAGCCATTTCGCTGAACATATGCTGAGGGATCTCGAGGATCGACCCCGCAGATTCAAGAGGGGCTTGGCCAATGAGATCTGGTGCATGTCACCATGAGTCTGGATTAGTCCTTTGCCGATCTGTTAGCATTGGCTTAGGTGGCAAAGGAGGACTTGGGTTTCAGGCCCAAAAGGGATCGGGGTTCTGTCGAGGATAGCAGCAGCATTCAGGCACCGACGAAGCATCCCCAGTTCCAACCGAAGACTTTTCAACCACCAACCCGAGCAGTGGTCTCGCATCAGTCTCAGAGGCAAGCATGCCAGCTCCTACTTATGCCTACTACAGGAAGACTAGACACTCTTGGAATGTGTGCAGGAAGAGGTTAGGTGTCTATTTGTTCTGTGGTTCTTCTGCGCACCAGCTGAGGGAGTGTCCTTCAGCACCTGCTCTTCCAGCTCAGGGGATAGCTCCTGCCCCTAGAGTACCGGTGAGGCCTGTTGTAGCTCAATAGCAGAGGGGGCCATTACCAACTCAGCAGCAGCGCTTTACCCAGCACCAGCAAAGGGGTAAGGCCTTTGCTATGACGGTCGAGGAGACCGAGACACCTTCATATGTGATCGCAGGTTCAGTACTTATCGATTTATTTCTAGCCATTGCCTTGTTTGATTCTAGTGCAACTCATAGCTTCATATCTGCGGCTTTTGTATTTAAGCATAACATTATTTCTGTGTCGTTGGATAGTAACTGTAAGATTTTGACTGGTGGGGGCATTATCCTAGTCAAGGATATCTGCATCGAGTGTCGCATTACCTTTGGAGGCAGAATTTGTGCGTTAGCTTACTCGTAATGCCACTTCCGAGCTTTGATGTACTTCTCAAAATAAATTGGTTGCGTACGCAGTACGCTAGTGTAGATTGTCGTCGTGGATGCATTGTATTTAGTCCTCCTGGAGAGCCTTTTTTGAGTTTGTTAGAAGGACCATGGAACAGAGTAGCGAAGCTTTTTACGGGGCATTGGTAGAGCAGAAGGAGCTACCTCATCCCATCATTACAAAGTTTTTCGATGTTTTCCAGAGGATTTGTCGGGATTGTCGCCAGATAGAGATATAGAGTTCTCTATTGACCTTGTACCCGGACCTGAGCCAGTAGGACAAAACGTGTACAGGATCAATAATCATGAAGCAGTCGAGCTGAAGAAGCAGATCGATGAGTTGCTTGAGAAGGGTTTCATCAGATTGAGCTTGTCACCTTGGGGTGCTCCGTGCTTTTTGTGTCGAAGAAGGACGGGTCAGTACGTATGTGTTAGACATCGCTTCATGGCCTTGAGAGTGGGCTTTTGTGAAGGTTGTGAACGAGAATACAAAGAGGAAATCCTGAGCAGGAATCCCATATATGACTTTATTTTTGATATGGGTTATGACGGTAGAGGGTTGTTCTTTAATCCGTTGACGATCTGACTGTAAGGGAGTACTGTCGGGCTCACCTTCACTGGCTGAAGGAAGCAACAAGGACCCTCTCTGGATGTTTGGGACTTTTTAAGGAATTAAAAATCCGGAATAGAGAGCTTCAAATGGAGGAGGAGTACTATTTATAGTGGAGAAAGACATCGTTGCACGTGCCTGGGGGAGACAGGCACGTTTGCCTTAGGCTGCCACGTGGCGCTCTTGGTTGCAATGCTGTGCACATTTCACTGATGTGGGGCGGCCACCGATTGCCACATGTGATGCTGTTGAGATTTTATTGGAGAGGACGTTCAGACTACTGAAGACTCGTTCTTTGGCATAACTGGGTCTTCCATATGTGACATGCGCCCCAGTCCACTATGCTATCAAGGCACACACGTCTAAGAGTCACCGTCTTAGGTGGCATGTCATTCATTGTAGGGACAGGGGTATAGGCACAAAAGCATTCGAACAATATACGCCCAATTGATCGGTCGATACGTGCCTGAGACACTTCCCCGCACCACGCGCCTATTCAACTCGGTAACTTACGCCCATCTGCACTGCTTTCTAGGGCAAAATGAACATTATTATTATAGACATTTGGCACGGGAATCGAGGCGCCTGATTGGACATTTCAAAAAGGGATTTGACTCATTAAATGCAATCTGAAGAATGGCGTAATGTCAACCCCTTGACCAAATTTTTTCGAATTTATTAAATTGAAATCCATTTTATTTACCTCATATATTTGTTACTATCTTATATATATATATATATATATATATATAATATATATATATATTTATATATATATAAGATTATGATTTATAGATGTATTACACTTTGATATCACAAAGGACCAAGGGGTAATATAAGAAATTGGCAGGGACTTTAGTGCAATCTTACCTTATTTGAATTTCCCCCTACTGGCCGATTGAGAACCCAGCCATCTAGGGATAACAGCAAATCGATTTAAACAGAGTTCTCAAACCCATTAGGAATTCGAGAAGATATACAATCCATATATATAATTGAAGAGATATAGCAGCCTTCTCTCAAACCCTAGCAACACGACTTTCAATTGCTGCCGCAAATCTTCTCCAACCAGGGGCAGTCGGCAAGCAAGAACAACCAACAGGTAATTTCGAATCCTCTGCATTAGCATTAATTTTTCTCCTGCTATTAAGTTAACCCGAGCCTTTAGATCCATTGGTAAGGTGATGTGTTCGAAGAAATTCCTGAGTAGGAAAGGAACCAATAGGTTGTGTGGAGGCGCTGGAATTGGAAGTCCTCGTATGCCATTGACAGGCTTACTGTCACGAACCTTTCCTTGTATCCTTTAAGCATTGATATGTGTATCTTCCATTGTACACAGATTTGATGCTAACCTATGAATCCTTCTAGTATCTGAAGGATCGAGGCGGAGTAGCTAGGATTATATATATAGATGCTGCAACGTTGATGTACACCGTAGGACATCTTGAACAGGGGAAACACTAAAGTAGCTGTCAAACCATCTTGCATTAATTGTTAGTTGCCTACCTTGTAGAGGTTCGACTGTCCTAGGAGATTTTCTTGTACCCAACAGATACGATGGTGTGAAGTTTTTCTGGTATCAAATTGGTAATGCCAAGGAAATACAATTTGGTCTTGACCTCTGGATTACTGTTGTGGACCAGTACCAAGCAAAATCGTAAACCGAGCCAGACCATATGTATACCTTACTGACATGAGCCTTTCATTAAACCCATAAGTTTTTGATATAAATTTCTCCTTGTTATCCAATAAATATGGGTGTGTGTACCTTCTTCCATATGCAAAATTGACCCTGGCATTAGGATACCTGTTTGAGTTAGGTATTATAAGACCCTATTAGTGTTTTATACTTAAATCCTATGTACTATGATTAGAGAACTATTGCATAGAGAATTCAGGGAGTATATCCAACTAACAGATGTCTGCAGGCAGGATTTTGAGTATCCTAAGAAACCCATGGTGTGGAGAATAGTGTCTATGTACAGGATTAGGGTGAGGCTTAGGCTATTATGCTAGAGTGTGTATACGTAATTGCCCTCTGTGTGTATTTATATCTGGTGGGCTAGAAGGATAATAGGATGCAGATTCATGAAGGTCATATGTCTTTCCTTAGGACTAATCCTGAATATAGGTTGATGTCCTGCTGTGTGGTGCATGTGTGCAAGTCTGAGTAGCACAAGATGGTGTCTTACAGGTGTAATACCTAAGCTAAGGATGTGGTCCAAGACTCAGTTAACTTTATGTCAAATATCTCCATATGTGCTGTCCTATCTTGATGTTCACTTAGCTCCTGTTCAGTCCTCCATATGATGGAGTATCTGCCCACCTTAGTATTCAGCCATATGTCCATCTACCCATAGTCTTCAGACCAGGAAACATGAATGTACCTGTGAGTATACATGAGTAGGTTCAGGTAAGGAAATAGTATATTGTGGGTAACCAAGTATCAACATACTGTGGGAATGAATAGCAGGTACATGGGAGATAAAGCCCGTGGCTTGGTATGTGGGTTTGAGTCTAGATATCTCGAATGCAGGGTGTTGGCTTTAGGCTTCCTTTTGCCTACAGGGCATAGTAATGGGTATTGAAGTAAGGACTTGATGTAAGGGTACCAGTGTTATCATTTCTTCCTGAGATGGTCAGGATTTGAGTAAGGATATAACCATGTGTCTGGAAATATGTATAACTTGACCCCCCTGTCTATGTAGTCCAGGGTCTCTAATCCCTCGAACCTGAGATTGAATCAGGACACTCCCTGCAGAGAGGGATGTTATATCAATCCACTCTGCTAAGATCACTTGCAGTGACCAACATCTATATACAGGTAGATTAAAATATAGGGAGTGCCAACTGTGATAGAAATAACTATTCTGAATCTAGTTTGTGATTTGACATATTTGGTTATGATATATCTATTGTAGACTTAATTGAGTTTGCACCTTATAAGGAGAATGACCAGAATATCAGACATGAAAAGGGATACATATACACAGGGTACCATGTAAGGGGATCAATCTATATACACATGTATATTGCTCTCGAGTAACAGGTTTCAGGAATAACACTAGAATGAGTAACAAATCCTCCTGGACCTATAAATAGTCCCATATAGGTTACCTATAGGTTGTAGCATAGTAGAGGGTTGTGCCAAATATGTATGTGGCATGAAGACCATAGCAGTACAAAGAAACCCCATTTTTGTACCAACATTTTGCAAAGCAAAGTATTGTCCAGGATTTAATTGAAATTCAGAAATAAAGATGGGATTTTAGTCTAGATAAGAGTAGCTAGGTATAGAAGAAAACAAAAGACTGAACCTCATTTAGATAAAATAATGTTCTTGCTTTAATTTATGTATTGACATAGTAAACTCACAAAACAGGTTACTTGGACTTTGACACGGATTCTGACCGTGCCAGCAGTGCAGGACTTAAGGCAAGTATACCTTGCCTTTCTATACAGCTTTATTTATATGCACTGTCTTTTATTATTATCCAGTTTTTCTCATATTGTTGCCATGTATCTTTCATATCCTGTTTATATACTTGTATCATTGCTATTTAGACCGTGTTCACAGTTAGCTTTGTATCTTAATGGATGTATTCATTTGAGCCTTGATCAAGTCGTGTCGTGAGTCATGAACCGAACTGCTTTTTCCAACGTGTCTTGAAACCTTGAAGCTAACCTGCGAGTCCATACTAGGGGCAAGGGTTAGTAGTTATCCGTGTCTTAAGCTAACCTGCGAGTCCACACTAGGGACGAGGGTTAGTAGTTATTGGTCCACACCTGCGAGTCCACATTAGGGGCGAGGGTGATGCTAACCTGCGAGTCCACACTAGGAACAAGGGTTAGTAGTATATGGTTCACACCTGCGAGTCCACATTAGGGGCGAAGGTGAAGCTAGCCTGCGAGTGCACACTAGGGGCGAGGGTTAGTAGTTGTTCAAACCTGCGAGTCCACACTAGGGATGAGGGTTTGAGTATTCGATCTGGTCATCCGTTGACGTCTTGACATGAGTTCTCTCGTCCTTGTTCAGCAGTTCATTTATGTGTAGACAGTGTATAGATTCGTGCTTCATTCATTGCTCAATTTTACTTGTTTATTCTGTATTTTTCTCCATGCATAATAAACTGTTAGAAAGGCTCATTTTTATGTATCATGCTAGTCCTCTGAGGACCTGATGATCTCTTCAGGTTAGCCGAGTTTGAGTCAGGAGCAGGCGAGCAAATTTGAGTTAGCATCAGACCGCAGTACTTTGTAGTTGGAGGTTGCTTGGTTAGCAGGTGGTACTCAGTTAGTTATTTCTCGTATTTCTCTATTTTTCGTCTACTGGTAGTGGATTTGTGTCCACCGGACGTGACATTGATTTTGGATACATTCAGTTTATATTCATCATTGCTTAGTTTCATGTATTTTCATTGATCTTGATTGTGTTTTGATTATTCTGTGGATGAGATATAGATTTTTTCGTGATTATAGATTCAGTGACTTGTGAGTATAGACAGCGTACTACCGCCGACACTGCGGCGTAGGTTGGGCTTGGACACTCTTCGTATCCGAAAAGCGGGTGCGGGTCATAACAAGTTTTTTTGGTGGCCCATGCAGGTCTATATTAATCACTTCGGTTACGTCACTGTACCGTCGTGAGCCTGCAAATAGGATTAGACACTTAGGATCTCATCCACATGTCTTGACTCTTGTTAATCCTTAACCCTTGATTTCATTGAATCCTTGATTTGTATCCTGTTTGAAAATCTCTTCAACGGCTAAATTGTTTACTCTTGTCACAGTTAAGATGAACTCTCAAGACAGGACAACGCTGCACTGAACATTCCACCGACTACAAGAGGCTTTTTCACGTATATGGCCCCGCCAACACAAGAAGGCCAGCTCACTCATATGAGTAATCAACCGCAGCTCTCGAGATTTCGTAGAGGCGATATTCCACCACCTCCACAGTTTCCTCCGCAGACTCTACCACCAGCACCCGGTCTGCCACCAGCATCTGTTCTACCACCAGCACAAGCCCCGCATCCAGTATGTGTTCTACATCCAGTACCAGCCATGCACCCCGCACCAGTGATGTATCCAGCTTTTCCTATGCACCCACCGCCGGCGATGTATCTAGCCCCGACGATATATCTAGCACATGTTCTGCCTCCGCCACCAGCACTGGACAATGTCACACTCCTTAGGATCATCTAGCAGCAGGCCAACATGTTTCGCGACACCTTGAGAGAAGCTCTTCAGATTAGAGACGCTCCGCGACAGCGCCCGGGGAATCCCAAGCACTTTATGGACTTTAGGCCTAGAGAATTCCATGGGACCGAGGGGATTCTCTACGCTGACGAGTGGTTGGAGAACATTGAACGATACCCGAAGATGGCCCGAGTCCCAGAAGATCTGAAGATCGAGTCAGCTAGTGGACAGCTTTTCGACATCGCACGGACGTGGTACCAAGGCGAACCCCGATTTTCTGCTCCAGACGTGACTTGGGAGGAGTTCAAGCGACTGTTCAAGAGAAAATTCTATCCATACGTAGCACGAGAGGCGTTGGTGAGTCAGTTCGAGCATCTAGAGCAAGCCAACCACACCGTTGACGAGTACACATCGGAGTTTTCTCGCCTCAGTCGCTTCGCAGAGAACTTGGTCAGCACCCCTGAAGACAAAGCATGACGATTCTGAAAAGGACTATCACACGAGATTCGTCTAGCCATTGCCACCAGTCGAGCCGCCACTTACGAGGAGATTCTAGAGGTCGCCCAAGCTGTAGAAGAGGAGCTGAGTCACAAGCCGAAGAGGAATCGAAACGCACTCGGAGGAGGCAGCGACCAATCAGCACCGACAAAACATCCCAACCTTTCAGGGAAGACACCAGCGCAGCAGCATCAGCAGCAACCACAAGCAACCCCACGCCAAGTCCAAGACATTCCCATCTGCCAGCATTGCTCGAAGAAAGGCCACACTCAAGAAAATTGTCGTAGCAGATTAGGGTTGTATTGGACTTGTGGATCCAACCAACACTTGTCTCGCAATTGTCCGAAGAAGAACGCAAGTGCCCCACCACTACCAACCGTAGGAGGAGGGCGAACCTTTACCATGATCACGGGAGATGCGGTGACACCACAAGGAGCAAATGACGGAAATTTTTCGTAGATTTTAATAGTAGCTTTTATTAAATTGAAATCCATTTTATTTACCATATATTTGTTACTGTCTTATATATATATATATATATATATATATATATATATATATATATATATATATATATATATATAAGATTATGTTTTATAGATGTATTACACTTAGATATCACAAAGGACCAAGGGGTAATATAATAAATTGGCAGGGACTTTAGTGCAATCTTACCTTATTTGAATTTCCCCCTACTGGCCGATTGAGAACCCAGCCATCTAGGGATAACAGCAAATCGATTTAAACAGAGTTCTCAAACCCATTAGGAATTCGAGAAGATATCCAACTCCATATATATATAATTGGAGAGATATAGCAGCTTTCTCTCAAACCCTAGCAACACGACTTTCAATTGCTATCGCAAATCTTCTCCAACCAGGGGCAGTCGGCAAGCAAGAACAACCAACAAGTAATTTCGAATCCCCTGCATTAGCATTAATTTTCTCCTGCTATTAAGTTAACCCGAGCCTTTAGATCCATTGGTAAGGTGATGTGTTCGAAGAAATTCCTGAGTAGGAAAGGTACCAATAGATTGTGTAGAGGCACTGGAATTGGAAGTCCTCGTATGCCATTGACAGGCTTACTGTCACGAACCTTTTCTTGTATCCTTTAAGCATTAATATGTGTATCTTCCATTGTACACAGATTTGATGCTAACCTATGAATCCTTCTAGTATCTGAAGGATCGAGGCGGAGTACCTAGGATTATATATATAGATGCTGCAACGTTGATGTACAGCGTAGGACATCTGGAACAGGGGAAACACTAAAGTAGCTGTCAAACCATCTCGCATTAATTGTTAGTTTCCTACCTTGTAGAGGTTGGACTGTCCTAGGAGATTTTCTTATACCCAACAGATACGATGGTGTGAAGTTTTTCTGGTATCAAATTGGTAATGCCAAGGAAATACAAATTTGGTCTTGACCTCTGGATTACTGTTGTGGACCAGTACCAAGCAAAATCGTAAACCGAGCTAAACCATATGTATACCTTACTGACATGAGCCTTTCATTAATCCCAGAAGTTTTTGATATAAATTTCTCCTTGTTATCCAATAAATATGGGTGTGTGTACCTTCTTCCATATGCAAAATTGATCCTGGCATTAGGATACCTGTTTGAGTTAGGTATTGTAAGACCCTATTAGTGTTTTATACTTAAATCCTATGTACTATGATTAGAGAACTATTGCATAGAGAATTCAGGGAGTATATCCAACTAACAGATGCCTGCAGGCAGGATTTTGAGTATCCTAAGAAACCCAGGGTGTGGAGATTAGTGTCTATGTACAGGATTAGGGTAAGGCTTAGGCTATTATGCTAGAGTGTGTATACGTAATTGCCCTCTGTGTGTATTTATATCTGGTGGGATAGAAGGATAATAGGATGCAGATTCATGAAGGTCATATATCTTCCCTTAGGACTAATCCTGAATTTAGGTTGATGTCCTGCTGTGTGGTGCATGTGTGCAAGTCTGAGTAGCACAAGAGGGTGTGTTACAGGTGTAATACCTAAGCTAAGGATGTGGTCCAAGACTCAGTTAATTTTATGTCAAATATCTCCATATGTGTTCTCCTATCTTGATGTTCACTTAGCTCCTGTTCAGTCCTCCATATGATGGAGTATCTGCCCACCTTACTATTCAGTCATATGTCCATCTACCCATAGTCGTCAGACCAGGAAACAGGAATGTACCTGTGAGTATACATGAGTAGGTTCAGGTAAGGAAATAGTGTATTATGGGTAACCAAGTATCAACATACTGTGGGAATGAATAGCAGGTACATGGAAGATAAAGCCTGTGGCTTGGTATGTGGGTTTGAATCTAGATATCTCGAATGAAGGGTGTTGGCTTTAGGCTGCCTTTTGCCTACAGGGCATAGTAATGGGTATTGAAGTAAGGACTTGATGTAAGGGTACCAGTGTTATCATTTCTTCCTGAGATGGTCAGGATTTGAGTAAGGATATAACCATGTGTCTGAAAATATGTATAACTTGACCCCCCTGTCTATGTAGTCCAGGGTCTCTAATCCCTCGAACCTGAGATTGAATCAGGACACTCCCTGCAGAGAGGGATGTTATATCAATCCACTCTGCTAAGATCACTTGCAGTGACCAACATCTATATACAGGTAGATTAAAATATAGGAAGTGCCAACTGTGATAGAAATAACTATTCTGAATCTAGTTTGTGATTTGGCACATTTGGTTATGATATATCTATTGTAGACTTAATTGAGTTTGCACCTTATAAGGAGAATGACCAGAATATCAGACATGAAAAGGGATACATATACACAGGGTACCATGTAAGGGGATCAATCTATATACACATGTATATTGCTCTCGAGTAACAGGTTTCAGGAATAACACTAGAATGAGTAACAAATCCTCCTGGACCTATAAATAGTCCCATATAGGTTACCTATAGGTTGTAGCATAGTAGAGGGTTGTGCCAAATATGTATGTGGCATGAAGACCATAGCAGTTCAAAGAAACCCCATTTCTGTACCAATATTTTGCAAAGCAAAGTATTGTCCAGGATTTAATTGAAATTCAGAAACAAAGATGGGATTTTAGTCTAGATAAGAGTAGCTAGGTATAGAAGAAAACAAAAGACTGAACCTCATTTAGATAAAAAATGTTCTTGCTTTAATTTATGTATTGACATAGTAAACTCACAAAACAGGTTACTTGGACTTTGACACGAATTTTGACCGTGCCAGCAGCGCAGGACTTAAGGCAAGTATACCTTGCCTTCCTATACAGCTTTATTTACATACACTGTCTTTTATTATTATCCAGTTTTTCTCATATTGTTGCCATGTATCTTTCATATCCTGTTTATATACTTGTATCATTGCTATATAGACCGTGTTCACAGTTAGCTTTGTATCTTAATGGATGTATTCATTTGAGCCTTGATCAAGTCGTGTCGTGAGTCATGAACCGAACTGCTTTTTCCTCCGTGTCTTGAAACCTTGAAGCTAACCTGCGAGTCCATACTAGGGGCAAGGGTTAGTAGTTATCCGTGTCTTAAGCTAACCTGCGAGTCCACACTAGGGACGAGGGTTAGTAGTTATTGGTCCATACCTGCGAGTCCACATTAGGGGCGAGGGTGATGCTAACCTGCGAGTCCACACTAGGGACAAGGGTTAGTAGTATATGGTTCACACCTGCGAGTCCACACTAGGGGCGAAGGTGAAGCTAGCCTGCGAGTGCATACTAGGGGCGAGGGTTAGTAGTTGTTCAAACCTGCGAGTCCACACTAGGGATGAGGGTTTGAGTATTCGATCTGGTCATCCGTTGACGTCTTGACATGAGTTCTCTCGTCCTTGTTCAGCAGTTCATTTATGTGTAGACAGTGTATAGATTCGTGCTTCATTCATTGCTCAATTTTACTTGTTTATTCTGTATTTTTCTCCATGCATAATAAACTGTTAGAAAGGCTCATTTTTATGTATCATGCTAGTCCTCTGAGGACCTGATGATCTCTTCAGGTTAGCCGAGTTTGAGTCAGGAGCAGGCGAGCAAATTTGAGTTAGCATCAGACCGCAGTACTTTGTAGTTGGAGGTTGCTTGGTTAGCAGGTGGTACTCAGTTAGTTATTTCTCGTATTTCTCTATTTTTCGTCTACTGGTAGTTGATTTGTGTCCACCGGACGTGACATTAATTTTGGATACATTCAGTTTATATTCATCATTGCTTAGTTTCATGTATTTTCATTGATCTTGATTGTGTCTTGATTATTCTGTGGATGAGATATAGATTTTTTCGTGATTATAGATTCAGTGACTTGTGAGTATAGACAGCGTACTACCGCCGACACTGCGGCGTAGGCTGGGCTTGGACATGCTTCGTATCCGAAAAGCGGGTGCGGGTCATGACACGTAACCAATGATGTGACGGTTCGGGTGAGTTTATGAGGCATGAGTAGGGGTACGCTTACGAGGCATGACCTGTCGTATAGGTGCACTTTTTATCGAAGCACGTGTATTATGGCTCTTCGACTTTCATGTTATAGTCGTCTTTTGTACACGGGAATTGAAGCGTGTGCTCAAAATTCAAAGGAAGTGGCACAGGAAATAACACGTCTAGGTAGCTCATACGCCTCTCAACTATTTCTGAGGCGCGAGTACTCCAATCATATCAAATAGGGCGCATGTCTCTCCAAGACCCCCTTCAAAGTTTTCTAACTTTTTTGGATAAAGTTAGAAATACTTTGAAAAGAGGCATGGCGCCTATATTATAATCACATCAGCAAGATCTCCTTCGGGATAAGTGCTCGCCTGATTTGGTTCAATCTTCAAAACGACGATAGGCGTTTCGTCTTCATCTTGAAACGTGTATTCACAAAGCTTATAAATAGTCGTTCTCTAAAGGAGATAGCACTTTTTCGAGCACTCACCTCTCCTTCGACTTCCTCTATCATCTTCTTCGTCAACTTCATCTCGTCGACCGTCGCTTTCGTTGCCGGCGACGCTCTATGGACCAAAGAGCACTGCTGAAAAGAAAAAAGGAAGGAGATGGTGGTCCCATGCACCGATGAACCCTCTGGGGGGCAAAGATGTAGAATCTTCGCTTGAGGTTGATGTGCAGCCAAATCCTGAGGGTGAAAGGACTGAGCCTTCCTCTTTGACGGTTCCTGCTGGTGATGGGACCGGGGGAGATACAACCGTTCACCTAACGAGTGGATAGCTTGTTCCTGAGGCAGCCGAAGAGCCAATGACCGAGCTTCCATCCACAATGGCTGAAGGTGGCGATAAGCCTCCACAAGTCATCCCCGAGACGACACAGTCCATGGAGATTTCCAAATTGGGGGATGCTCCACCCCATTTGGTTAGGACATCAATTCAGCCGAAGGGTTCGCTGAAGATTCTCTTCAAGTCACCCCTTCGACGATCTTCCTCTGCCTCGGGGGCACTTTAAACATTGGCCTCCACTTCAGCCACATCCTCGGCCAGTGGGGATCAGGCGATTATGCCGGTATCTTTATCTCCCGGGAAGCTGTCTTCAACCCTGACATTGGTTAAAGGTCTTACTGGGTTGGTTACCACATCTGAAGTCGTGAGGGATGTAATGAAACAGACCCTGACCATGGGTGAATCCATCCAGCCGCTGGTGGCTCGGTCTTTAAGTTTTGCTACTTTGTCCATGGCGGTGTCCGCTGTCGTTCCATCGGGTTCCTTTACTGTGCCAATGACGCCTCTTTCGATTGCAGAGGAGGATGAGTTCATGAAGGCTTTTATCGAAGCTTTCTATTTCGTCTTGCAACGAGGTGTAGAGAAGGTCCTGTGTAATGCCCCAGTCCCAAAATACTTAGGACTAGGTACGTATCCATACCAGCTGCATACATACAAAGTATACTCCAATGTATGGAAACCTCGTATGAATACATAAGCTGTAAAATGCAGTAAACCAAGAGTAATCTAATCTCATCCACAAATAAAGAATAAAGATATCATAAAATCAACTATAATAAGTCTTTGTACAATACGTTGGGCGGAGACAGTCCACTACCAACTATCTCAAATAAAAGGTACAAGAAGGAATAGATGAAATAACAAGACTAGCCATGTGCAATCATCTTCGAAAGGATGGAGAAGATCACGGCCTCGAATAGAACACCTGCAACTATCACAGAAGCACACACCTGGAGAGATAGTCAGGTCCTCAGAGGGACGTAACAAGATACAATAAACATGCCATATAAGTACTGAATATAAAATATGCCACAAACAAAAGTAAGTGACAAGACAACAATAAGGTACTCAAACCATACTAAAGTGAACATGCAGTTGAGAAACAATCCTTCGACGCATGAGCCCTGGCTGTAAATAGGATCAGTATAGCCCCCATATAGGGCACCAGGGGCCTACGTCCGTAACGTCCGAAGATCGTCAGAGGGCATCATGTGCAAGGGGCTACGTCCATAACGCTCTGGAAAACGTCAGAGGGCACCTGGAGCCTGCGTCTCCGGAGGAGCGCACAGGTAAGCAGGGAAGTGCAAAGAAGCCCATATGTCAGGTATTGTTCTCTCCACCCGATGCTCTTATTTAAGTCGCATCCACGACCATATACTTCTACTAATTGCTAAGTCTCCTAACATACCTCTATTAGCAGTTAGCCCTAACGCATGCACATGGGGGATCAGCCCACACGCAAGAACCTCTACATGCTACTCATCTCACACATCCTCGTGGTACAACTGTGTTAAGGTATATGCAATACACTACAAACGGTATTCTCTTAACTCTAAGTCCATATGCAATCAAAGGATAATAACAAAGTATATCTAATATCACTGAGCAGGCAGTAAATCAAGAACTGTAAGAACTAGAAATAAATGAACAGTGATATGTAATAAAATGCAAACTAAATATAAACAGTATAATGGCAAGGTATCTTGCCTGAGGTTATGTGCAAAAGAGAATAATCCAGCAGCTCGAACAAACAAATAAACGAAGCAAGAAAAGCCAAATCCCGCAGATGACTCCGGATGCTGCAACAAACATCACGAACGAGTTTGGAATAAAAGATATGCCAAAAAAAATGCCTGTTCAAAAGTTAAATTCTAAAACAGGGACAAAATCATAATTTTGGGTCAAAATAATGTCCGTCGTTGGACCCGCTTTGCAACGAAATACGTGCCAATATCTACGGTCTCTAAAGTCGTCAAACTACATGTCTACAGATTTGTTTTGATGAGACGAACCCAATGGTATGTCCCATTTTGGATTCCGGTGGGCCGTGCACAAAATTGTCCGTTGAGTGGGATTGTGGGCCCGCCAAAATGGTGTCCCAGTCAACTGTCTCAGAATTAGACCAAACTTGGCTCACAGGACCAGAAAAATATTTTGAGTCCAATGGCGTAAGTTTCGTCGTGATTTGATGAGTGTGCACAAAGTTGTGACTTAATTTGCAAAGGGTCGATACAGGGGTATCTCGACGGATACGCACTGATTTCGTCGCGCACATGCAACGAAATCGTGTTCCGTCAATTCCCACACGTCGACAACATCCATACGCGCCTTTCGATGCGTATAGTGCACGACCACGTCGTCCGGTTTGTCATGGCGCACGCCGTATCGGGTGTTTTTCTACTTTTCGAAAACAGAATTTACAATTTTCTTTTGAGAACTTTAACAACGTGTAACTTTCTACATACTAGATGAAAAGTGAATCCAGAAGGTGTGTTACAATCTTGGTTATGTTGTCTTTGACTGTCTTCAATTAGTTTATACAAAATCTTAAAGTACAGAACGAAAAGTGTCAAACAAATTGATGTTTCAAAACAGTTTTTAATATTCCAGAAAAGTAGTTTTTCTCCAAATTTGCCTCAATTTTTTGAGCAAGTTGGATGGCCATGTTGAAATCCACCTGGGGGATCTCGAAGAGGGTCATGAGGGCTTTCTACATGAATTTACGGATCTAAAAACGGATTTGAATTGAAGGAGAAATTGCATGGTGAAGGTGCTTACCTTAATGTTAAAAACTGTTGGTTGTTGTTGTTGCCGCCGTCGTCGCGACCGCGGGGTCGGACTGCGGCTGCTGGCCTGCTCGCCGGAGAGAGGTAAGGGGACAGAGGTGAGAGGAGGAAGAAAGGAAGGAGAGTGGAGGAGGAGAAATAATTAAGGATTAGGGTTTTATAACATATATATATGTATGTATACATATATATAAAGGAAGGGGGTTTCGGCCAACCATATACTAAAGCTGCTGCTTGTTTCCTTGCGTGCGGCTAGCTGCTACCTTCTTATGGTGGTGTGGTCGGTTCCCACATGGTGGGGCCGACCACACTTTTTTTTCTTTTCCTTTCTTTTCAAATCAAAACTTTTAAATATAAATATCTATATCTGTATATGTATGTGTACATATCCATACATATACACCATAAATATATATAAAAATCCAAATAACAATTTAAATGTTATCTAATCCAAATATTTAATATATTTAAACATATATATATATATATATATATATATATATATATATATATATATATATATATATATATATATATATATATATATATATAGGTCCGGCGGGCCTAGCTCTTGTGGTTAGGAGGGTTGGCTCCCCTAGCGGTGGGCTAGGTTCGAGCCCTCCCTTGCCCACCCGAGGTGGCTGGGCGGCTTTGGCCGCGGCCTCGGGTTGGCGCCCCTTGCCGGACACCCCACCCCCCCTGGCCCCCCCCCCCTCCCCCCGGGTTACCCCCCACCCCCGGACCCCCCCCCCCCCCCCCCGGGCCCCCCTATAAAAAAAAAAAAAAAAAAATATATATATATATATATATATATATATATATATATATATATATATATATATATATATATATATATATATATATATATATATATATATAAATTCAATCAACTCAAGATAATAATAACATCTCTATAAACATATTTATTAAATGTTCACAAAATAACTTTAATAAAATAATAAAAATTGCTCCAACGGGTGAACTGTACCACACACCCTTATCCGGGTCCAGAAAAATGTACAATTTTGTAAAATATTATTTAATAATAAAAATACCAATAATTGTACACATATTTAAATAATTAGAAATTGTACATAAAATTCTAAAATAATTTAGGAAATATTTATACTTACATAAAATATGTCTACATGGCCATCTTGGTCACACTACATGCTTACATGGGCTTAAATTTGGTCCAAACCTAGGTCGGGCTGAATTGGACCAACCGGGTCATTTAAAAATCAATATATAAAATAATATTTAATTAAAATAATTTAAATAAGTCCATTCACAACTTGGCATGGTTTTCCTAGTTTGGACATCACCATGGCTAGGCTTCCCCTGGCATGGTTAATACACTAGTCAAGGCACACTGCTACAACTTTCGTGCTAAAAGATATGGTCGTCTAGTGCTCCAAAACTCAACAATGGCTAACGTCATTTTTTTATAATTAATAAAGCCATAAATTATATAAATTCATTTTTAAGTGTAATAAAATAATAAAAAATAATTAAAAATACTGGTTTTACATCCTGCCCAACTTACAAGAATTTTGTCCTCGAAATTTAGGATTAATAGGGTAGATAGGGTTGAGGGAAGAGTTCGTCAATACCAAAATAAAATTAAATTTTGGAGGAGACAATAAAACGGCGTTCAACACCCCCATACAATAGAAAATTTGTTGGAGTGGGTGGGGTTCCCAACCTATGTGGAGAAGATCCCGGAGTGCGACGAGCGCCGTCCGATGTCGGAGAAGCTCGGGAGTAGTTGCTGCTGCTGCTGCTGTTGCTGCTGGAGCTGCTGGAAGCAGGGGACCCGAGTTCTGGCCGAACTCGGTCCCCTGACGAGTTCGGGCCGAACTCGGTCTGGCCGTTCCAGGGTTTGGCCAGTAGGTGCTGGCTGCCCCACACAGAGTTCTGGCCGAACTCTGTGTGTCGGGGGGCTGAAGCGGATTTCAGGATGAGTTTTCATCATTGGATCTAATCCAACGGTTCAGGTTGGTTGCGGGATTAGGGAGATATATATTGAGTTTTCTCAACCCTAATTCACAAGTGCAACATAACACAAGTTTGAGAGAGAAGGAGGCAAGAGTGCCATTGCAACTTCGGAGAAGAAGACGGAGGATCGAAGGTCGTTTTCGAAGGAGATCGTGTTTCGGGTAATCTCTACTCGTCGTTCTCGTTCTTCGTAGCCTTGTGATCATTGTTCTTGTCTCTGAGTGTTGTGGGGATCCGATTTGGATCGGGAGGAGTTTGTAGAGGGTGTAATTCTTCTATTCCATTAGTGGAGGCTTGTCAGGGTTGGACTCCGATCGTCCCGTGGTTTTTTCCGCAAGGGTTTCCACGTCAAAAATTCTCTGTGTCTGCGTGATTGTTGTGTGTGCTTGTTTTTGGGTTCGTGCGTTGTTTGCTCGGTCCTCTCGCAGGTACTCTCCGATTTGGGGAAAGGTTTCCGCGCTTCTTTTCCAACAGAGTGGTATCAGAGCTTTGGGTTCAAAGGGTGTCAGGAGTTGACAGAGGAACCAGAGAGGAGAGATGGACGCGAAGCCGGTGCGCATGGTGAACCTTAATGGCACAAACTATCATTATTGGCGGAGCAAGATGAAGGATTTGCTATTTGTCAAGAAGCTGCATCTACCTGTGTTTGCATCCGAGAGGCCCAGTGATAAATCCGAGGAGGACTGGAAGTTCGAGCACATACAGGTGTGTGGGTACATACGGCAGTTTGTTGATGAGAACGTGTACAACCACGTTGCCAATATTGAGCACGCGAAGACGTTGTGGGATAAGCTGGAATCCTTGTATGCGAAGAAGACCGGGGTAAACAAGTTGTTCCTGATCCGAACGATGATGGGTCTGCGGTACAAGGATGGGGCGTCTATTACGGATCACTTGAGTGATTTCCAGGGCGTGGTTGACCAGCTATCTTCTATGGGAGTCAAGTTTGACGACGAAGTTCAGGGACTGTGGCTGCTGTGTACCTTGCCAGACTCGTGGGAGACCGTACGAGTATCTATGATCGCTTCTGCTCCAGAGGGCGTGGTCAGTCTGGAGTTTGCCAAGAGCGGGGTGTTGAATGAAGAGATGCGGAGACGTTCTCAGGGCACTTCATCCACATCCCACCACTCAGAGGCACTTGTTTCAGAGAGCCGCGGAAGGGGCAAAAGCAGGGGTCCAGGTGGTGGCAGAGACAAGAGCAGGGGGAAGTCCAAGGGTCGGTACGAGGACTCAGAGTGTTATCATTGCGGTAAGAAGGGCCATATCAAGCGGAATTGTTTCGCTTGGAAGAAGGAGAAGAAGGGCGACAAGGGGAAGCAAGAAGAGAACACTACAGCGGCGGCCTCGGTACATGGAGGCGATGTGATCGTCGTAGGTGATGAGGTCATTACTAACCTCGCCTGCGATGACAATTCTTGGCTGGTGGACTCAGGGGCTTCAGCACATGTATCTCACAATAGGGCACTGTTTGCCACTTACACGACAGGCGACTGTGGCGTGTTGAAGATGGGCAACGGAGATGTGTCGAAGGCGGTTGCCATTGGAGATGTGCATTTGAGAACGAAGACGGGTGCGGTTCTTGTTCTCAAGGATGTTCGTCATGTCCCTGATATCCGTTTCAACCTGGTGTCGGTTGGAAGGTTGGATGACGAGGGATTCTTCAGTCTCTTCGGGAATAGTCAGTGGAAGCTTTCCAGAGGTTCGATGGTGATTGCCAGAGGAAGCAAGAAGTCCGGTCTCTACTATATGGAGGGGAGCGCAGAGGGGGCACAGGAGGTGAACGCCGTCAGTGACGCGTCTACCGAGTTGTGGCACAGGCGGCTCGGCCATATCAGCGAGAAGGGGATGAGCTACTTGGTGAACAGGAAAGTGATTCCGGGGCTCAAGTCTACAAAGTTGGAGAAATGCACGCACTGTTTGGCTGGGAAGCAAAGTAGGGTGTCTTTCCAAAGTCACCCAAGTTCGAGGAAGCCGGCGTTGCTCGAGTTGATTCACTCGGATGTCTGCGGTCCTATGAAGGTAAAATCTCTTGGTGGTGCTTCTTACTTTATGACTTTCATTGATGACTGTTCCAGGAAGGTTTGGGTCTATGCCTTAAAGACCAAGGATCAGGTGCTGCCTACTTTCAAGGAGTTTCAGGCCTCCGTTGAAAGGGAGACGGGCAAGAAGTTGTTGTGTGTTCGGTCCGACAATGGCGGCGAATACATCGGTCCCTTTGATACGTATTGCAGAGAGCAAGGGATACGACACCAGAAGACTCCACCAAAGACACCTCAGCTCAATGGTGTAGCGGAGCGCATGAACAGGACACTGATGGAGAGGGTGCGGTGTTTGCTGTCAGAAGCAAATTTGCCGGGCAGTTATTGGGGTGAGGCTCTTCTCACAGCTGCTTATATTATTAATTTGTCTCCTAGTGCTCCTTTGCAGGGTGATGTGCCTGACAAAGTATGGTACGGCAAAGAGCCGTCATACAATCACCTGCGGGCGTTTGGTTGTAAAGCCTTCGTGCATGTACCGAAGGACGAGAGGACCAAACTTGAGCCGAAGACGAGGCGATGCGTCTTTGTCGGCTATGGTCGGGATGAGTTTGGCTATAGACTCTACGACCCAGTGGAAGGAAAGCTCTACAGAAGCAGGGACGTGGTGTTCGTCGAGGATCAGACCATGACCAACACTCAGGATTCCGAGACGCCTTCTGAGGCTGAGGAATTGCCTGAGTTAGAGTCATTTCGCTTCGAGCAGTTTCCAGAGGACATCGCAGAGGATCCAGTTATGGGGGAGCCGGTACATGGAGTTGCTCCCAACCTTGATCATCAGCCTGCTGATGGTGGTCAGGGTGTCCCTCAGGAGGATGAGCATGCCGGAGAGGTAGTTCCTGAAGGGGAGGAGGCTGTCGGTATACAGCCAGCACCAGTGGCTCCACTGAGAAGGAGCAACAGGGATCGTCGACCATCTACGAGATACTCGCCGGATGAGTATGTGCTACTGACTGACGGGGGAGAGCCCGAAAATTTCGCAGAGGCTATGGAAGACGAACACAGGCAGGAGTGGATGGTGGCTATGCAGGAGGAGATGAGTTCCTTGCACACCAATTCTACTTATGATCTGGTGCGGTTGCCAAAGGGCAAGAAGGCTTTGAAGAATCGATGGGTGTTCAGAGTGAAGCAGACGGATGATGCTACTCGCCCTCGATACAAAGCGAGGCTGGTAGTCAAGGGCTACGGTCAGCGGAAAGGCGTGGATTATGATGAAATCTTTTCGCCTGTCGTCAAGCATTCGTCTATTTGGGTGGTGCTAGCATTAGCAGCCAGTTTCGACTTGGAGGTCGAGCAGATGGATGTGAAGACGACGTTCCTCCACGGTGATCTTGAGGAGGAGTTGTACATGGAGCAGCCGGAGGGATTCTGTGAGAAGGACAAGTCACATTTGGTCTGCCGGTTGAAGAAGAGCTTGTATGGTCTGAAGCAGGCTCCGAGGCAGTGGTACAGAAAGTTCGAGTCGTTTATGGAGAAGCATGGTTATGTACGGACGACGTCGGACCATTGTGCATTTGTGAGGTATTTTGCCGATGATGATTTTATCATCTTATTGCTCTATGTTGATGATATGCTATTAGTGGGGCGGAATGCCACTAGGATAGCGGAGTTGAAGCGCCAGCTGGGCGTGGCCTTCTCTATGAAGGATTTGGGCGCAGCGAAGACTATTCTTGGGATGGAGATCAGCCGAGAGAGAGAGTCCAAGCTGCTACACTTGTCCCAAAAGAAGTACATTCACCGGGTACTTCAGCATTTCGGGATGGACGGGTCGAAGAAAGTGAGTTCCCCCCTCGCGGCTCACTTTAAGTTCACTGAGGAGCAGTGTCCATCTACCGAGGACGAAAAGGAAGATATGGAGCGGGTTCCATATGCTTCAGCTGTAGGAAGCCTTATGTATGCCATGGTGTGTACGAGGCCAGATATTGCTCATGCAGTTGGTACGGTTAGCAGGTATCTTTCGAATCCTGGAAGGGTACACTGGAGTGCGGTCAAGTGGATTCTACGATATCTTCAGGGCACTGCTGGTTGGAGACTTTCCTTTGGTGGTGACGAGCCGAAGCTGGTTGGGTATACCGACGCTGATATGGCTGGAGATGTAGACACGAGGCGATCGACTTCGGGCTACGTGATGATGTTTGCGGGTGGAGCAGTATCATGGCAGTCGCGGTTGCAGAAGTGTGTTGCCTTGTCGACAACAGAGGCAGAGTACATTGCGGCGACGGAGGCTTGCAAGGAGCTGTTGTGGATGAAGAAGCTGTTGCAGGAATTGGGACTGAAGCAAGAGCAATATACTTTGCTTTGCGACAGTCAGAGTGCTATCCATCTTGTGAAGAATCAGACGTTTCATAGCCGGTCCAAGCACATCGAGACTCGGTATCATTGGATACGGGATGTGGTTGAGAAGAAGGACGCGGAGCTTGAGAAGGTACATACAGATGACAACGGAGCTGATATGTTCACGAAGATTCTACCAAGGGGGAAGTTCGAGTACTGCAGGCAGATCGTCGGGATGACGACGTCCTCCCCATAGTTGTGAAGGGGGAGATTTGTTGGAGTGGATGGGGTTCCCAACCTATGTGGAGAAGATCCCGGAGTGCGACGAGCGCCGTCCGATGTCGGAGAAGCTCGGGAGTAGTTGCTGCTGCTGCTGCTGTTGCTGCTGGAGCTGCTGGAAGCAGGGGACCCGAGTTCGGGCCGAACTCGGTCCCCTGACGAGTTCGGGCCGAACTCGGTCTGGCCGTTCCAGGGTTTGGCCAGTAGGTGCTGGCTGCCCCACACAGAGTTCTGGCCGAACTCTGTGTGTCGGGGGGCTGAAGCGGATTTCAGGATGAGTTTTCATCATTGGATCTAATCCAACGGTTCAGGTTGGTTGCGGGATTAGGGAGATATATATTGAGTTTTCTCAACCCTAATTCACAAGTGCAACATAACACAAGTTTGAGAGAGAAGGAGGCAAGAGTGCCATTGCAACTTCGGAGAAGAAGACGGAGGATCGAAGGTCATTTTCGAAGGAGATCGTGTTTCGGGTAATCTCTACTCGTCGTTCTCGTTCTTCGTAGCCTTGTGATCATTGTTCTTGTCTCTGAGTGTTGTGGGGATCCGATTTGGATCGGGAGGAGTTTGTAGAGGGTGTAATTCTTCTATTCCATTAGTGGAGGCTTCTCAGGGTTGGACTCCGATCGTCCCGTGGTTTTTCCCGCAAGGGTTTCCACGTCAAAAATTCTCTGTGTCTACGTGATTGTTGTGTGTGCTTGTTTTTGGGTTCGTGCGTTGTTTGCTCGGTCCTCTCGCAGGTACTCTCCGGTTTGGGGAAAGGTTTCCGCGCTTCTTTCCCAACAAAATTGTGGAGTCGATATATACAAAAAATATATCATGGTTATGGAATTGAATAAGGATTACTAGTGAAGGAAACAAAATTTTGAATATCCAATTTTAGAGAACAGTAAGGAATTGAGTAGGCCAAAGAGAATAAATTAGACATTTAGGAGATGTGATTCCTTATGGGAGAACTGGATACTAATCGTCTTGGTCGTGGGTTTGATTAAGTGATGATTAGAATCACTCTCGTGCGTTCAAGAATAATTGGAAGGGCACGCTAACAATTCTAGGGTTGAGGAAATGAGGAGTAGTTAAAGGCGAGGATATAGCCACATGAGTCGGTCGGTGGTTATCTACATTTCGTGTATAAATAACTGATAGGGCAACCAAAGATGTACCTTGAGTCTATCTAGCAGGTAAAGTGCCTTGTCTTTCCAAAATAAGTAAAAGACAAGAACAACAAAGGTTTCAAAGACGGTGTTATTGAGTACGAATGCGGGGTTCATATAGGCGACAAAAATAATTCAAAACAAAATTGTCAAGGCTGTCGCGGATGAGACTCTAAGGCAAGTTTAACTATGTCTCCATCCACGTAAAATAATATACGAAGGCGAACCAAAGTGCAATAGGTTGATCAGACCATCATGCACCGGTTCTGATTAGATAATATGTTAGTGGGTGCACCCAATAAAATTTGTCATGATCAAGCTTGATAACGAAATAAGCTTGCAAAACTGAAGCTACATTAGCAGCATGAGATAGTCAAAATATGAGCAAGGGAGGTACTGATGAAGGAAATTTTAAATAGTCCAAGATCTTTTAAAATCAAGTCTTGCCCGAAGTGTGGGCCTTTACAGTTGGCTTGGTTGACTAGCTAAGTTAGGGTCCTCTGAATTTATAGTCTGAGCAAACTTAATCAACATGGGTCACAAGGACAAAGGCTTTGTTGGGCCGTGAGGTATTCTACCCAACTTACAAGAGTTAAACTAGTAGTGTGATGGGACAATGGGTTAAGCAATCAAGATAAAGCACAAATTTAAGCATTTAAGGAATTAAGTAGAACAAAATCACATATCGGGTTAAGGGATTGAGTCAAGGTTGGACCTCTTAATTGAAGTCAGGAAGTATTTTGATATTATGGTAGAGGTTATAGTTTGGCCATTTTGACCAGAAGGTTATATCATGAAAATAGTGTATAAGGAGACGTGTTTTAGTGGGACATGATATATCTACATGAAGGTGGCTTGTCTAGGCCTTACTTATGAAATTTGTTGGAAGGAAAAGTCTAGTGTTGTGCTCCAAATATCCAAGTCACGATAAGGGACGCCAAAAGATCTAAAATAGAATGTGGGAGTTCATGAGGTGACAACTAATGCACAAAAATAAAGAAGATCAAGTTGAAGCATGAAGTAAAATTAATTAAGAATCCTGTAATATAATTTTAGGGATACAGTTCCAGAGAGAAGATAGTCTCCTAAATAAATACAGTTAAGGAACGATCAATTCATTATTCAAATTACAAACGGTTAGTAGGTCACGAGGGAAGGTCGAGTGAGTCAATGTTAAGATACAGTCACCTAGTTTGGTAAACGACTAACAACACTTGTGTATATACTACTATCATGGTCATGAGTGATATGACAATTAGTGTGGAGTACATCTATCTTATTAGAGCTATCTTGGTGGCCTACTTTTTAAAATTTTAACTCAACTTTCCTCAAAAAGTTTCAAAAATAAACCACCAAAATTTGTATTCACTCCAAGCCGTTCAAATTCATCATAAAAATTTAAATCACTTTCATAAATCTCAAGGCAAATTTTTTATCATGTTACTACTGACTTTTTCAAAATTTTACATTTTCAATCCAACCTTTAAACTCAAGAGTTCATAAATCATGACTTTATATATAAAATATCCATAATCAATCATAACTTTAAAACTCTACAAAAAATTTATAGCTCCCCAGATAAAAATTTCTAGCACATACAAAGCAATCTCAAAATTTTAGCTCAATATTTTAATGCACTCATCAATTATAACTTCTATTCATACTAAGTCATTCAAACATAATCGCAACTTTTAAATGTAACTTTATTTGATCAATCAAAACAACCCTATCACATCATTAATATATTTTTATTTTATTTCAAAATTTGTGATATTAGCAATCCAACATTAAACTAAATTTTCAAATAACCTTATCAGTCATAAAATCTTTTTTTAACGAAATAGATATCCAATTTCACAATTTTAAAAAAACCAAAATCTAAAATAGAATTGTAAATCCTCAATCATAGGACACAATTTAAAAATAAAGAAAAATTATCAAAAATTGTTTTCATAACTTTCAAATATTTTAAATCAAAAATTTAGAAATCATTACTTCTACAAAAAATTTAAAATTTTAATAAACATATTAACCGTAACTTGTACGACTCAATTTAAATAATTATTCCTTCTGTCACAATTAAAATCTGAGATCATTTTCAAACCAAATTTATAACTGTTCAAAGGTGTATAACTATATTCCAATAAATCATAAATATCAAAACTCAAAATCCAATCAATTTCTTAAATCAATGGTTTAAAGATTCTAGCTATTTTTTTTTCTTGCAGTATCAATCCTATGGTGTTTACTATTTAGAAATCTCAAGATTAAAACGTTCCTTGATAATATCCTACTTTACAAATTACTAATCATTAAAGCACACTTAAAAAGCCTTTTCAACTCAATTAGAGTCTTGAATGTATTCCAATTGCCAATATAACCATTCTAACCATGTGTGTGACCTATGAGCATATACTAGTGTAGTCATCTTCCTAGTTGACACTAAGCACGAAAATAAGAATCAACGGTAGAAAGGAATCGAGCAAGATGCAATTCAAGGAAGTCGAACGAGAGTTCAGAATTTGAAGCCAAAGGTCAAGCTATATGGATGAGATTCCTAGATTCTAATCCTATGTTGCAGGCTCACATCGGTACAGTAACGTAACCGAAGTGACAAACTTGACCTGCATGGGCCACCACAAAAACATGTAACGCTCCAGTCCCAAAATACTTAGGACTAGGTACGTATCCATACCAACTGCATACATACGAAGTATACTCCAATGTATGAAAACCTCGTATGAATATATAAGCTATAAAATACAGTAAACCAAGAGTAATCTAATCTCATCCACAAATGAAGAATAAAGATATCATAAAATCAACTGTAATAAGTCTTTGTATAATACGTTGGGCGGAGACAAAGTCCACTACCAACTATCTCAAATAAAAGGTACAAGAAGGAATAGATGAACTAACAAGACTAGCCAAGTGCAATCATCTTCGAAAGGATGGAGAAGATCACGGCCTCGACTAGAACACCTGCAACTATCGCAGAAGCACACACCTGGAGAGATAACCAGGTCCTCAGAGAGACGTAACAAGATACAATAAACATGCCATATAAGTACTGAATATAAAATATGCCACAAACAAAAGTAAGTGACAAGACAACAATAAGGTACTCTAACCATACTAAAGTGAACATGCAGTTGAGAAACAATCCTTCGACGCATGAGCCCTGGCTGTAAATAGGATCGACATAGCCCCCATATAGGGCACCAGGGGCCTACGTTCGCAACGTCCGAAGATCGTCAAAGGGCATCATGTACAAGGGGCTACGTCCATAATGCTCTGGAAAACGTCAGAGGGCACCTGGAGCCTGCGTCTCCGAAGGAGCGCACAGATAAGCAGGGAAGTGAAGAGAAGCCCATACGTCAGGTATTTTTCTTCCCACCCGATGCTCTTATTTAAGTCGCATCTACGACCATATACCTCTACTAACTGCTAAGTCTTGTAACATGCCTCTATTAGCAGTTAGCCCTAACGCATGCACATGGGGGATCAGCCCACATGCAAGAACCTCTACATGCTACTCATCTCACACATCCTCATGGTACAACTGTGTCAAGGTATATGCAATATACTATAAACGGTAGTCTCTTAACTCTAAGTCCATATGCAATCAAAGGATAATAACAAAGTACATCTAATATCACTGAGCAGGCAGTAAATCAAGAACTGTAAGAACTGGAAATAAATGAACAGTGATATGTAATAAAATACAAACTGAATATAAACAATATAATGGAAAGGTATCTTGTCTGAGGTTATGTGCAAAAGAGAATAATCCAGCAGCTCGAACAAACAAATAAACGAAGCAAGAAAAGCCAAATCCCGCAGATCACTCCGGATGCTGCAACAAACATCACGAACGAGTTTGGAATAAAAGATATGCCTAGGAAATACCTGTCCAAAAGTTGTAACTGCCCTTCCCGGATTTTTGAAATATTTTTTTTCAAATTTTTAAATGATTTAAATAATGATTTTAGAATATTATAAATCATTATTTAGTTAATTATTACGATAGATGATTTAAGTCTTTGTGGAGTGATGGAGCACCAAACAACTAGGAATCGTGGCACGGATAGTGCAGTAACGTGCCTTGACTAGTGTATTAGCCATGCCAAAGAAGGCCGAGCCATAGTAATATCCTAACTAGGAAAACCAGGCCAAGTTGCGACTTAACCCTATAGAACATTTTAATTACTTATTAATTATATTATTGACTTGTAGAAAACCCGTTTGTGTCGATTTAGCCCGAGCGGGCCCGAACCGAATCCAAGCCTATGTGGACATGTAGTTGGGACCAAATACGGCCATGTAGACATGTTTGGTAAATACAAATATTTTGTATATATATATTTAGGATTGGCAATTATTTTTCTAAATATTTATTATATGGAAGATTTTAGGTATTATTAATATTAAATGGCATTTATAATATTGTACGAGTTTCTAGAGCCAAATAAATGGTGTGTTTGATGAGTTCACCGAAATATAATATTGGTTTAATTTCAGTGTTATTAGGATTATTATTATTATTGTTATTATTGTGGTAATTAAATATATAAATTATTTATTATTATTAGTTATTATTATTTAATTCTTTATCAAAGGTATATATATATGTATACATTATATATATGTGTGTGTGAATGTAAATATGAAATATATATATATCACATGTGTGTATTTGAATGTGTATATAAATAAGATATATAAACGTGTGTGTAATACATAAATAAATGTATATATGTATATGTGTGTATATATATATGGACTTATATATATATAATAGCAACCAGAGCAACCCAAGGCCCAAGCCCGGCCTGCCCGGGGACAGCCCCAGGCCAGTCCAGCCCTCTCGGGCTATAACAAATCCCCCACCCCTTAAATTCCCATACAACAAACCTGAAGCCCACCCGAGCTGATCCCTACCATTCCCTGTTATAATCCCGAGCCTGAGCCTTAAACGAATACACACACGCAAACAAAGCAAACCCCAAGCCCCCACTAACCCAGTACCCGAACCCAATTAGCACAGAAATTCCAGCCCAGCAGTGGCCGAACCCACAGAAGCAATTTCCCCATCCCTGTTCTGTTCCAGCACCAACCATATATACGTATGTATATATAACGGGAGATTGGAAACATCGAAACCCTAAACAAGAAACCCTCGCGACTGCCAACCCCGGAAGTTGGTCGCCTACCTCTCCAGCGCGTGAACTTCGCCACTGCAGACCGCCGTCGACGGCCAACTCGCCGTGGCCACCGCGGTCAGCCAATCGAACAGAGCCCCTGTTCTGAAAGCACATAGCAGGTACCCTTGCTCACCCTTTAATATCTTCGTCGATATTCGATCGAATTTCGATCTGCAAAACCCTACGTAGAGCCGGCATAACCACCTACAATTCCCTTCTGATGGATTAAATTCTAACGCATTATATTGTTCAAAGATTCGAGTCAAAAATCACGAAAAATCTGTTCGAGATGAACAGAAAATTCGAAGCAAACCCCTTCTTTTGAAGGCTGTTTCCCATCGACCCATTGGGAAACTTTGAAATCTATCTGAACAATATTTTAGCCAACCTAAACAGCATCGAAATTCTTTTTATGTTTTATGTTTCATCGAATATGGGTTGAGAAATTCGTCTTCCAAAACAGAGAAAAACCTGTTTAAAACAGTTTAGAAAATTAGAAAAACTTCCACACGACGTGCGTCCCGCCATTTCGGGCGACGTGGTCGCGAACCGAAAGGATCGAAAGCTGTATAACGGCTTTGTGGTCGTGCGGGCTTTGGCAGAATTCAAATTGGTCGCGTGTGCGCGACAAATTTGATGCGTATCCGTCGAAATTCACCGTATCGTGCACTTTGCAAATTCTCCAATTACTTTGTGCACGCTCGTCAGATCGAGACGAAAATTGCGCCAACAGGACCGTATCATTTTTCTGGTCCTGTATGCCAAGTTGGGTCCGATTCTGAGACAGTTGGTAAAATCGCCGTATCGCGGGTCCCACGGTCCGACTCAACGGGCGATTTTGTGCACGGCCCGCCGAAATCCAACTTTGGACATCTGGTTGGGTTCGTATCGAAAAATTGGATTCGTAGACATGTAGTTTGACGACTTTAGAGACCATTGACCCTGGCACGCTTTTCGGTGCGAAACGGGTCCAACGGCGGACATCGTTCTTGCCCGAAATTACTGTTTTACCCCTGTGTCCAGAATTGGACTTAAGGACAGGCAATCCTAGCTAATTTGACTATTCTGAGAATGTTGGTAATGTTTATTTCAGCTTTTGGAGACAGTTGTGATGACTTGGACTTTCTGACTTTTTGATTGACGATACATTGTTGGTTCTCCGTGCAACCCCCAGGCAAGTACACCTTGCCAAACTTTACAGTATTTACATGCATATTCTATATTGTTATCTCTTTCCAGTTCTAGTTCATATCTTTTATTCATGTTTATGTTACTTCTACTTTCTTATTTTACGTGCACGTTCCTTATTGAGTCATCTTATGCCGTTTTTGTTCTACGCGAGTCTTGTGACGATATTGACTGGTCTTCTACCTTCGCCCTTGAGCTTGATTTGACTTGACCTGTAGTTGCGATTGATTGTTAGACATTGGCCCTGTTATCTCTAGGACTGGGAGCGTCCAATGGCGTTACGGTGTTAGAGACTTCTTATCGACCTGTTATCCCGTCTCTAGGACCGGGAGTGTCCCATGGCATTACGGTAGTAGAGACTCACCTTTTGTCTCGAGGTCGGGAGCGTCCTATGGCGTTACGATATTGAGACGTCTTTATCGATCATTATCTATTTTACATTTCTCTATTTTTCTCTTGCATGTTATTTATTGTAAAGTAGGCATGTATATTATGTGTCTTGCTAGTCCTCTGAGGACCTGGTGATCTCTCCAGGTATTAGTTGATGGCACGGTACACTGATGGATGATATTTGCTACGCCGAGACTTCAGGTATACATAGTGTGTTTTTATCATATCTTCCATATTTCGATTTTGTCCTATATTTGGTACTCGTTGTATTATAGCTAGTGTTTTACAAGCTTCATTTTTATCTAGCTTGTTCATGATGAATGTGTTATTGGGGATCCACTCTAACATATTTATCTAATCTAGAATCAGTGTATCATGGCCTGATCAGCCTTACTGCACTTGATTCGTCATATTTATCTTTATTATGTGGATTGAGATATAGTTAATCTAGAATAACCAGACAGCTTATACGTATTCGAGCTGGGCTGGAGTCTTTTCGATGCGTAGCTGGCATGTATACGTATCCTAGTCCTACGTATTTTGGGACTGGGGCGTTACAAAAGTTAAATTCTGGAACAGGGATAAAATCGTAATTTTATGTCAAAACAATGTCCGTCGTTGGACCCGCTTTGTACCAAAATGCGTGCCAATATCTACAGTCTCTAGAGTCGTCAAACTACATGTCTACAGATTTTTTTTGATGAGACAAACCCAATGGTATGTCCCATTTTGGATTCCGATGGGCCGTGCACAAAATCGCCCGTTGAGTGCGATTGTGGGCCCGCCAAAATGGCGTCCCAGTCAACGGTCTCAGAATTGGACCAAACTTGGCTCACAGGACCAGAAAAATATTTCGAGTCCAATGGCGCAAGTTTTGTCACGATTTGATGAGTGTGCACAAAGTTGTGACTTAATTTGCAAAGGATCAATACGGGAGTATCTCGACGGATACGCACTGATTTCGTCGCGCACATGCAACGAAATCGGGTTCCGTCAGTTCCCACATGTCGACAACATCCATACGCGCCTTTCGATGCATATAGTGCGCGACCACGTCGCCCGGTTTGTCGGTGCGCACGCCGTATCGGGTGTTTTTCTACTTTTCGAAAACAGAATTTACAATTTTTTTTGAGAACTTTAACAATGTGTAACTTTCTACATACTAGATGAAAAATGAATCCAGAAGGTGCGTTACAATCTCGGTTATGTTGTCTTTGACTGTCTTCAATTAGTTTATACAAAATCTTAAAGTACAGAATAAAAAATGGCCAACAAGTTGATGTTTCAAAACAGTTTTTAATATTCAAGCAAAGTAGTTTTTCTCCAACTTCGCCTCGATTTTTCGAACAAGTTGGATGGCCATGTCGAAATCCACCTGGGGGATCTCGAAGAGGGTCATGAGGGCTTTCTACACGAATTTACGGATCTAAAAATGGATTAGAATTGAAGGAGAAATCGCATGGTGAAGGTGCTTACCTTAATGTTAAAAACTGTTGGTTGTTGTTGTTGTTGTTATCGCCGTCGTCGCGACCGCGGGGTCGGGCTGCGGCTGCTGACCTGCTCGCCGGAGAGAGGTAAGGGGAAAGAGATGAGAGGAGGAAGGAAGGAAGGAGAGTGGAGGAGGAGAAATAATTAAGGATTAGGGTTTTATAACATATATATATGTATGTATACATATATATAAATGAAGGGGGTTTCGGCCAACCATATACTAAAGTTGGTGTTTGTTTCCTTGCGTGCGGCTAGCTGCTGCCTTCTTATGGTGGTGTGGTCGGTACCCACATGGTGGGGCCGACCAGACATTGTTATTATTTTTTTCTTTTCTTTTCTTTTCAGATCAAAACTTTTAAATATAAATATATATATGTATATATGTATGTGTATAAATCCATACATATACACCATAAATATATATAAAAATCCAAATAACAATTTAAATGTTATCTAATCCAAATATTTAATATATTTAAACATATATATATATATATATATATATATATATATATATATATATATATATATATATATATATATATATATATATTTATTTATTTATTTATATATATATATATATATATATATATATATATATATATATATATATATATATATATATATATATATATATATAAATTCAATCAACTCAAAATAATAAAAACATCTCTATAAACATATTTATTAAATGTTCACAAAATAACTTTAATAAAATAATAAAAATTGCTCCAACGGGTGAACTGTACCACACACCCTTATCCGGGTCCAGAAAAATATACAATTTTGTAAAATATTATTTAATAATAAAAATACCAATAATTGTACACATATTTAAAAAATTAGAAATTGTACATAAAATTCTAAAATAATTTAGGAAATATTTCTACTTGCATAAAATATGTTTACATGGCCACCTTGGTCACACTACATGCTTACATGGGCTTAAATTTGGTCCGAGCCTAGTTCGGGCTGAATTGTACCAACCGGATCATCTAAAAATTAATATATAAAATAATATTTAATTAAAATAATTTAAATAATTCCATTCAAAAATTGGCCCGGTTTTCCTAGTTTGGACATCACCATGGCTAGGCTTCCCCTGGCATGGTTAATGCACTAGTCAAGGCACACTGCTATAACATCCGTGCTAAAAGTCATGGTTGTCTAGTGCTCTAAAACTCAACAATGGCTAACGTCATTTTTTTATAATTAATAAAGCCATAAATTGTATAAATTCATTTTTAAGTCTAATAAAATAATAGAAAAAATAATAAAAAAAATAGGGGTTTTACACCCTGAACCATGGCCGTACATTTCTTCTTTCCAAGAAAGCTGCTTTAAATCAAGTCAACTCCATAAGAACTTACGAAGGCCAGGCGGCAGTGGCTAATACATTGGAGGCAACAATAGTAGAGGTGGAAGCTCGATTGATTGAGCTTCAGAACTAGAGATCCGCTGATACTGCTTCCTTGATTGCTGAGGAGAGGAGCAGGTTATTAGAAGAAATCTCGACGGCCAAGGCATCTTACCAATCTAATTCAGCGACGGTCGAACGTGATCTGCTGGACTCTTCTGCCAAGGAGATCGAACTGGCGTCCACCGAAGAATCTATTTTGGGCGTTCGAAAGGGACTTACCGTACTAATGGGCGGACTTACAAAGCAGATAAAACAGCTCCAAGTCACATTGGCAGCCTTGGAGGTCGAAGATCAAGGGAAAGCACGAGACTACGAGCTCATTTGTCAACAGATAAGGGACCATGCTACAATATTGGATGACCTGAAGATGTGTAAAGCTCAGCTGGATGTGGTTGCGGAGAAGCTTGCCACTTTCGACGATAAGAATGCTCTGAACCAACAGGATGTGCCAGGTTAAGGCAAAGATCCAGGAGAAGATGGATGTTCTGAAGCTGTATCTTGACGAACTTTGTGTCAACATCCCCCAAGAGTGATGATCTTACTTTTCTTTCTTTTTCGGGCTTTCTTCATTTTGTAGATCCTTGTCTTTCCGAAAATGAATAATGAAGCGACTATCTTTTCTTCGCCTTATTTCTTGTTTTTGTTACATTGGTGATATCTATGTGTTCGTTCAGAGGTGATATAAACGTAATAAATACGGGATTCTAGATAGGTAACTTACTCAGAGGTTAAGAGAACATGGTAAGGAACATGAGAACAACTTAGAGGTAGTATGGACATGTTTGTTCGGTGGGCTTATCACGAATACACCTAGAACTAGGTGTGGACGATAAGCGACGGTCTTTGTCAACAGAGGTAATATTGACGTGTTGAAACAAGATCGAGAAGTAAGAATGTATACTCAGAGGTAATATGGACATGGTAGACATTCAGACAAAGATGTGATGAAAACCGAATGTAAGAATGAGAGATAAATTAGACATTTACACATAATATTCCTTAAAAAACTTGTCGTTAATAGGAAACATGAACAAATCTCCATTAGGTTTTGCTAGCTAATTGTGATGTTGAGCTTGAAGTCGTTTTTTGTCAAGTGCTTCCAATTCTTGTAGTCGCAAGCGATGATTATCCTCTATAGTCATATGACTATTAAGAGACACCTGTAGAGAGGGATTCTGGAGTTCCAAAGGGAGCACGGCTTCACTTCCACACCTGGTATAAGGGTACAAATGCATAACAGCGACGAACCTACGCCGCAGAATCGGCGATAAAATATTGTACTAGGTCACTATATAAACAACTCACGTAATTATATAATGTACCCGTCATGGATCTCAACTCCGAATGGAGGAAAACTCAATCACAGTCTAAGCATGATAAGATAACACAGAGGTCTAGGTAACTACTAAGACTAAACAAACAACAACTAAAATAAAAACTACTAAATAATAATATCTCAAATACAAAGTCAAGTATCTCAAGTTATTTCAATTCAAGTTCAAACATGAAACCTAAAGCAAGTCTACTAAACTAGTCTCCCGATCATTCCTGAGAATCGGGACCAAAGGTAGCTAATCCCCCTCGGTTCCGTGACAAGGGTACGCATCTCCAGGGTAAACATCTATAATATTTTGTTAACGTATCCAGTCAGGATTGGAACGAGCACATCTCATCTAGAAATCCCAAGTTAATAGCAAAGACTATAAAGCAGTTATAGACAGTTATATTGATGAAGCATGGAAGTTTTAGACAGGTAATGATATAGAACAATAGTTTAAAATACAGGAGAAGTAATATAACGAATCTGAAGAGCATGACAATGAAGACTGTAAATAAGCTAGCTGAACTAGAGTAATGTGATACGAGTCCAGACAGTACAATATAAGTCAAGTATGGTTCCAGTCAATGATTCTAGTAGGGTGATTCTTGTAATGGTTCTAGTGATGATTCTAGTATGAGTTTAGACAATACTCAACAGTGTGTTTTAAAATACTGAGATCGACCTGTAAACGGCTAGGGGTAAATCCGGCACATCGTACACTGGCCAACTATGGGATGGCTATTGTTCTTGTATAAGTCACAGGGAGGTGATTCTTGTATTTAGGAATGTCTACATATCTACTCAAGTATTTTTCTGCCCGATAAGTACAAGTGAATCCATAACCCGACACGTAAATCAGGAACAAGTCCAGCCAGAACATGATGATGCTAGTAGGTGATTCCAGTAGTGATTCTTATAATACCCAGACATGTAAAAGGTGAGTGTCGCATGCAGTGGATCCAAAAATACCAATTCGTGTTGACAGAGAATCAAATAGAACTAACTAGAACTGAAATACAGTAATCAGCAAGTAAAAAAAAGAATTATCAGAGAATGTACTCGCCTGATACCATGAGCAACTGGTGTAAATAGATGTCCGAATCAGAGTCACAATGTCCTAATGTGAGCAATACAGGTTATAATGTGTTCAATATGAAATAATTGATGTTTATAATGCAATGTACATGATTCTAGGTCAATCTAGGTCAAAGTCAACTCTTGGTCAACTCTGGTCAACTAAGAAGTCAAGGTCAACTATCTATGGTCAGTTGGTCAACATTTAGTACTTGGTCAATATGGTCTTACATAGTCTAGTCTAGATTTTAGACTATGATAACTAGACTAATGTGGTCTTCAAACCAAATTGAACCTATTTCCCTTTTTCCTTTAAAGTGCACCTTGATACCACTCAAAACCAACTCAAACAATACTAACCTCTCTAACATATGACTCATACATGTACTTAAAGGGTAACTCAACTATTGCATATGCATATATGTCTATCCCAAACTCTACCTCTAACTCCAACTCTTATAATATGGGTATCTACAATATGATATGCCACAACAGTTATCCTTATAGAAGAATTTACATTCCACAGTCATAACCCCATAACATATATACAAAGTATAGCATTAGTGCCTAAAACATATGTGTACAAGCACAAGGCAGCAATTGGACCAAAAATAAGGGCAAGACAGTTTATGGGTATGCAGGACATGAATTGTTTCTGATACACTCAGTAGGAACAAAGCTAAGAAGTATATATGGGATTGAACCACGCTCTAACCAACTGAGCTAATAGGCCAAGTGAATAAATCATATAATAGAGAATGAACACTGAACTTGGCATCTCGCATCGAGCCTCCACACAAATAAACACAAGGACACATCTAAAACCCAACTCTCCTTACACTACTACTACTGTAACTCTAACCACAGAGACAACTCCCTAATTCCCCACTATTCTATTAACACCCACACAAAACATATAAAGCTATAATTATCTAACTATACCTGGATATATACTCATAATATATAAATACCTCAAACTCTCAACACATACAAACTCTCACTAGCTAGAACTCACAACTAAATATCTAAACCCAGAGGTGCCTCAGAAAACTGAGTTGCATCAAACACATTTAAACCTATATACCTACAGAACTGGAACAACCCCAAACTTATACTCAGCCAAAACCTGGACATGGGGTGTGTATGTGCTGTCAGTGTGAAGAATGTGTCATAGGTGTGTGTACATGTGTCAAAGTGTGTCCAACATGGTGTCAAACTGTGTCCAAGTGTCCCAATATAAGGTTTTAACTGATGTATCAGGCTGTACACAGAGGGGGTCTCGTACGCGCGTGTTGAGTGAGATTGGATACGATGTGTCCAATTAAGTGTCCTGCAGTCGTGTCACAGGGTAGACTAGGTATACGGTATCTGTGTGTCCAGTTGGTTTGTGTCCTAGTCGTGTCGTGTCGGGATTCCAAACCCGTATCAGTAGCTAAATTTTGCGTGTGTGCGTGTTAGTAAAAAAATTCTACAGGTGCGATTTCTCATCGAATACCCAACCGAACCTCCTCAAATTTTGGGTGCAAACTGACAGTCACGGCCCCCACATGTCCTCCAAATTTTGTGTCGTCTCATGTCGTGTCCAGTGAGATATAGGTTCGTGGCAGCAGGACACTGCACCATAGTGTGTGCACGAGTCTCCGTGTCCAATATCCACACCAAAAAGTAACCAAAATCAACTCAGTCATGAAAATAATTAATCTACACATATTTAGCTATAAAATCATGTAATTAGTTTAGAAATTCATGAACAAAATGTTCTAAGAGGTATTTCATCGAACATAATGAATAGCTCTCTGATACTCTTACGATACACATACCAAATGGACTCAATTTGAACCCAAACTTGGCCTAGGGCTAGGGGGACCCTAAATGAATGCATCTATGGAGAGAAATCCAGAAACTACTAGGTTTAAAGGTCATTACCTATTGAGAGTTGGAATCTCAAAGAAAGCTCCTAGATCTAGATCTCCATCAAGCTCCAATTGTCAAATTGCTCCCAAACATTGCTAGCTAGCCAGTAGAGACCTCCTCTACACTAGGGGAGTGTATTGCAATTGATTTGGTTCAATTTGGAGGTGATTTGAAGAAAAGGGCAAAATTTGGGGAAGAACACAAATTAGGGTTAGGGTTTGCAATGAAAGAGGCAAGAGGGGGCTAACATGATGTTATATAGGGGAGGGGTACCACTTGTGGCCGGCCATAGGTATCCCTAAGGTTAGAATTTGGTCCAATTTAGTTTAGAGGCCTTCTTCTGGATGAAATCAAGCCCCTTTAGTAAAGGCCTAATCACAAATTAGGGTTTCCACTAAATATCTAACTTAGACATAATATCTGGATATTCTAAAACTTGGTTAACTTATTCTAATCCCTAGGTTCATGACCAACATCTAGATTATGGCAATTCTAGGTTTAGACCTAATATATCAATTAGCACATTATTAATTAATTAAAATTCAAAAATAATCCAATTTTATAAATTACCAAAATATCCTTGCTCTAAAAAGTGCTGGTGACAGATCTACCCCCTTAGAAAAAATTTGCCCTTGAAATTTAAGGTGGTCGTGCTCCTTCTAGGTCAAACCCCCAACAGTCAAGGTCAAGAAAATTTTATCTAAAGCACGCAAAACATCGTCCTACTGATCGTGATTTCACAGTCTCGAGGGTCACTACACTATCTAGCACATCACAAGAATATCCTGACAGGTACTAATGAAATCACACATCAAGGTGGGAAAGAAGAACAGGAAAGACAGACCTGCTAACCCATCACCCGCAGCGTCGGTCTCCTCGACCGTCAGCACAAAAGTCTCGCCCCTTTGGTGTTGGGCATGGTGCTGTGCCACAGGTGGCCTAGCTCCCCCTCTCTGACCCTGTGCTCCGCCAAGTGGGGGTTCTGTGAGGCAATCCCTTATCTAGTGAGCGACGGATCCAAATATGTCCCAGCTTCTTGTAGTAGGCACAACTAAGCATCCTGTGGTCCTGTCCTCGAGGCTGATGCTGTGCTTGTTGAACTCGAGCTGGTGCCTGTATCTGCTGTGGCTGGGGTGCTACCCTCTTCATACAGGGATGCTTCGCACTCCCACTGGCCCTTCCCGAAGCATCCCGACTCCTCTTGGACTTGAGCTCCAAGTCATCCTCTTCTGCCTCGGACCCTGCCAAGATCTGCTTGAAGGTGGCGTCGCGGTCGCTCTTTATCAGTGACTTGACCTCCTTGATCAAACCCTTATAGAATCTTCTAGCCTTCGCTGCCTCGCTCAAACCCTCTACAAATCTGCCCAGACGGCAGAACTCTATAGCATACTCCTCTATAATCCGGTTCCCTTGAACCAGTTTCTCAAACTGCGTCTCTAATGCGCCAAGTGCTGTATCGGGGAAGAACTTCTCCTTTAAAAGCTTCTTGAAAGCCTCCCAAGTCTGTCCCTCAACACCAACTCTAGGTTCGGTCTGGTACCATGCTCTGGCAAGATCTTGTATCTGGCTGCTCGATTTAGTCGTCTGCATACAGTATGCCCTCAGTGCCTCTGATGTCTCTCGACCGTATCTTTTGGAAAGCCAAGATGTTCCCGGGCCAGAGCTGCTGCATCTGGCATCCCTGGTCCCCTTGTGGTTGGGCAGTCACCCTTTCCACTACTGTCATGGCAAGCTGATAGGCATTGTTTATGCCCTGTCTCATATCTGATGACTGGCGCTGCTGAGCCTCCATTATCTCTCGGAAGAAGGCCAAGAGTAGTGCTGTGTCAACTGATCCCGGAGGTGTATCGGCTGAAGAACATCCAAAATCACCGAGGTAGTCCTGCGAACAGGTGGAGGAGCACCCCCAAAGGCTACAGATGTTCTTGCCTGAACAGTAACGAAAGGCGTCACGATCCCTGTGCCCTGCTGCCTCGGGAAGAGGTGGCAAACCTCTTAGTAGTGTCTCCTAGGCTGGCGTGATGCGATCGTGTCTCCACCATCCTGAAGACAGATCAAATAAGGAAATCAATATTGAGCAGGAAGCGATATCATCAAAGAAGGACAGTTTATTTCAAGAAGGTAATTATCAGCAAGGATGTATAGATTGCAGAAATTAGATCATAATTTTTTCTAACTGTGATTGAGTAACTCTAAGCTAAAGCCTATTTTTTAATTCCTATCGCAGGCTCGTAGCAGTACAACTAAGTCGTCGTACTACCACGATATCACACTGATGCAAATCTCGGCCTGCATGGGCCACCACTAAAAACCTATCACGACCCATACCCGGTATAAGGGTACAAATGTGTAACATTGTGCAACCTACGTCACAAAATCGACGGTAGAACGTTGTACTAGGTTACTATCTAAACAACTCACACAATTATATAATGTACCCGTCATGGATCTCAACTCCGAATGGAGGACAAGTAAAGATATAGTAAAACTTAATCACAGTTTAAGTACGATAAGATAACACAAAAGTCTACGTAACTACTAAGACTAAACAAACAACAACTAAAATAAAAATATACTAAATAATAATATCTTAAAACAATCTCAAATACAAAGTCAAGTATCTCAAGTTTTTATAATTCAAGTTCAAACATGAAACCAAGTCTACTAAACTAGTCTCCCGATCATTCCTGAAAATCGGGACCAAAGGTAGATAACCCCTCCTCGGTTCCATAGCAAGGGCAAGTATCTCCTGTAGAATCATGAAAAATACAAGACTATGTATCCCACATGAAGAAGACAAAAGAAGCTATGCGCCCACATAACCAAAGAGGGGGCTATGCGCCCACAGAACCAAAGGGAGGCTATACGCCGACATGATCGAAGAGCAGCTATGCGACCACATGATCGAAGAAGAGCTATGCGCCCACATTGTTTTCATGCAGATCAAACATGCACCCAAGTGTGGACGCATAAACTTACTCCCACACTATGCGCCCAAGGCAGCAGATCCCTACGACTTAGTCAACATCCACGATCAGTCGTGCACCGAAGCATGCGGCCACGTCAGTCTCCACGAGAAATCGTGCACCGAAGCATGCGGCTACGTCAAATGCACGCCAACCCCACGATCTATCCACGATCATCCAATTTCCATACACCTACACCCTATACGCCCAAAGGGGTTTATGCACCCATAGTAAAATCAGTGTATTTTCTACCTGTGGGCGCATAACAGTTGTTTCAGTGCCAAACGACTATAAATAGAGGGCGTCCCCCTTTACAAAGACAAACAGAACGGAGAGCATTTTAAGAGCCAAATTGCTGCCCATCTTGCCAGTGAGTCGAGAGTTTGCAATTTTCTTAGATTTTCTCCCACTTTTGTAATCGGAGTGTCAACGGAATAAAGGAGCAACTGCCGCTCGATCTCCATCGTCCCATTCCCCAGAATTCTTTTTGTACTTGGGGATCCTCAGTGCAGGATCTTTCAGGCGTACTCAATTTGTGGTGCCTTGCGCCAATAAGAAAAGACAGTATTTCTTTTTCTTTTTTTTGTGTCCACAAAAATGGCGACTCAGCTGGGGACTACCTTTTCCTCTGACGAGAAGGTGGTGACGCAATCTGATACCAATAAAGTGGGGAGCACGCAGAAGATGTTAATCGTAAAGTTCTATCAGCAGGCGTTTGAAGAGATGCTCTTGAGGGACGACTCTACTCCCTCAAAATCAGTGAAGCCGAACAAGTCTCGCAAGACTTGCCTTCCGAAGGCTCGCGGTGTATATCTTGCCAGTGTCGTAGATGATATACAATCGAAGAACTCTGTCACGTGGGCACATAGGACTTCCACGTGGGCGCATGGAGCTCCCTTGTAGGCACATAGCTCTGCCACAGAGGCTCCTGATACGAAGAAGGCACATATCGTTCCGGGCTCTACTAGCCCAGCGACTTCCCTCTTGAGCAATCAACAACGGAGTGTTCAACACTCGAAACTTGGCAAAGAAAAATACTACGATGCCAAGAATCAAAGTGTTCGACGCTCTGGACAAACTCGGCGAGGCTCACAAACGAAAAAGATGAAACTCGAAGAAAATAGTGCTGTCTTCCAAAGCATGCGCCCAAGGCAGTATGTGGGTGCATAACTCTGGCCAGAGGACTTCTGTCTTCGATAAGCTATGCGCGCAGGGCCATGCGCCCAGGCTCTGATGACCCATTATATACGCCCACATCCAGGAGGGCCAGGCATGCTGCAAGGACTTTAGGAAAGCATGCACCCAAGGGCATGCTCCAGGGTCTATGCTCCCACAGATAAAAGACAGACCCCACCGCGTATAGGACGGGGCTGTCTTGAAGGTCATCACGGATCTTAGGTGTGGGGGTTGTCCCTGTACATGAACAAAGTTCGGATGCGCCAACTCTCCTTACAAACCCATATACAAAGCTCGACGATGCATGTGACATGGGTTTTAAGACAAAACTCCCTTCTGGCGATTTACGCGACATGATAAATCATAAGCGTAAAGCGAAGAAGGATACTATAATTCATGACGTACATCCATGCACCAGTATTGTCATCAACTGTTGCTGCTCCAAAGCAACGAAGGTGCCTCAGAGGCAGTCCGTGTTTCGACGACTACAGTACTCCGATGATGAAAAGTTGCTATGTGTTTCATCCAAAATGGCTTCATGGGGTCCTCCTTACGGGAGCCCCAATCAAAGAAGGTGGACCACTAACCCAACTTTTTCTTTCAGTTCTGCGAACAGAAGAAGAAGAAGTCTGCCAACAGATAGCCAGCAAGCTGTTACATCTGAAGGAGTCTATATGGGTACTCGGTCAAGGATGAGATTCTGTATAGATGACGAGGACTCCCAAGTTGGGGGTGATGATCCTTCAGCTGGTGGTTAGTATTCCCTCAGAATCTGAAGCAGACGACCTTCACACCGGGGGTAGCCTTCCAGATAACGATGATCTCTTCGAGTTTGACGGTGTCTATCTACCTCCCATGCCTAAAGACGAGGGTCTTTTTAACTCAGAGACAGACATTATCAGCACCAGTTGTACTGTCTCCTCTATTCATCCTCGCATATTATCTGCATACATGGAGGATGGAGAGAGACCTGAAACAGCCAATGATCAGACCAACAAGCGGCTAGAGAGTCTTGAAACAGCATTTTCTAAGATCACTGATATGCTTACTAGTATCACGGCAGTCCAAACTGCTGGGCTATTCCTCCACCTCAACCGAACATCTCACCATATGCTAGTCCAGCTCATAGCAACAACCCTCCTTTACCATAAAAGGAGTATCAATCCGTTGTGTCTCCTCCAAATCCCGTAAATGCTGGGGGTGGTCCTTCGCCAACGACGCCTGATAACCGTATAGCAGTTGTTTCTCAACATTTGCTCAATTAACAGGATGCAATTGATTCTCTTGTTGCCAGTCTCGATACCATCTCACACAAAGACGAGCTTCAAAAGATGGGTATATCTCAACCTTGTCCTCTTGAATGGGAGAATGCTACTTGCCCTCCTAACTACAAGCCACTAATGCTAAATTTATTTGACGGAATGACTTCTCCTCGCCAACACATGACATACTTCAACAATGCAAACTCTGCACTTACCAAGGGATGATCCGTTCTTGTCAAAACTATTTATTAGCACCTTGCAGGGGGTAGCTTTTGAATGGTTCTGCAGTCTTCCTGACGGTTACATTAATTCCTTTAAAGACTTGGAGACGTTATTCCTCAACAGGTTTTATGAGAGTGGCATGCATGTTATTATATCCACCCTCATCGAGACCAAGCAAAGAAAGAGTGAGTCTATTATTGCTTTCATCGAACGCTTCAGGCGACTAGCATTGAAGATGCCCTTCGGTATACCAGCCTCAGAGCTTATGGATACTTGTCAACATAACTTCTTTCCTACAATAAAGTTCTGTCTGGGTATACATAAGTATGATACATGGACTGCTTTCATTGGGGTTGTTGATGCTGCTGAAAATGACGTCCCTAATCTGGAATTACTGGGGTTGAAGACACCCAGATCTGAAGACAAAAGCAAGCACCCCCAAACTATCTCTGTCCGTGGGGGTAAAGGGAAAGAAGTCTTGAAGGTCAACACTTCTAAGGGAGCTTCCAATTCTCAGAGCGCTCCAGACAAACCCAAGGAGACTTTCTCCTTTGACGAAGATGATGTTATTACCATTTTTCACACATTGATGAAGGGTAATAAACTGACATTACCTCCACCACGATGTCTTGTGGAGGCGAACCAACTCAACGATCCCAAGTAATAACTTTTTCATCAGTACGTGCACCACTCTACCAAGGGTTACACCGTCCTGAAGAAGAAGATACAATAGCTTATCGACAGCCAAGTTATCAACCTCGAAGCTGAAGACAAGGTCGTATCTTCTAACATGATCTCTTTTCAATTTGGTTACTTTCCTCCCATAGAAGTCCCAAACGGCGTAGTCCCAATCCCCAAGGCAGTAATGGAAGTCATCAATCTACCGCCGGCTCGTAACTAAACATCAACGTTGGTGCCACTCACGACAGAACATGGTGAGATCATGTGGGTCCATCCAGACTTTATGCAAGAAATGATGCAGGGGGTGGTGTCTTCTAAAGCAAAGAGGGGCAAGAAATACAAATCATGCCATATAGTGTCTTCTTCCATTTACGAAGTTCTATCTGGCGAGATATGATCCGGGAAGACTTACCTACGGACTTATGACCCGCACAAGAAGATGCAGTACCTTCTCAAGCTCCTACTGCCCCCACAAGTTCAGAAGCTGGTCCATCTAAGGCCTCAACTACCGATAAAGCTAAGCAGAAGGAGACGCGATTTGACAAGTCTCTAAAGGAACCAACTCCCGAAGGCATGGATCGACCTTACAACTTTGACATGCTGGCACAGCTGGCCAATACACCTGCCAGGTTATCTTTTTTCGATCTACTGCGACTCTCCAAAGAGACGCGAAAGGCTTTAAGTGAGGCATTACTACATGTCGACCCTTATCTCGCTAAAGTCAAAGCCTCCGCTGAAGGTCCCGTCTCCTACTGTCATAGTACTATGGAACTAGTGCCCAACATCACCTTTTCACAAGAGGACATGCTACTCAAAAATAATCTTTATGATAGACCACTGTACTATACATGATATATCGGGGCGATTAAGGTGGATTGGATGCATATCGATCCAGGTTCCTCTCTCAGCATCATCCCTAAAAATTTACTCCAAATTCTAGGGATTCCTCTGCACAAGCTGTCTGCAACCAATACAACTATCATGGCTTTCAACGCTGGAAAAAGCCATCCGCTGGGCAAGATCCGCCTCAAGTGCCAGATTGGTGATCTCTGAACAGAGGTTTCTTGTTATATAATCGACGCCAATGTGTCCTACAACATCCTGTTGGAATGTCCATGGATACACGAGAACATGATCATTCCTTCTACCCTTCACCAGTATTTCAAGTACGTCAACAGTGATAGCATCGTAAAAAGGGAGTTTGCCGATGTCGATCCTTTTAATGGTATTGAAGCCTACTATGGAGATTCGGTACTTTACCAATCTCAGCCTCCCAAGGTTGACGGCAACGAGCTGACGATGAAGCTGAAGTGAGTTCATCCGTCAGTGATGGTCCCCTGGTTATCCGAATCAAAGGACGTACTACTCCAAAAAGTTATAACACCCAATTTCTAAAATAAGGGTAATTTTGAAATTTTGTATTTTAATTTATTTAATTTAAATGATAATATGATTATTGATAATTTTTAATTACTTTAAAACTGTTTTAAATTATGACTTATGATTTTGGTGTTTGACTAGTGTAACCTTAGAGCCTAGCCATGTGATTAGGATGTTTGACTAGTACATCATAGCCTAGAGGGTATTTTGGGCATTTTAGGATTTATTTGAATTTATTATGATTTATGGGAATTTTTAGGAATTATTTTGGATTTATTTGGACTAGTTTAATTTTTGACTAGTTTTGACTCATGTAGACCAACCTAGGAACTAACCCTAGTTAGTTGGACTTGGTTAGGTCAAGTGACTCTAGTCTAACCTAGTATGACTTAAGTTAGTAGTTATTGATTCATTAGAATATTAATTAGGAATTTAGGAATCAAGTATTTTGATAAATGGCTTGTGGTTTCACAAGTCATTTTGTGACTAAACTTGATTGGACTAGCTAAACCTAGCTCAAACCCCACCCACACCCATCATGGCCGGCCACCTAGGTTAAACCTAAGGATTCCCCCACTATAAAGTCCCTCCTAGTTTTTAGGGCTAGCCTCTTTTAAGGTTCTTTCAAAAGTTCTAAGGAAAGAGGTGAGTTCCATCTTCCAAAATTCATTAAAAATCCATTTTAAATCCTTTCTTCCCCAAACCAATTCCATTAGGACCTAAAATCAACCCTCTTGCTGCTGGTATATTTTGTTTGCAGGAAGACATCAATTTGTGGGACTTGGTGGCTTGAGGAGTTCATCCCATTTGGAGACTTTTTCATCCATTGTGCATCAATAGGTATAACTCCCAATACCCTATTAAATTCCTGTTTAAATCCATTTTAGGAAGGCCTTAGCCCTAACCCGACTGTAGGATAGGCTAAACCTAGGGTTCGAATTCGTTTCGTGTCCGTATCGGACACGTATCAATAGGTTGCTTTTAGTGTTCGACGAAATGTCCCAAAGGACACTTTGTTCAGATTTCAAGGAAGTTTTTGAATAGGAATATAGTCCTAGGGCTTGCTTATGGGTTTTGAGTGTCGTCCTGAGGTTTTTGTGTCGTGTCGAGTCAGGGTCGACACGTGCACGCGCGGTTTCGTGGCGCGCGCACGAGCACAGTAGCTCCCCTGCTACCAGTGTGCTCGTACGGGCTGCACAGGACACGAGGACACCTGAAAATTGACACTGAGCAAGGGGCAGTGTCTGTCATAACACTCCCCAAGTATCGTGACAGTTGGTGTCGTGTCGGATACGAAAACTCGTGTGCATGGGGAAGGCCTGTGTGGTTCAGTGTTTGAGTTGTTCTATTGTTTAAACCCGATTTCTAATGGGTTGTTTCCTGTTTTAACTTGCTATTATGGATCCTAATATGTTGAATGATATGTGGTAGATTAGGTTTGCATAGTAGTTAGTGATTTGGAATGTGTTTGGTCTCTAGCATGAGTTTGGGTTCACCAACACACTGACACATGATTCTGTTATTTCCAGTTTTCTAAATTGTTATTGTCTAATGATTTTAATCCCTGGGTGATGTTTAATACTTAGTTTTTGATTCTAATCATGTCTCCTATATACGTTGTCTTGCCATGGTCAAGTTGATGTTTCATAATATATATTGAACTGATTTTTATGGTTAAATGATCTTCAAAGCTGAACATGGATTTCCTGTCCTTTCTTTCTAACTGAGATTAGAGAACTGTTATTGATTTTTCCTATCCTTTCTTTCTAACTGAGATTCAAATGGGACTGTATATGAGTATGGTGTATAGGTTTAATTGAAAGTTGGGTTTTGCCTTTGGCAATCCGAGAAAACAGTGTACTGAAGTACACTGGTTTTTCCTGGGTATTCTCATGAACTGAGTTTTGTTCTCAAAACCTGAGAATTCAGTGAGTAGCTCACTGTTGAGCCCTGTCTTTTGAGTTATGTAAAACCTGAGATTGGAAGAGGCAATGTATTGGTTTTTCTTCCTTTCTTCCCATTTGATTTGAGTTTCCAGTTGATACAAAACCTGAGATTGAGTTGTTTAACCCAGTTGTAGACTGTTTTGGGGGTTCAACAGAAATATATGAGTTTGGTTTTGATGTGTGTAATACACTGCTTCATTAAACTGTGCCTCCTGTTTTGAATCTAATATTTTGGTGGGTAATTTAAACTTGTTGATGTGGGACTTCAACCTGAGTTTACACACAGTCCTATTCACTGTTACTGCATCACACACACTGTCCTTTCTTCACTGATTTTAAAGCCTGCCAATACCTTTCCGTGTTTCTGAGTACACAGACACCCTTCTCATCCTTTCACTGTCTAGAATCCCTGTATACACTCTTCATTGATAAATTCCTGTGCACATATGTGATGATGGTTCCTGTATTATATCACACACACATGTTACTCTTATTTCCTGTCACATTTCCTGCTATACGTTTCACACACACACACACTTTGCACTGTAAAATTCCTACACACACAAGTATACACACACACATGCTTCCTCCCCATATGCATTTTCATGTGTATATTATATATCTATGTACATATGTGTGGTGTAATGTATCTATATATATGTGTTAAATGTATATCTATATGTATACATATAATATTAGCCTAGGAATGCATAGTGTTACTTCAATAATTGTATCTATATATATAATGTTGTATATGCATAGGCATATATATATTGTAATGTCAATATGATGTTGTGTGGGTTATACATATAGTCTATAGGTTATAAATTCTAAGTTATATTATATAGAGATACATGTGTAGGCTATATCATTATTTTGGATAACCACATCTATATGTGATTTCCTGCTAATTTATATCAATGGATGCATGTGAGATTTTCTATATTAGAGTATATAGTCATATTGTACTTATGTATTATTTTAGAGATAGAATAGCTTTGTGTAGGTGTATTAAGGGTTGTTAGACTTGGTTTGGTCTATGGTTGTGCCTGTGTGTCAGTGTTAGCCTAGAATAGACTTGTGCAGTCCTGTTAGACCTAGAATAGACTGGTTAGACTAGTATAGACTAGTTTGACTCAGGTTTGACTTGGTTGACCTAGTTTGACTTCTAGGGTTGACCAAAGTTGACCAAGAGTTGACTTTGGTCTAGATTGACCTAGATTCATGTAGAATGCATTGATTTGCATCTTATTGTCATTGTAGACTCATAGTGACTTGCACTGTTCTATAAGAGACAGACACCACTCCTCGGACAGTCTATATTCTCTCAGATTCACCAGTTACAGGCGAGTATATTCTCTGATCATTTCATATCCTGCTTAGAATTATTTTCCTGCTTTAAATTACTTTACTTGATACTGTCACGTTGGTCACACGGATTGGTACTATATAGATCCTTTCATGAGATGTTATCCCTCTCGGGAGCATCGGATACAGCATGTTTTGTGCGTTTCATGAATCATCACGTATCTCTATGCTTCCTCTGATTCACGAACCGCCTGTGACACATGTACTCTCATGTTCACAGAGCCCCCATGAATCACCTTCACGTATCACTCATTTTATGAGCCATGTGAAGTTTCACGAACCTTAACATAACTTGAACGGATCTTTGTGTATTGATTGGGGTTGGGGGAGTAGAAATAGACATATGAATATTATCCAAGTAGCTGTAGTCATGAATCACTCCCTTAGCTGTAGTCATGAACCTCCTATGCCATTCACATGTTTATATTTTACTCTGACTCACTAGTCACTGTTAGTTCTCTATGTATAGTATATATTTCTATTACAGTTCTCTCTCTGATTACATACTGCATTTCCTTCAGTATCTATATCTTACTTTACTGCATAATTATATTTTCTAACCTGCTATGAACTGTTGAGATGTACTGTGCTCGCTCCTGTCCTGACTGGACCTGTTGAAAATATTACAGAGGATGAGGAGGAGGCCCTATGTACCACTTATTACGGAGCAGGCTTAGACGACACCTGCGACCTGGTTCCTCTGGAGGACCCAGCTGCAGCACAGGATGCTACTCCCAGAGTCTAGACTAGATAGCTAGGCTTTAGTTTTTCTTTCAGTATTGTGTTATTTGATTTTCAGTTGTTCTTCTGAGATGTTGGTATATTTAGAGATATGTATTGAGCTGGATGTTCTTGAGTTGTTATCTTAGGCACTTAGACTTTCTCCCTCTTATTTGTATTACATTGTGCTTTTGATCTCTCTATCTACCTTTACTATTCTGTATCTGCCTTAGATGTGATTGAGACTGTTCTGTTATGTCACCTCCATTCGGAGTGTATATACTATACAGGTACCTTTTATTGTTAGATGATTGACCTAGGACAACGTTCTACCGCCGATACTGCGACGTAGGCTGGACGTACCCACTTCTCGTGCCCCTACACAGGGTGTGGGTCGTGACACGTTTTTAGTGGTAGCCCATGCAGGTCGAGTTTATGTAGTACTATTCGAACTAGAGTACCACTACAGCCTGCAGTAGGATTAGAATATTTTTGAAGGTACTCAATCACAAATAGGAAAAACTCTTATTCAGATTCCGTATATCTACATTTTGCCGCTTATTGTCTTCCTTGAATTTAAACTGTCCTCCTTTGATATTTCGACTCATTCTCAGCAATTGATTCCTTTTGGTCTGTGTCTCCAGGATGGTTGAGACGCGATCGCATCGCCAGGGCCAGGGGGACGTCGATGAGAGGTCTGCCACCTCTCATGCTCAGCAGTCAGCCCCTGGTGCCGCATCCCCAGTCATGCCAGCTGGGGTAGGCATTTCAGCAGCTTCTGGAGGAGCCCCACCAGCAGTGAGGCATGAACCGAGTCTGGTGATTCCGGATGTACTTTTTCAGCAGCAGCAGCCACCTGCAGGGACGATTGACGTCGTTCAGCTGTTAGCCTTCTTCCGGCAGTACATGGAGGGTCAGCAGACCCAGCAGCAGGGCCAGACAGCAGAGCTCACACGAGGCATTGAGCTGGCAATGACTGCAGTAGAGAGAGTCATAGCTCAGCCAGCGGCAGCCCCGCAGCCGTACCAGCCACGGGAGAAGGGCATCCAAGATTTCCAGAAGATGCACCCGAGAGACTTCCGAGGGACAGAGGGGATCTTGTATGCCGATGAGTGGATCGAGCATATAGAGGAGATTTTCAGGTTGGCTGAGATCCCGACGAGGCTCCAAATAGAGGCAGCGGCCAGCATGATTCAGGATCTGGCCCGTACATGGTACCAGACCGACCCGAGGGTCGATACAGCAGGACAGACTTGGGCAGCATTCAAGAAGCTGTTCAAGGAGAAGTTCTTTCCAGACGCAGCGCTGGGAGCCCTCGAGACCCAGTTCGAGGCCCTAGTCCAAAGGAACCAGTCTGTGGAGGAGTACGCAGGAGAGTTCTGCCGCCTGAGCAGATTTATGGATGACTTGTCAGAGACGACGAAGGCCCGGAGGTTCCGGAAGGGCTTGGTAAAGGAGGTCAAGTCCTACACCAATAATGCCCGCAGCACTACATTTGAGGAGATCCTGGTGGACGCTTTAGCTGCAGAGGATGATCTTGAGCTTAGGCTCAAGAGGGGGCGAGACTCCCAGGGAGGCAGCAGTAGTGGAGGACCGGCCAAGAGGCCGTACGTTCAGCATCAGTTTCAGCAGCAGTTCCAGGGTCACGGCCATCAGCAGGGACAGCAGCAGCTTAGACAGCATCAGGCACCCAGACAGCAGGCAGTCAGTTGCCCCTACTGCAAGAAGCCGGGGCATGGATGGGGTGAGTGCAGGAGTAGGCTGGGCAGGTGCCTACTATGTGGGGCAGCGGACCACCAGCTGAGGGAGTGTTCCCAGTACATAGGCACAGCACAAGGAAGAGGAGCCAAGGCTCCGGTAGGACAGCAGCGGGGACCGTTACCGACGCAGCAGCAGAGATTTGTGCAGCATCAGGCTAGAGGAGGCCAGCAGGGGCGAGCTTACGCCATGACAGTCGAGGATGCTCAGGCAGTGGGAGAGGTGCTTGCAGGTTCTGTTCTTTTCGATTCTATTCCCACCTTGCCTCAATATATCTATCTTGAAATTCAATTCCATCTGATCTGGCATTCTTTTCGATTTGATTTTTTTCCGAGATGAGTCGTATGGGCTAGGTCGCCTAAGTTATGGAATCTAGAGTCTTCTATGGTCATGATAGCTGGCATTGTGAGAACATATAGTCAGATTTTGGATGTATTTCTCGGGTGTGGGAATTTAAGATTTTTGCTGCCAAGCATGCGACAATGCGAAAATTTTAAATACCATAATTCTAGAGGTATGTACCTTAGTCGAGGACTCTGTGATTATCGTAGCCTTGCTTACTAGCATGACGAAGATTCTGAGTATCATGATTTTGGACAGACGCATATGATTATCTGACGGTGTGTTTTGAGACTTTGATTGTGGGGTGTTTGACCTAGGAGACTACTACCATTTTAATTTCGAGGACAAAATTTTTCTAAGGAGGGTAGACTTGTAACACCCAGTTTCTAAAATAAGAGTAATTTTGAAATTTTGTATTTTAATTTATTTAATTTAAATGATAATATGATTATTGATAATTTTTTAATTACTTTAAAACTGTTTTAAATTATGACTTATGATTTTGGTGTTTGACTAGTGTAACCTTAGAGCCTAGCCATGTGATTAGGATGTTTGACTAGTACATCATAGCCTAGAGGGTATTTTGGGTATTTTAGGATTTATTTGAATTTATTATGATTTATGGAAATTTTTAGGAATTATTTTGGATTTATTTGGACTAATTTGATTTTTGACTAGTTTTGACTCATGTAGATCAACCTAGGAACTAACCCTAGTTAGTTGGGCCTGGTTAGGTCAAGTGACTCTAGTCTAACCTAGTATGACTTAAGTTAGTAGTTATTGATTCATCAGAATATTAATTAGGAATTTAGGAATCAAGTGTTTTGATAAATGGCTTGTGGTTTCACAAGTCATTTTGTGACTAAACTTGATTGGACTAGCTAAACCTAGCTCAAACCCCACCCACACCCATCATGGACGGCCACCTAGGTTAAACCTAGGGATTCCCACACTATAAAGTCCCTCCTAGTTTTTAGGGCTAGCCTCTTTTAAGGTTCTTTCAAAAGTTCTAAGGAAAGAGGTGAGTTCCATCTTCCAAAATTCATTAAAAATCCATTTTAAATCCTTTCTTCCCCAAACCAATTCCATTAGGACCTAAAATCAACCCTCTTGCTGCTGGTATATTTTGTTTGCAGGAAGACATCAATTTGTGGGACTTGGTGGCTTGAGGAGTTCATCCCATTTGGAGACTTTTTCATCCATTGTGCATCAATAGGTATAACTCCCAATACCCTATTAAATTCCTGTTTAAATCCATTTTAGGAAGGCCCTAGCCCTACCCCGACTGTAGGATAGGCTAAACCTAGGGTTCGAATTCGTTTCGTGTCCGTATCGGACACGTATCAATAGGTTGCTTTTAGTGTTCGACGAAATGTCCCAAAGGACACTTTGTTCAGATTTCAGGGAAGTTTTTGAATAGGAATATAGTCCTAGGGCTTGCTTATGGGTTTTGAGTGTCGTCCTGAGGTTTCTGTGTCGTGTCGAGTCAGGGTCGACACGTGCACGCGCGGGTTCGTGGCGCGCGCACGAGCACAGTAGCTCCCCTGCTACCAGTGTGCTCGTGCGGGCTGCACAGGACACGAGGACACCTAAAAATTGACACTGAGCAAGGGGCAGTGTCTGTCATGACACTCCCCAAGTCTCGTGATAGTTGGTGTCGTGTCGGACACGAAAACTCGTGTGCATGGAGAAGGCCTGTGTGGTTCAGTGTTTGAGTTGTTCTATTGTTTAAACCCGATTTCTAATGGGTTGTTTCCTGTTTTAACTTGCTATTATGGATCCTAATATGTTGAATGATATGTGGTAGATTAGGTTTGCATAGTAGTTAGTGATTTGGAATGTGTTTGGTCTCTAGCATGAGTTTGGGTTCACCAACACACTGACACATGATTCTGTTATTTCCAGTTTTCTAAATTGTTATTGTCTAATGATTTTAATCCCTGGGTGATGTTTAATACTTAGTTTTTGATTCTAATCATGTCTCCTATATACGTTGTCTTGCCATGGTCAAGTTGATGTTTCATAATATATATTAAACTGATTTTTATGGTTAAATGATCTTCAAAGCTGAACATGGATTTCCTGTCCTTTCTTTCTAACTGAGATTAAAGAACTGTTATTGATTTTTCCTATCCTTTCTTTCTAACTGAGATTCAAATGGGACTGTATATGAGTATGGTGTATAGGTTTAATTGAAAGTTGGGTTTTGCCTTTGGCAATCTGAGAAAACAGTGTACTGAAGTACACTGGTTTTTCCTGGGTATTCTCATGAACTGAGTTTTGTTCTCAAAACCTGAGAATTCAGTGAGTAGCTCACTGTTGAGCCCTGTCTTTTGAGTTATGTAAAACCTGAGATTGGAAGAGGCAATGTATTGGTTTCCCTTCCTTTCTTCCCATTTGATTTGAGTTTCCAGTTGATACAAAACCTGAGATTGAGTTGTTTAACCCAGTTGTAGACTGTTTTGGGGGTTCAACAGAAATATATGAGTTTGGTTTTGATGTGTGTAATACACTGCTTCATTAAACTGTGCCTCCTGTTTTGAATCTGATATTTTGGTGGGTGATTTAAACTTGTTGATGTGGGACTTCAACCTGAGTTTACACACAGTCCTATTCACTGTTACTGCATCACACACAATGTCCTTTCTTCACTGATTTTAAAGCCTGCCAATACCTTCCTGTGTTCCTGAGTACACAGACACCCTTCTCATCCTTTCACTGTCTAGAATCCCTATATACACTCTTCATTGATAAATTCCTGTGCACATATGTGATGATGGTTCCTGTATTATATCACACACACATGTTACTCTTATTTCTTGTCACATTTCCTGCTGTACGTTTCACACACACACACACACTTTGCACTGTAAAATTCCTACACACACAAGTATACACACACACATGCTTCCTCCCCATATGTATTTTCATGTGTATATTATATATCTATGTACATATGTGTGGTGTAATGTATCTATATATATGTGTTAAATGTATATCTATATGTATACATATAATATTAGCCTAGGAATGCATAGTGTTACTTCAATAATTGTATCTATATATATAATGTTGTATATGCATAGGCATATATATATTGTAATGTCAATATGATGTTGTGTGGGTTACACATTTAGTCTATAGGTTATAAATTCTAAGTTATATTATATAGAGATACATGTGTAGGCTATATCATTATTTTGGATAACCACATCTATATGTGATTTCCTGCTAATTTATATCAATGGATGCATGTGAGATTTCCTATATTAGAGTATATAGTCATATTGTACTTGTGTATTATTTTAGAGATAGAATAGCTGTGTGTAGGTGTATTAAGGGTTGTTAGACTTGGTTTGGCCTATGGTTGTGCCTGTGTGTCAGTGTTAGCCTAGAATAGACTTGTGCAGTCCTGTTAGACCTAGAATAGACTGGTTAGACTAGTATAGACTAGTTTGACTCAGGTTTGACTTGGTTGACCTAGTTTGACTTCTAGGGTTGACCAAAGTTGACCAAGAGTTGACTTTGGTCTAGATTGACCTAGATTCATGTAGAATGCATTGATTTGCATCTTATTGTCATTATAGACTCATAGTGACTTGTACTGTTCTATAGGAGACAGACACCACTCCTCGGACAGTCTATATTCTCTCAGATTCACCAGTTACAGGCGAGTACATTCTCTGATCATTTCATATCCTGCTTAGAATTATTTTCCTGCTTTAAATTACTTTACTTGATACTGTCACGTTGGTCACACGTATTGGTACTATATAGATCCTTTCATGAGATGTTATCTCCCTCGGGAGCATCGGATACAGCATGTTTTGTGCGTTTCATGAATCATCACGTATCTCTATGCTTCCTCTGATTCACGAACCGCCTGTGACACATGTACTCTCATGTTCACAGAGCCCCCATGAATCACCTTCACGTATCACTCATTTTATGAGCCATGTGAAGTTTCACGAACCTTAACATAACTTGAACGGATCTTTGTGTATTGATTGGGGTTGGAGGAGTAGAAATAGACATGTGAATATTATCCAAGTAGCTGTAGTCATGAATCACTCCCTTAGCTGTAGTCATGAACCTCCTATGCCATTCATATGTTTATATTTTACTCTGACTCACTAGTCACTATTAGTTCTCTATGTATAGTAGATATTTCTATTACAGTTCTCTCTCTGATTATATACTGCATTTTCTTCAGTATCTATATCTTACTTTACTGCATGATTATATTTTCTAACCTGCTATGAACTGTTGAGATGTACTGTGCTCGCTCCTGTCCTGACTGGACCTGTTAAAAATATTACAGAGGATGAGGAGGAGGCCCTATGTACCACTTATTATGGAACAGGCTTAGACGACACCTGCGACCTGGTTCCTCTGGAGGACCCAGCTGCAGCACAGGATGCTACTCCCAGAGTCTAGACTAGATAGCTAGGCTTTAGTTTTTCTTTCAGTATTGTGTTATTTGATTTTCAGTTGTTCTTCTGAGATGTTGGTATATTTAGAGATATGTATTGAGCTGGATGTTCTTGAGTTGTTATCTTAGACACTTTGACTTTCTCCCTCTTATTTGTATTACATTGTGCTTTTGATCTCTCTATCTACCTTTACTATTCTGTATCTGCCTTAGATGTGATTGAGACTGTTCTGTTATGTCACCTCCATTCGGAGTGTATATACTGTACAGGTATCTTTTATTGTTAGATGATTGACCTAGGACAGCGTTCTACCGCCGACAATGCGGCGTAGGCTGGACGTACCCACTTCTCGTGCCCCTACACAGGGTGCGGGTCGTGACAAAAGTACTCCAAAGCTTCTCACAATCTGGGTCAAAAAGAAGAATCCTTATATTGTTAACCATTGACCATTACTCTCCGTAAAATGACTCGGGTGGATCCTGCTGAAGTCTGTCCTCCCAATCCTGATGAGTTACCCTACATGGTGAACTTGACCAAGTCTATGGCTCCTGTTCCAGACAATGATCCCCTCAATGAGTATATCAATACTCAAAATAATGTACCTTCAGTGGATGATGTTATCCCTGAAGAAAAACTTGCATATTTTCTAAGTAAAGGTTTATCTTTGAATTACTCCGATGTCTACCAATCTGTAAACCTGTACATAGATATGATATACGCCCTAGAGCATGGCATAGGTCAACAATTCTGCATGCCAGTCACGATACCTCGTCTACGGGAAAAAGTCTGACCGGAAGATATCTACTACTTCATCGTTCCAGCTAGAAAGAAGGGTGAAGAATTGATCATCTTCGGTCGAATAATTGGCGAAAGAAAGTTCGTTCTGGACTTTACTACTCCCAATCACAACACTGAAGCTGACAATGATTCTGGAAAAATGCAACTTTACCGATATAGTTGGCAGGCCAAGAATATCATCCAGAACATGGGATATGATATAAAAAGCGACCAGGGACTAAACTACGGTTAAGGGCGACGATTGCCAATACGTCACTTTGCTCCTCCCGGTAAACCCGAGAACTATTACCAACAAAATGGTATTGGTTTCGGTTACGTTACTCCTCCAACAACTCCTAAAGGATCTGACGTCGAAGTAAATCGTTGTTCTCATTCTTCTGATTCCTACCTGCGGGATTCAGACTCCAGCACTGGAGACATGTTTAAAGCAACTTTGTCCGTCAACATGGTATCAGTTGACCAAATCGCAGAAGATGTCCAATCAATCGAGCTCGAACAATGGCCTCAAAAGATGGATACCAGGTGGGAGTTACGTTTCGAACAACGAAAACCACCTACTGAAGATAAAGTCGTCCAAGTCAACTTGGGAGATGAATCATCTCTTAAACCAATCTTTATCAGCAAAAGTCTGTCTGGTGAAGAACGACAATCTCTTATACAGCTTATAAGAGAATATATTGACGTCTTTGCATGGAGCTATGAAGACATGCCAGGCTTAGACCCTAAAGTTGCTATGCACCGCCTAAATATCTCGTCTAAAGCTAAGTCAGTAAAGCAGTAGCAACGGCGGTTCCGACCAGATATCATAGAAGCCATCGAGAGTGAAGTCAAGAAGCTTATTTCAAGTGGGTTCATTCGTGAAGAAAAACACCCTGACTGGGTTGGTAACATTGTTCCAGTCATGAAAAAGAATAGAAAAGTTCGTGTCTGTATCGATTACCATGATTTGAACTCTGTATGCCCGAAAGATGAGTTTCCTCTACCGATCACCGACGTAATGATCGACAATACTTGCGGCTTCGAGCGAATGTCCTTCATGGATGGGTTCTCATGCTACAACCAGATCAAGATGTTCCCTAATGATGAGAAACACACATCTTTTTGAATACCGTTGGGGGTATACTGCTATACGGTGATGCCCTTCGGATTGAAAAATGCAGGGGCAATATACCAGCGACCTATGAACACAATTTTTTGTGACCATTTGCACAAAATTATGGAATACTACGTAGACGATATCGCAGTTAAAAGTCGTCTCAAGGGCAACCACCTCCAAGATTTGAGGACGATGTTCGAACTAATGCATGCATACCAACTCAAGATGAATCCAACCAAGTCTTTTCTGGGAGTCTCCAGCGGTAAGTTCTTTGGTTTTGTTATCACTTCAAAAGGTATACATCTTGACCCAAAGAAAGTAAAAGCTATCCTCGATATACGTCCTCCAAGAAATCTTAAAGAGCTATGCGGACTTCAAGGAAGGCTAGCCTGCATCAGACGATTCATTTCAAATCTTTCTGGAAGGTGTCAATCGTTTACTCAGCTGATGAAGAAAGGAGTATCTTTCGTCTAGACTGAACAATTTCAACGCACATTTGACGACATCAAGAAGTATCTCACAAGTCCTCCAGTGTTGGTGGCTCCGATAATTGGAAAGCCTTTCTTGTTATATGTCCGTGCTATGGATCATTCCCTTGGTGCCCTATTAGCTCAAAAGAATAAAGGCAGCCATGAACAGGCAATCTACTACCTCAGCCGCACGATGGTGGGTGCTGAACACAGATACACACCTGTGGAAAAGGAATTGTCTCGCACTGGTATTTTTTATCTAGAAGACACGTCACTATGTGTCTGGATAGACTATCCACATCATATCTAGAGTCAATCCTCTCAGAATGCTTATGACTAAACTGGGTTCTCTTAATTTCCGTTTAGCTACATGGGGAATACTGTTGAATCCATACGATATGCTGTTCGTCCCTCAGAAGGTAGTAAAAGACCAAGTATTAGCTGATTTCTTAGCAGCTCATCCGGTGCCAAAATCTTCGAAACTCTACGATGAAATTCCGAATGAACTACTGGAGTCTAACATCGCAACTGAGGAAATCCCCATTTGGCGAATGTTCTTTGACGGTGCGTCAAGAACAGGACCTAAAGGAAATATTTTGGCCGGAGTAGGCATCGTGCTTTTGTCACCCGACCATCTGGTTATACACCGTGCATATTCTCTCATGGAACCTTGCACCAATAACGTGACCGAATATAACGCCCTACTGATCAGCCTTCAATTAGCATACCAACTGGGAGTTGACTATCTAGAAGCTTACGACGATTCTAAGCTAATAGTTAGTCAGGTCCGAGGGGATTATAAAGTTCATCATGAAGATCTCATCCTATATCACAAAGCGACAATCGAATTGGCTTCTACCTTCGTTGGATTCTTCATCGAGCATGTGCCTCGATTACAGAATATAGAAGCAGATGCTTTAGCCGGTCTTGCTGCTTTCCTGACCGTTCCTGTTAACACTCAGCATTCAATCATAGAGTCTGGTCGAGAGTTATTCTGTGTGAAAGATGCCTTGCATATTCATCACAGTTACACAACAGAAACAAACGTCGACATTAAAGACTGGAGATTTCTTTTCATAGACTACGCTGTCTACGAAATCCTCCCTGAGGACCCAAAGGAAGTAGTGTCTGTCCAAAGGCGATCCCTGAGATTTTACTATGATACAGCTACCAAAATACTGTACCGACGCTCATACGATAGGCTACTGTTACGATGTTTATCAGATACATAAGCCAATCATGCACTCCGTGAGGCTCACGATAGAATTTGTGGTGCACATCAACCAGGCCCCAAATTACAATATCACCTCAGACGAATGGGTTATTATTGGCCTACGATGATAGTAGATGCTGTTGAATATACAAAGAAGTGTAGGGCTTGTCAGTTCCAAGTCGATTTCATTCATCAACCTTCGGAGTTTCTACACCTGACGGCGGTATCTTGGCCTTTTGAAGCCTGGGGTATGGATGTCATCGGCCCAATCAGCCTGCCATCCTCCAGAAGACATCGGTTTATCCTAGCTATAACCAATTACTTCTCCAAATGGGCGAAAGCTATACCGCTCATCGAAGTAAAGACGTCAAACGTGATCAGTTTCATCAAACATCATGTTATTTACCGCTTTGGCCTACCTCGCAGGATCATCCATGATAATGGTCCACAATTTGTGAGCCATGCATTCTATCGGTTCTACGATAAGAATCAAATTCAGAATGTAGGCTCTACTGCTTACAATCCAACGGCTAACGGGTTAGCAGAAGCCCTCAATAAGACTATCATCAAACTTCTCAAGAATTTTGTGTCTTCAAACAAGCACAATTGGAATGAGAAGCTCGGCGAATGTCTCTGGGCGTATCGTACAATGGTTCGGACTCCAACAGGCAGTACGCCATTCTTCCTGGTTTATGGGAGTGAAGCAGTTCTTCTCCTAGAAATCCATAGTTCCTCTCTTCGAGTAGCCTTAGCCAGTAAGTTGACTGTCGAAGAAGTTACCATCTGCGACTACAAGAGCTGGAAGTGCTAGACGAAGAACGCTTATTAGCTCAACAACGTATTGAGCTATACCAAGCATGTCTTTCCAGAGCCTTTAACAAAAAGGTAAAGGAAAGAATCTTTCAAGTTGGTGATCTAATCTTAGCAGTGAGAAGACCAATGGTCATGATGCATAAGACAAAAGGAAAATTCCAGCCTAAATGGAAAGGTCCTTTCGTAATAGAATCAATGTATTCTAATGGTGCATATCAACTAACCAATCCTGATGGTGACTTGCTCATTATGCCGGTCAACGGCAAGTTCCTGAAGAAATATTATGTATAACCATCATATACAATGTTCACATATACCCTGTTTTAATCATGTAAATATACAGTACAATGTTTATGTGATTCGAAAAATCATCTAACTATTATCCGTATTTCAAGAGTCTTGGATACGCCATGGATAATAGGTCCTCTAAAAAAGAAAAGAAAGAGATTCCCCAGTGGAGTTATTTTCATTTTTAACTCGGCCCAAACTTGGTCTTACAAAAATAGTCACGTCCATATTACCTCTGAACTATTTTCCGATAATTATTTCCCCAGTAGGATAATTAAGAAATATTTTACCACGTCCATATAACCTCTGAGCAAAATATTCATCAGAGGTAATCACGTCCATATTACCTCTAAATTATCCACTCCTATCTAATGTTATATATCCGTCCACGTCCATATTACCTCTGGTCAGATATAGAACATTCTCTGCTATTACGTCCATATTACCTCTATTAGCAGCTTCTTTCAACTTATTATCTATATTAAAAAAAATTTGAATATAAAATGGATAATAAGTCTACATCAAATTCCCCAGCGGAATATCAACCGAAAATATCCCTTTATCAAAGATAATCACGTTCATATGACCTCTAAATTATTTAATGACTCCTATTTAAATGTTATATACCCGTCCATGTCCATATTACCTCTGGTCGAGGCATAAAACATTATCTACTATTATGTCAACATTACCTCTATTAGCAGTATCTTTCAACTTGTTATCTATATTCAAGAACCTTAAATATAAAACGGGTAATGAGTCCACATCCAATTTCCCAACGAAATACCCACCAGAAATATCCTTACTACGTCCACATTACCTCTAGTTTTGATATTTTACAAACTTCATTCATGAATTTTGAAAGCCAAAAGATTCTTTATTAAAAAAATATCTATCAAAAGACGGAGAAAAGAAAAAGATACAAGAGTCTTGACGGCTAAAAGAGCCAATTACAAACAAAAGACTTAAGGGATACACAATCGATTGATACTATCCCTCAGAGCCTTGATTTCAGCTTGAGATTTGACAGTGGCACGACGACATGCTTCTTCCTGCCGAGCAGCTTCATCCTGGAAAGGAATCAGTTTCATATACTCCTCTTCCAACTTCACCAGCTGAGCCTTCAATTGGTCTGAAGTTGTGGCAGTCGCAGCAGCCTGAACCACGTAATCTTCCTGCTCAGACGCAACTGTTCGCAACTCAGCCTCAAGCTGGGCAATCTCTTTGTAAAGCTGCACAATCTAATTGTAATTTTCAGCGATCTGGATGGCCAGCTTATTCTTTGAAGCAATACGAGCCCTACCTGCAGCATCAAACTGTTCATACTGATCAGCCAGCTCACTAATCTCTTTAGCCAGCACCTCCTTCCTCGCCTGGAAAGTAGCTTCCTTCTCCTCAAGAGCCGCAATCAGAGCCATGTCCTTCTCAAAAAATAATGATGTTTGGCTTCGCTGACTAACCTCTCAGAGTTTAGCCACTTGATTTTCCAGGTCAGCTATGACCTTCCTTAAAGCATTAGCTCACTCTTCATAGCCAGTAATGCTTTCAAGGACTGTCACCTGGCATTCAGCAACAGCCTTCACAGGCCCCAAGGCGGCATTTCGGTTCAAAACTCCAGGAAGCTTTACTTTCAAAATAGTGTAGAAAGCTCTTATGACTTCCTGAGCCATCTCATCATCTTCAGAAGAGGTCGTTGGAGATAAAGCTTGATGGGGATCTTCTGTCCCAGGGAGAGCTACTTGGGAGAAATTCGAACCTGACAAATAAAGCAAAATATATATCAGTAACAAAAAAATTACTTAAAAAGCATGAAGGAGTTGTAATTTCATACCTCCTGCCGGCTCAGTATCAACTAGAACTGAAGAAATGAGAGCAGACCCGGGTCGCTCACTGTCAACATCAGCCAAAGCAGCATCAGGCTTCTTGCCTTCCACGGTCCCAGCTGGACCCAAAGCAGATTCAATAATGGCCGTCTCAACGGGCCGATCAAAGACTTCTTCAGTAACCGATGACGGTTTACTGGGAGAACCAAGGGCAGCTTCCTGTCTAGCCCCGGTATCTGGAGCAACCTCCGTGCTTTGTTCCCTCTCCTTGTCTACAAGGGAATATACGACGGAAGTCAGCCTCACAAGTTGCACGCAAAATTGAATTCGAAAAATCTTATCCGAAGAAAAGTGCAAGAATGACATACCTAGAGGAGGGTGAGCTGATTGGACTTGATTTTCATCCAAATCTTTCATCATAGCTCCTATCGCAGACATATCCCCCAAAAAAATGTCATAGGAGGGTCTGGCTTTCTGATCGCCATCATGGTCTGGACCTTCGCCCTGATCATCCCTTTGCTCAAACCTTACAACTGAAGAAGACCCACCTTCATCCATCGGTTGAGGACGAGCAGGGGATACCGTTGTTATGTCTACCTCTTCAGACGAAGAAGCACCTGCCGCGGCCGTGACTTCAACGTCATGTGCAAAGGACAAACACAATGATGAGAAAGCTTCTAACGGTTTGACCAAAACGGCTATGGAGTCTAGGAAGGGATCTATATCCCGAATGGTAACGGCCCGCGACGCCGTTCCACCTCTTCCGGTCTGCCGGAAAGATCTTCTGGGAGTGTCACGACCAGCACCCACTTTTGGATACGAGTCTGTGTCCAAGCCCAGCCTACGCCGCAATGTCGGTGGTAGTACGCTGTCTAGTATACACGAGTCACAGGAAATCTAGAACATTCGGGACAATCTATATCTCATCCACAGAATAAGATACAATCAAATAACTCAAATTAGACTGAATGATAAATGATAATATAAAAATCAAGTTTATCGAGAATCCAAGGCACGTCCGGTGGACACAAATCCCCTACCAATAGACGAGATGAAATAAAGACATGAAATAAGTAACTGGGTACAAACTGCTCATCAAGGACAAGCTCAGCTGCAAGGGTACCGTAGTCTGATGCTGGCTCAAACTTGCTCGTGTGCACCTGACTCGAACTCGGAGGGCTAGCAAGATACTTAAAACATGCCTACTAATATGACAGTAACATGTAAGGAAGTTAAAATAGTACAAGAACGTCCAAGAACGACATGTCATGTAAAAACTGTGATACTAGACTTGGCTCACAATCAAACGAATAACTCCTATAGCTTGTAGTACGATGCAAGATACTCCCAATCTATAGTGTGTTTCAATTGTAGTACAATACAAGATACTCCCAGTTGAGAAGAGCCAATTCTAGTACCAATCTCCTCTCCTAAAGGAATCAAATCAAGGGCATAGCAATAATGACAATCTCACGAAAAGTACAAGAACACGAAAATCCACATAACAAGCAATGATGGAAAGCAAGAACAATTCTACGTGCACGTGTAACGAGTAAACGAGTAAAATAGTAGATGATGATACATGTACAATATGAGAAGAAAATATAACATGGAAAGAGAAAACATGTAAATACTGTATGAGTTCGACAAGGTATACTTGCCTGTGGTCCTGAGCTGTGGATACGGGTCAAGAATCTGTATCGAGATCCAAGTAGCCTGTTTGATAATTTATGATATCAATAAATGAGTCAAAAGTAAGAAACAACCTACCACTAGGTTTTTGTTGGAAGGGCCTTTGGAACCTTTTTAACTCTTTTGTTTGCATTTACTTCTTTGTATCGACATATACCTTAGGATACACCTACCCTTGGTAGTTTTTGATTTCCTTTTGACACTAAATTTTACTTGGTACTCCTATGGCCCCATTACTTGACACTAAACATCCATTTCCTTACATGAACTAGAAACTTGTTATTAATATACCCCTTTAGACTCCCAACCCAGAACCTTACTTCTCTAATCTGGAATCCATTTCCCTAATAACTTCCCATATTTCAGTTTAGTAAGGACACATATAATTCTCAGTTTGTACCTTTACTACCTGTACATCTTTATGGCCTTACCAAATACAGGTGAAGGTTTAGAAGCAACAACATTGGTAGAAGCAATTCATAATGTCAGGTGGGTCTAAGGCACCAAATGTTAAGGTGTTTCTTAAGGAGGGTTGGGGGTACAAGTCCCATAAGCTATTAGGCTCCTCATGAAGTTAGAGAAGGTACTCCTCTTTGTTACAAAAGGTTTCTCCAACCATTTCCTCTTGCACTCAGGAACTTCCTTACATCCAGGCTTTACATGATCCTATCGATCATGCCATTAGTCCTTACCTTCACCGTGGCTCACCTCTCGCCTATGTGTAATAGTACTGGTATCAATTGATACTCCATTAATATCCTTATAAAACTGATACGGGTTTGCTTACAATCACATGATACACTACTTTTACTTAGCAATTGCTAAAATATCCCTCTCCACATGGTTACATTATTCTAAACAGATACTATAATCTGGGCATGCGTAGGATTAAATCACCCACACATGAATAGGTTCATTCTGTCATAAATTCGTTCAGGAAACTAGTATGGAAACCTGCATTCTGTACAGACCCCACTCTTTAGGCTTACTGCTACCTATTCTCTTGATGACTTAGTGTTTCCCTTGGTTTGATAACTACAAAAGACTGACAAACACTATAAGAAAAATGATGATTCTTGACGGTTTATAAGTTGACAGTCGTCGAAAACAGTCAACAATAGGGTTTATCTTGACGGTTTTAGGCTTACGTCAAGAGATGGCCTTTTTTTGTTACTTTAGCTCATTTATAGCATGTATGTTGATGGTTTCGAGGGATCCGTCAAGAAAGAGCATCTTTTATATTGACGTTTTGATAATAACCGTTAACTATTGTGTATACGGGAAAGTTGTCGCGGTTTTTTCATTTGCCATTATGGTAATTATTTCAAAGTCTTTAAAATTAATGACGGTCTTCCACAAAAAATTTTAAGGCTCATAAGAACCAAACTCTCAACTTCTCCCCCCCGCTCTCTTCGAAACTTTTAACTTCTCTCTCCCCCCGCTCTCTCAGAAACCCTCGTCTCTCCCTCCCCTCTGAAACCCTCGTCTCTCCCCCTCTTAGAAACCCTTGTCTCTTCCCTTCTCAGAAATCCCTCCTCTCTCTCCCCCCTCAGAAACCTCTCTCTCCTTGTCTCAGAAACCGATCTGGAGAAAACCTAATCGGTCTGGAGAAAACCCCTCCACTTCGATACTGCTCTGGAGAAAACCCTAGGCTTCAACAACTTCGTGCTGGAGAAAACCCTAGGCTTCAACAACCGTTCTTCACAATGCGGCAACTTCGATCTTCACCGTGCGGTATAATGCCTTTAATTTTCTCTCTCTGAAATTCAATTTTATGCCTAGGTTTTTTGTGCCAACTTCGTTCGTTCTTCACGTTAGGGTTTTTTGGTGGCAACTTCGTTCGTAAACTTAGGGTTTTTCTCTGTGCATTGCAACTAAGGGTTCACTTAGGATTTTTCTCTCGCTACCAACCATTTTTTGTATGTGTCTGTATTCTCTTTGTTATCTGCTATTGGTTCAGGTAGCTTTTGTTTGTTTCTTTTCATTATGATGGGCTAAAATGAGTCCCTCCTTTTTTTTCTTTTGAAGGACTTCTAACGGCGAACCAATTGGTTTTTGGATGCTATGTTCTGTATTGATACATTCAATGTGGGTTTGATTATAGAGAAGTTGGTTTTTCGATGTTGTCCTCTTTATTCAAACATTCAATGTGGTTTTTGTAGTTGAACAAGTAATGGAGTAGGCTTGTTTCACTTCTAGCCAAGATGAGTTCTTTTTTTTGCATGCTAATGGTCTTTTGGATGGTATTGATATTGTAAATGTCACAAACACATATCGGACTCGACACAAACACTCGAGAAATTTGTAAGGTTTATGGATGCTATGATATTTGTCTTCTCCTCTTTTCTATGCATAAGTTTCTTTTTTCTTTTTCGGGTCTTATAGTCTGGTGGCTATGGACTTTTTGGAGACTTGGGGGCCGGGTGGATCGGATGATTGGTGCCAATTACTCACACTATCAAACAAGAATTGTTTTTATTTTTATTTTTGATCAAACAATTCTAGTAACATTTCAAAACATCATGAATTGATATGTGCACATGTACGCATTAACATAAGTTCATTTTTATTCATCCACCAAAACTTGTATAATTTAATAACTGTTATGTGTAAACTACTAGTGGTCAAAAATTATATGGATGTTCACTATTTTATCCAAGAAGAGAACTATAGTGATTTTTAATTTCACACTTGACAATCCTAATAGTTGGTGTTGGTTTTATGGATGTTCACTGTTTGTGTAAGGATGTTCACTGTTTGTGTAAGGATTTTGAATAATGATTTTGTGATTGATTTTGTGTAAGGATTTAATAGTTGGTGTTGGTTTTATGGATTGATTTTGTGTAAGGATTTAATAGTTGGTGTTGGTTTTATGGATTGATTTTGTGTAAGGATTGGTTTTATGGATTGATTTTGTGTAAGGATAGATTTTGTGATTGATTTTGTGTAAGGATTTAATAGTTGGTGTTGGTTTTATGGATTGATTTTTAATTTCAAAACATCATGAATTGATTTTGTATAAGGATTTAATAGTTGGGGTTGGTTTTATGGATGTTCACTGTTTGTGTAAGGATTTTTTGAAATTGCCATCTTCCTAATAGTTGGTGTTAGTTTTATGAATGTGTAAGGGTTTTGGGTACGTATCAGTAGGTGTATCAGTATACACTGATTTTGGATGTATTTTAATTTTTAGATGTATCTCAATTTTTAGTATATCGTTGGTCCTTAATTTCTAGATGAATCTCAATTTTTTATTTGAAATGCATAAACTCTTAGTTTCTTCCTACTTCAATGTTGCACAAATAGGTGAAGGGTCCTTAATTCCTTAATTTCTAGGCGTATGTACCTGAGAATTGTTCGTTTCTTTATTTGTAGAATGAATGGTTCTTCAATGTTAAGGGTTTAAATACTTGCAAGCATTGTCTTCTACTAGTTTTAGAAACCATTTGAATTTGCATTGCACATTCTTAGATGGTTTTTTTTAAGTCTTGCATTGTATAGGTTGCATTCCCCTTCTTAAAAAAAATACTGTTGTAGCTTAAAAAATAGCTCTGCCATATTTTGGTTGCAGGAAAGGATGAAGGTAAGACCTTAAGGAGTGGACTAAGGTCGTCTAAAGTTGAAGCTCAGGTATACAGACTATTACAATATTATATTGCATTTGTATCTTGCTAAGTAGAGTTACATGTCTAAATCATGGCTAACATGCTATATTAACCTGTGTAGGCACTTCTATTCTAATCCAACCCAAAATGGATAAATCGTAGATGTCAAAGGATAGAATGTGTAGGGAATTTGAGGAAGGAGTAGAAGAATTTCTTGAGTTTACAAAACTCCACTCAAGTAATCCTAATTCTATTAGATGTCCATGCGAAAAATGTAGAAACCTGACATTTCAAATGTTAGGGGTCGTAAGAAAACATTTGTTTAGGAGGGGTATAGATCGAAATTATATAGTATGGGTTTTGCATGGTGAGAAACACGAGAAGATAGGATCGTCAAGCTTTGCAACATATGCTGAAGAAACACACGGCTATGAAGACGACTCCTTTGAAGACGCTGTAGATCCTGTGGAAATGGTTAATGCAGCATATGAACATATTTCTGGTGACCGTAAGTCATTTATTTCTCTACTCGAAGATGCTGAAAAGCCTTTGTTTCATGGTTGTTCAAAGTATACAAAACTATCATGATTGATGAGATTGTATAACATTAAAGGAAGATTTGGGTGGTCTGACAGTAGCTTTTCAGAGTTGATGAAAACTCTTCATGATATGTTCCCAACACAAAATGAAATACCTTCATCAATGTACGAGGCTAAGAAGATAATGAAAGCTCTAGGTTTGGAATATGAGAAGATACATGCATGTCCCAATGATTGCATACTTTATAGAAAGGAATATAGGGATTTATCGGATTGTCCCACTTGTGGAACATCAAGATGGAAGAAGGCAGCTAATGATCCTCACCAAGTTTTAGTAAAAAAGTTCCCGCCAAACTATTATGGTATTTTTCTCCCATTCCCCGGTTTAAACGAATGTTTCAATTCTCAAAGACAGCAAAGGACTTAACTTGGCATGCTTATGAAAGAGTAGTTGACGGCAAACTTAGCCATCCTGCAGACTCCGCATCATGGAAGCTAGTTGACCACAAGTGGCCAGATTTTGTGAAAGATCCTAAAAACCTTCGATTAGCTCTTTCAGCCGATGGCATAAACACACAAAGGTCCCTTGGTAGTAGGTACAGTTGTTGGCCAGTTATATTGGTTACCTATAATCTACCGCCGTGGTTGTGAATAAAAAGAAAATTCATGATATTGTCGCTATTGATTTTAGGTCCAAACCAGTCGGACAATGATATTGATGTTTATTTAGCACGATTAGTTGAGGACTTGAAACTTTTATGGGAAGAGGGAGTTGCTGCTTATGATGCACAAAAAAGAGAGTTCTTTACTTTAAAGGTCGTATTGTTATGGACTATCAATGATTTTCCTGTATATAAAAATCTGTCTGGTTGTACTACTAAGGGGTATTATGCTTGCCCCATATGCAGGGAAGATACTTATGCGCCTAGGCTGAAACATAGTGGTAAAAATGTGTATACTGGTACAAGGAGGTTTCTCCCACGACATCATCAGTATTGCACTCAAAAGAAAGTTTTCAATAGTAAGCAGGAATTTGGCGATCCTCCAACACCATTAAGCAGAAAGGATATATTAGACAAGGTTGGTGAAATTTTGAACTTATGGGGAAAGAAACATGCAAAGTGCAAAGCATTATAGTTAGGTGAAAGAAGATGGATAAAGAAGAAGTCAATCTTCTTTACACTTGACTATTGGGAACACTTGCATATCCGCCACACACTCGATGTTATGCACGTCAAAAAAAATGTTTGTGAGAGAATATATGGTACATTACTTAACATTCCTGGAAAGACAAAGGATGGAGTCAATGCTCGTCTTGATTTTGTGGACGAGGGTCTAAGGACTGAATTAAAACCTGGTTTTGAAAAGAAACAAACATATTTGCCGCGTGCTTGCTATACATTAACGAAGGATGAAAAGAAGATATTTTGTCAAACATTGGTAGACGTAACGGTTCCTGAAGGTTACTCTTCTAATGTCAGAAATCTTGTCTCAATGCAAGATTTGAAACTTTATGGTCTGAAATCCCATGATTGTCATGCACTAATGCAACAACTACTACCCGTGGCAATCCGTTCAATTTTGCCTAAGCCGGTTAGAGTTGCTATTACTCGATTTTGCTTCTTCTTCAATGCAATTTGCAAGCAAGTGGTGGATGTGAATAAGCTAAACGATATTCAAAATGATCTTGTGGTCACATTATGCATGTTGGAAAAGTATTTTCTACCGTCTTTCTTTGACATTATGGTCCATTTAAGCCTTCATCTTGTTGCCCAAGTCAAGATATGTAGACCTATTTTTCTAACATGGATGTATCCATTTGAAAGGTGCATGAAACCCTTGAAGGGTTATGTGCGCAATCATAACCATCTCGAAGGATGCATTGCAGAATGTTACATTGCAGAAGAAGCAATAGAATTTTGTAGCGAGTATCTATCATACGTTGAAGCAGTAGAAAATCTACTTGCAAGGAAGGGCAACGTTAAAGATGGCCAACCTTTGCCTGGAGGCCGCATTGTTGCAGTTGATCATGAAGAATGGCAACAAGCCCATTTATATATTTTGGAGAATACAGATGAAATTCAACCTTATATTGAGTAAGCATCTTTATCATAAATTTTCTATTTATTCATCGTATAAAAATTGTTAGAAAATTGTATGACTAAGTTTGTTATGATGTCTTGACAGTGAGCATATGGAGTGGTTACAATCACAACATCCCCTTAAATCTAAAAATAAAAAGTAGTTGCAGGACAAACACAATCAAACATTTCTCCATTGGTTACAGGAGATGGTAGAAGTTGTAGCAATATTATTGTAGTTATATTCTAACTTATTTAGATGTTAAGTTTGCTTTTAATAAATATGAAACTTTGCAGGTTGGCGGTCAATTTAATGAAAGAGAATACATTTCACAAACTGTAAAGTGGATAGCACAAGGGCCTAGCCACCATGTGCTTAAGTGTTCTGGCTACGTGATTAATGGTTGTCGCTATCACACGAAGGGTTGTGACAACGCTCGAATTAGCCAAAATAGTGGAGTTAGTCTTGTAGCTACGACAATGCAGATTGCAAGTTCGAAAGATAAGAATCCTATAATAAGGGACATGTGTTTCTACGGGATTATCACAGAAATATGGGAGCTTGATTATCACACTTTCAAAATTCCAGTATTTAAGTGCGACTGTGTCGATAGTAAGGGTGTTAAGGTTGATGAACTTGGTTTCACATTGGTGGACCTTAATTGAGTTGGGTACAAATCAGATTCTTTTGTTTTAGCTTCACAGGCCAAGCAAGTATTTTATGTAAAAGACCAACTTGATCCTCAATGGTCTGTTGTTTTGTCCATGGGTCAAAAAGACTATATGCACAAAGAAGATGATGAAGACCTAGACAATGCAATGGAACATCATCCCTTTGCTAATGCATCGATGAATACTGATATATTATTTGATGCTGGGGATGATGATAATATGTGTTATAAAAGAATAGGTTGTGAAGGGGATTGGGTTGATAAGTAAATGTTGGACACAAGTTTCTTATCATATGTGACATTAATGAATTTTGTTTTTTGAACTCATACGATTACTTCAGCCTATTTTTACTTATACTATCCACCTACTTTGTTAGACATATATTGTAAAATCTCCTCTACTTATTTCTTTGACATATATAGTTTGATCCAACATGTTTGAATATTATTTCGTAGCCTTTTTTGGCCACCTTGCAGACATCAAGCATGCCTAATATGACACCTTCCAAAAATAAAAAAAGAGGTCATCAAAAAAGGTATGCATCATATTATGTGATATATTATTTGGTAAGTGTTGTCTATCAAAAGAGGTATGCATCATTTTTTTTGGTAAGTGTTGTTCCTGAGACATATATATGGGATTCTGACACAATATATGGGAAATAGATGTTTGATTTTTAACTAGGTTTGAAACAGGTTCAGTTGTAAATTAAAATCTTTGGAGGGAGACACACAAACACAGACATTATATTATGTTTTTGTTTTTGTTTGATCCAGTGGCGACGCCAATCAGAGAGCCACTTAGGTATTATCCTCCTAGTCAAGTTAGATTTTATTCACATGCTTGTCTTTGTCACAGGTTATAGAGATGAACCCTCCCCAAGTGGCGGAAGTACAAAAACAAAAAGCAACAAGAGGTCCTACAAAAATGGAGAAAACTATCAAGCGAAGAAGTGACGGAATGAAAAAAATTATCACATTCAATGAGGCCGGACAGCCTATTGGGGCGGCTGGTGCAGAATGTGTTAGCTGGATTGGGGTCATTGCACGTTCTATGATACCCATTACTTATGACGATTGGCGAAAAGTCCCTCAAAATATTAAAGACAATACATGGTCGTCAGTGGAGGTAACTTTTATTTATGTAGAAAAATTATTTTGAGTTCATTTATTACTACTTATGGTTCTAAACTGTAGTAATCTTCATATGCAGCAATCTTTTCTCCTGGATCCAAGAGCTAAAAAAAAATTTAATGCAAACAATGGGTGTTGCATCAAAATCATTCTGGCATACATTAACAGCTTATGTTCTTGCAAATATGGACAAACTTGTAGTTCTTCGAAATCCTCCTCCAAACTATGATTTTATCAATCAAAGTGAATGGTCCAAGTTTATGGCAACTCATCTTTCTAACGACTTTCAGGTATCGTAGTGTTAATTATGTTTTAACTTTGCAACTTTAGAAATTCTTACTTACTGTAAGCAAATTACATTATCATTTCAGTCCCGGCGCAAAGTGCAACAAAGCCAGAGAATGAAGCATGTATATATATATAACCATAGGCTTAGCCGAAAAGGCTATGCCGGTTTAAGAGAAGAAATTGTAAGTGATCTCATTTTGAATTTGAAGTCAGTATTTGAGCTTTATATATCTCATTTTGAATTTTAAGTCGGTATTGTGATTTTTATATGATGACTTTTTCTATAAAACAGAAGAAAGATGGTACATATTCTGAGGACCAAATAGACCGTTGTCTATTTTGGAAGCTAGCTCGGAAGAAGCAAAAGCGGGATGTAGGCACAAGTTCAACAAAAAGAATAGTAGGGGTTGACAATGAATATGCTAATGAAGGTGATGATCCATTGATAGTTTATGATCCAGTCACAGAAGTAATGGTGGATAAAATTGTAAGCAAGTCTTAACTGTATTTCATTTTCATTCTTCTTGCACAACTTCATATTAAGATGCTAACATAAATTCATTCTTTTAATAGGATGAAGTGAAAAAAGAAAATAAGTTCTGGACAGTTGTTGATTCCTCAAAACATAGATGCTTTTGGATATGCAATGGAGAGGCCCGAACACGGTGGTCGTGTAACGGCAATAGGGAAATATGTCACCCCAAGATCTTTTTTCAATACTCCTAAAACTCTGACTGCCTGGGAGGAGGAGAAAAATAAGTTGCTTGATGAGATTGAGAGAAAAAATAAGATGATAAATAGCTTACTTTCACAAGGTCTCTGTGCTATGCCATTATCCGATACCGGTTCAACCTTTCCAATTCCTCCAGTCCCTACCGTTAATGCACCGAGTTATGCCTCCGACGGTTCGCAGAGGACAAGGATGATGAATCAGGTTTATTTCATCCCCTCTTTCAATTTTAGTGTAAAGTAGACACACACTATCTACATCACCAAGGTTCAAAGTATCGGTATTGGAATCAGTATCAGACCATTCCTATGAGTATCAGGATCGGCGGTATCGGTCAGTATCGGGTATCGGTCGGTATCGTATCGGGACATACCAAACCGTATCGGTATCATCAGTATCGGATGGGTATCGGTCGATACCGCGAACTATGACTTCAACTTTTCTTTCTATTTGTTTATTTCTAGAAAGTTGGAATTCTCTGTCTACTTGAACTTTTCTAAACACTATCTACTTGAGCATACTATCTACTTGCATTTTTTTTAGTTGAACTTTTCTGGAAAGTTGGACTTTTCTGTACCTACTTGAATCAGTATCTACTTTTCTGATACCAGTATCTACTTTTCTGAAAAGGTTGTAAGTAAAAAATCTCCTCTCCAAATTGATCAAGATATGGATATAGATGCAACAAAACCTAGCCTGAAGAGTAAAACAAATGTACTACATGCCAGTTTCTTTATTCTTGAAATCCTAGTAAAATGGAAGTAATAAAGGGACATACAATTTTCTATATGCTTTCTTTTAAAAAGGTAGAAGCTTGCCAATTGGCTGTGGGTTCCATCGACAATATTGTTGCCAAAGGAACCATTATGGAATACAAGCCCCCCAATGTTATTGTGTCCATCGAATTGGTATTGGACGAGGATGCGTTGCTTCCTATTCCACCTGAAGATATCCCTGTAACTAAGATTAAGGATGCTATTGGATATCACATACTTTGGCCAACCGATTTAGTTCTTCATGGTACTCTAATTAGAGAGGTAGTCAATATTTATTTAGAAGTCTCTTGTATAAATATCATATTATTTAAGTCTTCTACATTTTTACTCTGAAAATGTGTTGTGTTTTAGGCATCCAAGGTGGACAAGGAAGCTCCCAATGAGCAAAGGAACGCGCCAACTAAAGTTAAAACTCCAACAAAGGCTTCCACTAGAATTCTAAGGTCATTCAAAAATCCTTCCGAAATGGACTACTTTGCTAAACTGGTACAACGCTTGTTCGTTGAAAAAACTGTAATTTCGGTACCACTTCCTGGCGAATTACTTAATACCGCAACCGTTACAATTCTGCTCGAGGAGGATTTCAAAAATTTCATTAAAATGCGTGCCCTATCATCTAATTGCGTCCAAATATACATAAGGTAATTGAATACTTTGATTTTCAAATTTTTGTTATTACATTAATAAGTTGATCTAAATAATCTGCAAACTACATATATAGGTTGTTGTACATTCGTTTGAAGGAGGTAAACCTTGTCGAGGATGTTTGCTTCATAATCCGAGAATAGTCTCCGCGTCTGGTTTGAAAGACGTTCTTGGAACGCGGGATGCAAGGGCACGACATATTTGTAACAGTTTGATATCTCGAAAAGGAAGTCGACTTGTTTTCTTGCCATACAACCCTAGATAATATATTTTCTTACTTATTTTTCTTCTACAATTTCTCACTAACTCGATAACTTGTATATATCTGGGTGTATATGGTGTTACAGTTTTCATTGGGTTTTGGTTGTCATTGACCTGTCACTAATGAAAGCATATTATTTGGACTCTTTGAGGAGTTACGTCCAAGACGATCTTCAGTACATTGTAACAAGGTATGCATCAATATTTGTACCATATTTTAGAAATTTTACAACTACAGTTAATGTACTAATTAGATGATTCAGTAATGACTATTAATATTATCCACTTTAATTTGCTTATAGTGGACTTTGGATGTTTCATGCTCAAATGGAAAGCAAGTCAAAAAGTTTAAATTGATCTGGATAACAATTAAGGTACAATATATTTCTCTCATGTAAATGTAAATGAAAAATAAATTCAAGTTTGTAAGGACTTTGCTTAATTTTCTATGATTAGGCGCCACAACAAGCCGGCTCTATGGAATGTGGGTACTATGTGATGAGATTTATGAAGGAGATCACATCTGATCGAACCTTACTTAATTCAAAGGTGATGTTTTTCTAAATTGACATGTATATTTAGAATATATATATATATATATATATATATATATATATATATATATATATATATATAATGACAGTAATAGTTTCAATTTTTTTCCTATTTAAAAACAGTACAATCAAAAGGAAGACTACAATTTTGAAGAAATTAATGAAGTTCGTACAGAGTGGATGGAACATGTTTCACAGTTCCTTAACTAACAAATCGTCATAGGTAATTTTATACTATCTACAGTGAATCTATAGTTTAACAATTTCGAAGAAATATTTTCATTATGGAGTTTTATGATGGCACTCTATTTCCATTTGTTTGCCTACTAGCTATTTTGTTTAATGAGTCTATAGTTTAACGAGTTTAAGCTGTATTTCTAAATTGTAATGATCTGGAAACTATATTTCATGATATCGGAATCAGACTCGGTATCGGACTATTCTTATGAGTATTGGTATCGGCGATATCGGTAGTACTAATATTATAACCTCTTTAAACCATGATACTAACCTCATTAGATCGGGACATGCCAAACCGTAACGGTATCGGCTGGTATCAGATCGGGACATGCCAAACCGTATCGGTATCGGCCGATATTTTAAACCATGATACTAACCTCATTTATCATTGTTTTGTCCACTAAAAAATGGCTAATTGTTTCTCTAGTCGTTAATTCTTGTAGTACTAATATTATAACCTCCTTAGTCTTTATTTTAGAATTTTATTGGTAAATTTTTTTGCTATACAAATTTGATGTTTTCTTTCTGTCATCTGATACACAATTAACTAGTATTGATGTCAAATGATCAATTTTATAAACAAGCTTATATGCTTCTCTGGATGTTGGCAAGTTTCTGGAGAGTTATGAGGTGTCCAACAAAAATGTGGGATCTTGAGTCTGAAACTCTTCGAGTGATTGTTATAAAGGCAAACTTCTCCCACTTGACTCTCAATGGTTTTGTGGAATTGAGATACTATGTGTAATTTGTGAATAATAATTTAAGGGTGGTTCATCTCATATTGACATGATAAAGAAACCTGACAAATTTCCTTTCTTAAGTATTCACAAGTTGTAACATTAGTGTACAATGTATGTAGATTCTCAAATAGGTACAATGTAGTCACACATGTTGCACGAATACGCTTACGGGTACGGGTACGGACACGATAGGGACACCAGTTTCCTGTGCAACATGGGTGACATTGATCAGATGTTTCTGTGCTGTTTGGTCAAAGGAGAACCAATACTTGGTTGTTTCAGTATCGCATCTTTCTGTTGCAGTTTTGAATTATATATAGTTTCAATTATAGTGAGAAACTCTACATGATTGACAATTTAGCTAGCCTTCAGATTTTTTACATGATTTATACATGTTTGTGAATTATAGTTTCAATATGGCTAGCCTTGTCGTTCTTCTCAAGTGATTCAAATTGTCTCGAGTTGTATTGATAATCTTGTAATAGTAAGTTGATACTTTGTGTTCTTTTTCTCTCAGGAACTTGCTGAAAAATGAAGGGTGGATACATGCTGTGAATAGGAGAATGCTGTGGATATGGAGGGATGTGCTCCGATATGGTTTGCTACTTTCTTGGTTTCATTTTGTAGTTTTGCTGGATTATGTTTCGTGGCTGTGACAAATGATGGTTGTTTGTGGTTTGGATGTTTAAGTTGTATGGAAACAATAGATGTGGGATGTATACTTTATGGTTGGATTATGTCGTGGTTGGACAATTGAAGAATACATGTGGTGGGATGTGTATTGGAAGTTTTTGTTGTATGAACAATACAGTTTGTTAATATGAAATTTGGGTTTTATAGTAATTTCATGTGTGCAGCTTCTGGATTGATATAATGTGTGGTTGATTAGTATTATATAATTCTTGACGAAATTTTGGCATGCTTATCTTGACGGTACTCTGGATAGCTTCTCTTGACGGTTGTCATACGTCAACTTTAATTCATATAATGCTGCACAATATAGCCGTGAATTAGTGCTTTTCATGACGGGTTTTGTCCGTCAAAACAAATGCTTTTATTGACGGCTAAAGACCGTCAACTAGGCCGGAGTCAAGAAAAGTTTTTGCCTATGTTGACGGTTCCTAAAAAGAGCTACCTTGACGGCTAAAAATAGTCAAGAAAACTACATAAAATGACGGCAAAAAACTGTCAAGAAAAGCCTTGTCAGGGACCGTCAAGAAAAGGAGGGACTTTTCTTGACTCCAGCCTAGTTGACGGATCTGCAACCGTCAAGATACCCGTTTCTTGACGGGGAATCACCGTCAAGAAAAGCCCTTATTCTTGTAGTAAAAGGGGAAAATGAGGTGATCAAAGTATTTGTAGGTTAGTAAAACTCATGGCTCTAAAGGCATGTGGGGCCTAATATGTGATGTGCAACTGACGTGTTAGTTGTTAACTGGTGCTTTATAAGTAATTTGATACAACAGTTCAACTTGACACAAGATAGTAACTAATACACCAACTAATCGAAATTTTGAGGATACCCTTGCTGCCCTCATATCATCTTCCTGGAACGAATCTTGCCACTACCAACCTAATTCACTATTTTACCAACTCTAGATACCCTTGGTTGTTAGCTACACTACTTTCCTACTTACCTCTGTTTTCTGATACCAAATGGTCGGGTTCAAAGTGTTTGATACTAATGATTCTGATTCAAGGTAATCAGGTACAAGGTGATCCGATAGGGAGTACTCTCGACCTTACACTACAACTCCCATCATTCCCTATTGATCGATTGCATCTACCTGCTGTTGCCATTCCCTCTATCTAAATATAGGGTTGTATCATAGGCTAAAGGCATGGTTATAACTCATTTCAGGTGTCTAAATCCCCTTATTCCATACTAGCTTACCATTTGCAATTTTCCTGATACACGAGATGAATCCCCAATCCCCAAGGTCATGTGTCAGTTCCCCAAAAGTATCCATACTGCTACGATAATAGCTACAGGATTCAAATCCGATAATAACATTCTGAATGTGTCACAACCGACTTTAGACCTACAGCTTGACACTAATGTTCAGGAATGTTACCAATATCAATCTGATACAGGATCATAGGTTCTATTTGGTATTTGTTTGATATTGCAACTTGTTATTCCGTCCTAGCTTAGTACCAGCAGTGGGTATGGGACCGAGTGTCAATTCGATACTCGGGTCTGACCTAAGTACCCATCTGATACTCGAAGTGGTATCATGGGTACTCTCGTGCCCGATACTTGGTTTCCCCATTGATCCCTCCCTTCTTAACATTAAACCAAACACCTATGACTTGTCCCTTAACGTTTGATAGATGATAATAACTAGCAAGTTTAGGAGTAGGTAAATTACCTCTGTTGGCTCTGCAACAACCCGACTGATTCTGACTCCTCCTTGTTGCTCCTTGTGACAGGGGAAGATGTGGGATTTCTAGGGTTCGAAGTGGAGAGGAGCGGATGCCTCTTCCCATATATATACACTATCGTTGGATTGAACCAAAGGGGAAATTAGATAGAGGGAAAATTTTGGTTTAAACCGAATTGGATTTATCCCTTTGATCAACTAGAAGATAGGAGGGAAATCTCTTAACATAGTTTGAATTTGATCACAAGCTTAGTCCTATAACAGGGGTCGGCCAACAAGGTTTTCTTTTAAAAAAATGGTAAAGTTGCACTAAGGCCCTCCTAAAATAATATTTTACATGAATCCTTTCTTTTATCTATTGGCTTAGCAACACTTGATACATTTATATATACACAAACTAAAAAAGTTGACAGTAATAACAAAATATCATAAAAGAAAATTTCTAGCACCAATATTTGGTCCAAGGGCTCATAGAGGAGGCGAGCCGGCGCTCAAATCCACTACCTTCTTTCTCCCTCTCGAGACAACAACCTTCTTCCTTTTGGACCGTTGAACCAGCTCAGTGGAAGCTTTCCTCTTGTGAGGAATATCAGGAAGAGGATCTTCAGTATCCTCTCTCTGCGGTACTGTAACAACCGGCTCCTCAAGAGCGACTCTCTGTCGTGGCGCTGCAGTCGGCTCAACTGAGGGTACGTCACCTTCCCTTCTGTGACCCCTCATTGCGCGCACTCGTCCTATATCGGCAAGAGTGGGGGAAAGCCTAGTCCCCGATATTAAACTCTGCTCACGGTCATACCAAGAATGAAGGGTATTGACCTGAATATAGAACTTGGCAGCAGTAAAGAGCATATGGGTTTCAGGCTTATCTTCTGGAAATATAAAAATTGCCCCCGTACATCCGGCGTTGTAGTAACCCCATGCACGTGCCCCGTCAATCAGGCTTCCTATCGACTGTAGATGAGGGCTGGGGTTGCCCAAAAGAAGCTGGCTATAGCTGAACTGTCGTACAAAGCGACTCGGTAGATAAGGTTCTAGGAAAGTGTGGTTCCTATTCCTGAGCACCAGATTGGAAGGCCTGATGGACTGGAGCCAATGAAACGCCCCAATAGGAAGGCTAGTAGTGAGTGCTCCCTCATCTACTAAAGTGTATTCTGTACGACCACTACTAGACGGAGGTGACACTCTGAAGAATTCATAATTCTGCAAGAAACTCAAAGACTTCCTGCAAACAGGCACCCCTGTGACAGTCCAGTCTGCATCTTTGAATCTCCGAAGAAAGGCATCTCCCGCCAAAGAGTCTGCCATCAGCCCGACATTCATTAATCTGTGACAGTGCAGCACCAGCCAACCCATCAGGTAATGAAAGGGAAATTCAGTCCTGACGAAGTCCTTTCTGCCATCAGGCATCACCATGTTAACAACAAAGTGTCACAAGCCTCGTTGGATGGCACAGACCATCGCAGGAAGCAGGACAAGCTGGTATCCGAACGCCAGCTTTACAGCCGGAAGTATCATACCCCGGCTTATCCTTTCAATAGACCCTGAACCACCAGGGACTACACAATAGCGAAGCCATGTCATCAGAAAGGCGGCTAGCACAGCTTTTTCCGACTGCTTAAACTCAGCATGCCTGAAGAAATGATAAACCGGGAAGTTTCCCTCGGGATCATCACTATCTTCAGTGTCTACTGTCCCGTAATCTGTCATCAGTTGCTCTATCTCAGATTTTTGTCAAGGGTTTGCGAGTCGAGAAAGAGACTGGGCCGTCTCCTTCTTCTCTAATGAAGATGTAGTTGGTCCAAGCTCTCGTATGGGAAAGGGACCCCTCGATCTTACCCTTCTTTGTGACCTGGTGACAAATGAAGAGGTGATAGAGTAACTCTTTGTGTACACCTCCATCATCTCGGAGTTCTCCCTCTCCAAATCCAAGAGCTCCTCATCACAAGGGATGTATTCTTCGTATGGCTCGGTCCCCCAGGAAAGTTTTGATATCGCCTGCATCACGTGAAGAGCCAGACCCGTCTCCCCATCCGAAGTAAAGAAGGTACATATGTGATAGTTGTACAACTCCACCAACGAGATAAACATAGGCCAATTAACATTTATGCCATATTGGGTGGCTCTAACGGCATAAAAAAGGCCGGTAGCATTTAGGGTGGCCTCGTAAGTCAAGAGCACCCATTCAGTATGGTCGCTCCAGAATGGGACAGGGTACCTCCAACCTTCGATCCGCAGCTTCCCTCCCGGATACGACTCCTTCTTTGACAGCATCAGGTTGGAGAGAGTCTCAGCTGCATAAGGGTGAATATTAGTCGGAACATAATTTATTATGGTGCCAGGATGCAGCCCCCACGTGGAGTAGGACGTGGAGCCCTTGACACACTTGAAAGTGTCCTTCTTCCGGTCACCAGAGTTAAATCGGATCCTGCCAAAAATGACCCCATGCAGTTCAGGGGTCAGGTCCCATTTCATTTACCTCCGCATAGCTAGATCAGTAAACGCCGATAGAGGGTATTGGCGCTTCATCGATGGTAACCATATCCTTTGGTTATTTAACCTGACTACCAGAGGGTCTTCTAGACATATCGTCTCTTCGTCCTCAAATCCCAGACTGTCACCAAACAAGAAGTTATACGGTCTCTTGAAGCTCCATGCCCCTCCAAGCGTGAACTTCTCATCATTCATCATCTGCTTCAAGAATATTTTGTCCTGTTCAAGCATAACGATCACCCGCATCGAAGGCTGGTCATGGCCGATCTTCACCTGAGCATTTTTTACCATTGCGATGACGAGGCTTGAGTCCAGAGCATGGCGGGAAGAGCCAAGAGGAATCCTACCAAGACCCGGGACAACCATGTCAACTGCAAAAATGGAAGAAAAAGTCAGACTTAGAATCTACAGAAAAAAGAGCTAAGTACAGAGAAATTCTATGCGCACTGATGTTATGCGCCCAAAGGGCCTGTGGGCACATAAGCACATGTTCTGTGTGGACGTATAGCACAACAAAGTGTGTGGGCACATGACACAACCAAGTGTGTAGGCGCATGATACAACAAAGTGTGTGGGCGCATGCATCTGTGAACGCATAAGACTGCTCACAAAAGAAGTGTGTTTGCTTCGGGCGCATATCGATGGTTATGCGCCCAAGCAGAGAAAAGTCCGAGCATCACAATTTAACGCTCGAGACTTCATTTTTTGAGACATTGCCTCACCAAGGATAGGGTCTTGAACTAGATGAGACACTGCCAAAGGAGGAGAACTAGCTGCTGCAGCCTTCTTGCCCTTCGCAGACTTCTTGGGGGTCGAAGCAGCCTTAGGAGACAAGATTGCTCGAAAGAGAGTAAAAGAAAAAACTCTTTGAAACTTCTGAAGGAAAAGAAGAGAAAATAAACTTTCTCTCTCCTAAAGGCCTATTTATAGGCACGAATAGGGAGTTATGCGCCCACATGGTCTATGCGCCCACACGATCTATGCGCCCATGTGATCTATGTGCCTACACAGAGACAGTCTTTTGCAGATTATAAGCCTGCTATTTGCTGATGCAGACTATGCATAAACATCGCACAAAGAGCGGACCTTTTCAAATTCTGTTCCAATATGAGTCTATCGCTTCAGATTTCCAAGAAAGATCTCAACAGCCACATTTCGACAGCCTGGCAAATACCTATGCGCCCAAAGGGGTCATGTCCATCATATGCCCATGAAGCTAGTGGAGAAAGTTTTTTCCATGCTTCTTTCAAAGTATTCCGACACTCGTTCAAGTCTCAAAAAGTTTGAAGGGGGTCTTGTAGAAGCATGAAAAATATAAGACTATGTATCCCACATGAAGAAGACAAAAGAAGCTATGCACCCACATAACCAAGGGGGGCTATGCACCCACAGAACCAAATGGAGGCTATGTGCCCACATGATCGAAGAGGGGCTATGCGCCCACATGATCGAAGAAGGGCTATTCGCCCATATGATTTTCATGCAGATCAAACATGCACCTAAGTGTGGGCACATAAACTTACTCCCACACTATGCGCCCAAGACAGTAGATCCCTACGACTCAATCAACATCCACGATCAGCCGTGCAACGAAGCATGTAGCCACGTCAGTCTCCACAAGCAATCGTGCACCGAAGCATGCGGCTACGTCAACTCCACGTCAACCCCACGATCTACCCATGATCATCCAGTGTCCATGCGCCTACATCCTATGCGCCCAAGGGGGTGTTATGCTCCTACAGTAAAATTAGTGTATTTTCCACCTGTGGGCGCATAACAGTCATTTCAGTGCCAAATGACTATAAATAGAGGCCGCCCCCCCTCTACAAAGACAGACAGAACGGAGAGCATTTCAAGAGCCAAATTGCTGCCCTTCTTGCCAGTAAGCCGAGAGTTAGCAATTTTCTTAGATTTTCTTCCACTTTTGTAATCGGAGTGTCAACGGAGTAAAGGAGCAACTGTCGCTCGATCTCCATCGTCCCATTCCCCAGAATTCTTTTTGTACTCGGGAATCCTCAGTACAGGATCTCTCAGGCGTACTCGATTTGTGGTACCTTACGCCAATAAGAAAAGACAGCATTTCTTCTTCTTTTTTGTGTGTGTCCACATCTCCAGGGAAAACATCTGTAATGTTTTGTCAACGTATCCAGTCAGGGTTGGAACGAGCACATCTCATCTAGGAATCCCAAGTAAATGGAAAAGACTATAAAGCAGTTATAGAAAGTTATATTGATGAAGCATGGAAGTTTTAGACAAGTAATGATGTAGAGCAACAGTTTAAAGTACATGAGAAGTAATATAACGGATCAGAAGAGCATGACAATGAAGACTGTAAATAAGGTAGCTGAACTAGAGTAATGTGATATGAGTCCAGACAGTACAATATAAGTCAAGTGTGATTCCAGTCAATGATTCTAGTAGGGTGATTCTTATAATGATTCTAGTGATAATTCTAGTATGAGTCTAGACAATACTCAAAAGTGTGTTTTAAAATACTGAGATCGACCTGTAAACGGCTAGGGGTAAATCCGGCACATCGCACACTGGCCAACTGTGGGATGGCTATTGTTCTTGTATAAGTCACAGGGAGGTGATTCTTGTATTTAGGAATATCTACATGTCTACTCAAGTATTTTTTTGCCCGACAAGTACAAGTGAATCCATAACCCGATACGTAAATCGAGAACAAGTCCAGCCAAAACATGATGATGCTAGTAAGTGATTCTAGTAGTGATTCTTGTAATAGAGACCAAACATAAGGTGAGTGTCGCATGCAGTGGATCCAGAATTCCAATCCGTGTTGATAGAAAATCAAATAGAACTAACTAGAACTGAAATACAGTAATCAGCAAGTAAATGAAATAACTATCAGAGAATGTACTCGCCTGATACCCTGAGCAACTGGTGTAAATAGATGTCGGAACCGGAGTCACAATGTCTAATTAGAGCAATACAGGTTATAATATGTTCAATATGAAATAATTGAAGTTTACAATGCAATCTACATGATTCTAGGTCAATCTAGGTCAAAGTTAACTCTTGGTCAACTCTGGTCAACTAAGAAGTCAGGGTCAACTATCTAAGGTCAATTGGTCAACATTTGGTACCTGGTCAACATGGTCTTAAATAGTACAGTCTAGATTTTAGACTATGACAACTAGACTAATGTGGTCTTCAAACCACATTGAACCCTATTTCCCTTTTCCTCTCAAGTTCACCTTAATACCACTCAAAACCAACTCAAACAATACTAACCTCTCTAACATATGACTCATGCATGTACTTAAAGGTAACTCAACTATTGCATATGCATATATGTCTATCCCAAACTCTACCTCTAACTCCAACTCTTATAATATGGGTATCTACAATATGATATGCCACAACAGTTATCCTTATAGAAGAATTTACATTCCACAGTCATAACCCTATAACATATATATAAACTATACCATTAGTGCCTAACACATATGTGTACAAGCACAAGGCAACAATTGGACCAAAAACAAGGACAAGACAATATACGGGTTTGTAGGACATGAATAGTGTCTGATACACTCAGTAGGAACAAAGCTAAGAAGTATATATGGGACTGAACCATGCTCTAACCAACTGAGCTAATAGGCAAAGTGAATAAATCATATAATAGAGACTGAACACTAACGTTGGCATCTCACAGTCGAGCCTCCACACATGTAAACACAAGGACACATCTAAAACCCAACTCTCGTTACACTACTTCTACTGTAACTCTAACCACATAGACAACTCCCTAAATCCCCACTACTCTATTAACACCCACACATAACATATAAAGCTATAATTATCTAACTATACCTGGATATATACTTATAATATATAAATACCTCAAACTCTCAACATCTATAAACTTTCAATAACTAGAACTCACAACTAAATGTCTAGACCCAGAGGTGCCTCAGAAAACTGAGTTGTATCAAACTCATCTAAAAATATATTCCTACAAAACTGGCACAACCCCAAACTAAATATACTCAGCCAAAACCTGGACAGGGGGTGTGTATGTGCTGTCGGTGTAAAGAGTCACAGGTGTGTGTACATGGGTCAAAGTGTATCTAACATGGTGTCAAACCGTGTCCAAGTATCCCAATATAAGGTGTCAACCTATGTATCAGGCTCTATACAAAAGGGGTATCGTGCGCATGTGTCGAGTGAGATTAGACACGATGTGTCCAATCAAGTGTCGTACAATCGTGTCGCAGGGTAGACTAGGTAAATGGTATCTGTGTGTCAAGTTGGTTTGAGTCCTAGTCGTATCATGTCGGGATACCAAACCCGTATCAGTGGCTAAATTCCGCATGTGTGCGCGTCAGTAATAACATTTGTGGGTACGATTTCTCATCGAATACCCAACCAAACCTCCTCAAAATTTGGGTGCATACTGAAAGTCATGGCCCCCACGTGTCCACTAAATTTTGTGTCGTCTCATGTCGTGTCCAGTGAGATATGAGTTCGTGGCAGCAGGATACTGTACTACAGTATATGCACGAGTCCCCATGTCCAATATCGATACCAAAAAGCAACCAAAATCAACTCAGTCATGACAATAATTAACCTACACATATTTAGCTACAGAATCATGTAATTAGTTTAGAAATTCCTGAACAAAATGTTTTAAGAGGCATTCCATCGAACACAATGAATAGCTCCCCGATACTCTTGCGATACGTATACCAAATGGATTCGATTTGAACCCAAAATTAGCCTAGGGCTAGGGGGACCCTAAATGAATGCATCTAAGGAGAGAAATCTAGAAACTACTAGGTTTAAAGGTCATTACCTATTGAGAGTTGGAATCTCAATGAAAGCTCGTAGATCTAGATCTCCACCAAGCTCCAATAGTCAAATTGCTCCCAATCCTTGTTAGCTAGCTAATAAAGACCTCCTCTACACTAGGAGAGTGTATTATAATTGATTTGGTTCAATTTGAAAGTGATTTGAAGAAAGGGACAAAATTTGGGGTAGAATACAAATTAGGGTTAGGGTTTGCATTGAAAGAGGCAAGAAGAGGCTAACATGATGTTTACAGGGGAGGGATGCCTCTTGTGGCCGGCCATAGGTGTCCCTAGGGTTAGGGTTTGGTCCAATTTAGTTTAGAAGCCTTCTTTTGCTTGAAATCAAGCCCCTTTAATAAAGGCCCAATCACAAACTAGGGTTTCCACTAAATATCTAACTTAGACATAATATCTGGATATTCTAAAACTTGGTTAACTTATTCTGATCTACTAACTAAGCCTCTAGGTTCATGATCAACATCTAGATTAGGGCAATTCTAGGTTTAGACCTAATATATCAATTATCATATTTTAATTAATTAAAATTCAAAAATAATCTAATTTTACAAATAACCAAAATACCCTTGCTCTAAAAAGTGGTGGTGACAGTACAGTCCGTGGTTCAGTAAGCCCAGAGGCATTCGTCGAAGTTTTCATTCCAGTCTCGCTTATTGGAAGATACGACTCTTTTAAGGAGCCTAATAATTATTTTATTGAAAGCCTCTACCAACCTATTAGCTGCAGGGTTATAGGCTGTCGATGCTATGCTTTGGGTTCGATTCTGATCACAGAATGCAGAAGGTACCGCTGACGAATTGTGGGCCATTGTCATGCACGATCCTCTGGGTTAACCCAAACCGGCAAATTATATGTGTTTGCAAAAACAAAAAGTTTATTCCAAACTTAAAAAAGAATTGTACAAAGTACAATGAATTTTGGAAAAGTACAACTGTAGGAATCTAATCATAAGATGATCACTTTATCCCTTGGACTATGTGAACTTGAAGACTAGAGCCTCTGGAGAGTGCAGCAGCAATTTTGTAAGAGTTCTTGTTCTCTGTGCATCTGATTGTGATCCTTTAACAATGGTTGGAAACTCTATTTATAGAGTTCTGGAAATAATTGTTTCAGCAGTTATTCTGATGCACGCGAGGCTAGGTTGTGCCACATTGGGTTGCGCCAACCTGATGTTGCGCCAACTTTCATTCAGTCATCAGTCGTGTACTAATTGTATTTAGACGCGTGGCATCATGTGATTGAGAAGCGTGTGGTCGTGTACAGGATAGTAGACATGTCTTGAGAGATTAGTGACATATGTGCCACGTCATCCTGCTTTGGAAATGAAAATTGTCTCAACTTTATTAGGTTGCGCGAGTTTCAGTCAACAAGTTAAACTGCACCTGATTAGACTGCACCTAGACATGTGGCAGCTTTTGAGAAACAATTGTTCAGCTTGCGCCTAGGTGCAACTAAGGATTTTGTTTTAGATTGCGCCTAGGCGCAACTCATAAAACGTACAAAACAGCTGTCAACCAACTCTTCTCGAGCGGCACAATTCGAGGGATTCGAAGAGATTTTCCTCATTTACTGTGCTGTCAGTTGTCAGTGTTGTCAGGTAATGATGACCATTAAATGTCAGACGCCACGTAGACTTTGGCACAATATAACTGGGCGCAGTCTAATATGTAGCACAGTTTGATCTCTGAGCTTCATATTAGTGGCACGACTTAATTTTTGGGGCACAACTTGATCACTGAGTAGTAGGTGCATGGCGCAACTTGATTTTTAGGCCCTACAAGTCCCTCTTCAAAGTTTTCAAAACTTAAAACATTTCAAAGTTTTGAAATACTTTGAATTTAGGAAAAAAATTTGACTGAATCAAGTTGCGCCAGTCAACGCCCGGTCATCACAATTAAATTTCTTTCTCAAAAACACTCAATCTCCTCTTCATCTTCCTGAGTTTCATTGATAATTTTTAGTTTTCCATGAGGAATATGAAAAGTCAATTTGGTGATATATATGTAGGGTTTGATCTTTGTACTTATTCTTCACTTCTACAATCTCGATGGCATCTAAGAAGAAGGAGATGGATGCCAATGCTGTCACTGAAATTGAGTCTCCTGAACGAAACCCGACGTCATGCCTTCGACTTATTTGTTGGAGGCTGACCCGGCACTGAGGGCGGTGAACTTTTTAGACAACTTCGGTTTAAACCCAACAGTCTTCAATCACTCGAGTGGTGGGCCATCCTCTGAAGAGCGCGGCTATTCGAAGGGATTCCTTAATCTGATGCGTCGCTCGGGAATCCACAACTTGCAAGAATTGGACGCCGCCCTTCGTCGGACCGATGAAGACAAGAAAAAGGAATAATGTTTAAGCGTGCCAACTTTTTATTCTCTTTTCTTGTGTTCTTGTCTGTAGGGGTCCACCCATCTTTTATGCAATGAAATCTAAAATTTCTGATATATTGTGTGGCTGTGATTTCAAATGGCACACGTAGATGTGTTCCTTTGGCTAATTCAATGCTTACTATTTCACTGAGGGACACATGGCAGCTATCACATGGTTTTAGGCGCCTATTGTTTAGTTGTTTCCCAAAATAGGTTCCTAGAATGGCGTGCCTGTTTCATCTTCAACACTTCAAAAAGGATAACCAGAAACGAAAGAGACATACATACTTTCTCAAATGGCTTCTCACAAGGTCTTACTATCCATAAGTTCACTTGCACTACTTCGTCCCGATGCTATTCTTTTGCATGCTGCGCCTTCAAAAGTTGGTAAGTCTCAACAAAGAACCAACGGTATGAGCATTTTTCTTTTGGGCCACTTTTAAAGATATGTACTTATTTGCATGTCGTAGACACTGTTGATATGCGCTAATTATTTTTGAGAATAAGCGCGCACTATGGTCCAGTTCTTAGCTTCGATCATAGGTGCGCACTGCTGATATGCGTCTGTTGATCGTCATACAGTGTTGATATGTGCCCGTTGATCAGCACGCTATTTTGATATGCGTCTGTTTATCAGCGCACACTGTTGAGATGTGCCTGTTGATCAGCGTGTTGTTTTGATATGCACCTGTTGATTAGCGTACTGTTTTGATATGTACCAGTTGATCAGCGCATACAGTTGAGATGCGCCTATGCTTCTGAGAATAGGCGCACATTGCTGATAAGCGCCTGTTGATCAGCACACACTATTGATGCGCATACAGTTTTGATAGATTTGATTTACTTTTCTTTTTCTTTATTCATATTTGCAGAAGTTTGGTTGACAAGTTTCTTCAAAACTGGCATTGGCGATTCGGATGCTACGAAGAGCATTCTTTTGACACCCACATCAGACAGCTTATGTGATTCTGACACTCAAATCAGACAGCTCAGGATTCTTCATGTTCAAGAAGGGTCTTCCTCAGATGGTAGGAAGAGCCTTTATACATGAGAGTTGGATGGTGGAGAGACAGAATTAGGAATCGTATCACAAGGGTGATCTCGTTCCTAGTTCCCCTGGCGGGTCGTCTTCTCTCCACCAGTTGTATTGACAACAGCTTATCTTTGAGCTGCTGTACTATGTGGTTCTCGTCTCGTCTTTCTGAAAAAGAAGACCAGAGTTGATTCTATTGTCTGGCTCGTTGCTTCAGGTCGAGACGACAAGGAACTGACACCAACAAATAAGAAGATCCAAAGATGTAATAGACCTTCATGTTATATTTAGAATGAAAATTCGAGATGTAATAGATTTCCATTAAAATGTATCTATATTTTTAAAGAAGGAATAAAGAATGATTTTCTCTTCTTTATGATTTAATTTTGATGTGGTGATAAGGAAAATAGAATCAAGGAAAAGTGAGGATGTAACAAGTTGCTGAATTCAGAAGTATAGAGAATGTGAACTCCCGTTATGAAAAGTGAACAGTCACTTTGATTTTCGAGGAAGAGACAATGCATGAACAATCGCATCGGATAATGAACGATCAGTTATAAATGAATGAACAAGCTCGTCGGTTTTTGAAGAAAGGATAATGAATGAACAGTTATAAATGAACGAATAATTATAAATGAACGAACAGTTATAAATGAACGATCAGTTGGGCTTCTTTCAAAAAGTCGCATCAGTTCTCGAGGTTGACTATCTAGTTGTTCTGTCTATAAATAGAACAAAACTTTCGTAGATATCGTCACTTTCTTTCTTTTCTGTATAAAATGTCTTCCAAAGATTTGCTCATTCCGAAGCTTGAAGGAAAGACCGAGACACCGCCTGCTGAGCCTCCAGTACCTCCTCAGAAAGAAAGGGGTGAAGGCTCAACTGCTCCTGCACCAGGAGAGGACTTAATTTCCAAGCTAGTAGAGCCTGGGAAAAATGCCAAAGAAGAGGCATTAAGGATGCCTGCAAGTTTCTTGTGAGTTCAGACAATGAGATGTTTGAACTATTGGCGAACTATCTATTTAATCATGAAGGATCGGGGCCTCCTTTCCGTCCTTAATATTATGTATTTCCATTCTGCTTTTGAATAAAATAAACTTTAATTTACATCATGTCTCTGAAATAAAGTACATTTTGCCTTTATACATAATATTTCTTGGGAAATTTGTCATTGATAGGCATCATAGCAACTCTACCATCCATATCTGTTAATTGGTAGGCTCCATTTGAGAAGACTTTATTTACCACATACGGTCCTTCCCATTTTGCCTCGAACTTGCCTTTGCTCATATGTGTCATAGTCATAGGACGTCTGACTGTAAGAACCAACTTGCCTTCCTGGAATGTTCGCACTTTGACTTTGCGATTGAAAGCTTTTGAAATCTGGGCTTGATAAAGTTCGATATGCTGTTGAGCCAGTAACCTTTTCTCGTCGTGCGTCTCCAATTCTTGAAGCCGAAGACGATCATTATTTTCTGTAGTGAGCTCATTAGCAATAACGATTCTCAAGGATGGAATTTGAATTTCTAGAGGTAAGACAGCTTCACATCCATATGGAGAAAAAACCGTACAACCTGTGGGGTTACGGACAGTAGTGCGATATGCCAATAGATATTCTCCAAGTTTATCACTCTAATTATGTTTGTTAATAGAGACAAAAATTTTAAGAAGTTTAATAATGGTCTTGTTGAATGCTTCGGCTAAGCCGTTAGCTGCAGGATTATAGGCTGTAGAGGCAACATTATTGATTCTGTTGTCATCACAGAACCTATTAAACTTCTGGCTGATGAATTGCGGCCTATTATCATGGATGATTCGACGAGGGACACCAAATTTGTATATCACATGATGTTTGATGAAGTTGATGACACTACTGGTCTTAACTTCAGCTAAAGGTATAGCTTCTGCCCACTTGGAAAAATAATCGATTAGAGCCAAGATGAACCGATGTCCTTTAGATGAAGGTGGATTGATAGGGCTAATTATATCCATGCCCCAAGCTTCAAAAGGCCATGAGGCAGCAGTCGGATGAAGAAATTTCGATGGTTGGTGAATGAAATCTGCATGAATTTGACATGCACGACATTTCCTTGCATAGTCAATAGAATCTGATACCATAGAGGGCTAGTAGCCCATACGTCGAATACGATCATATAGTTTAGGACCAAGCCGATGTGCTCCACAAACACCATCATGAGCTTCGCGTAATATCTGCTTTGCTTCATCACCAGCGAGACATCTCAAAAGTAACCCATCAAACGTTCTTCGATAGAGAGTTTTAGTAGTATGATTATAATAGAATCGAAGAGATCGACGACGAATACTTGTAGCTTCCTTAGGATCTTCTGGCAAGATGTCATGTACTGCAAAATCAATGAAAGGTGCTCTCTAGTCCTCGTAAATGACATTGACTTTAGTTAGATTGCTGAATTCAATGTTGTGGTTGTTTTCAACACAAAAGAGTTCTCTATTAGAGATAACAACCTTTTGTTGTCTTTTGACTAGAATTGCCAATACCGCAGCTAGGTTAGCTAAAGCATCAGCTTCTGTATTGCATGCGTGACGTACATGTTCGATGAAGAATCCTTTGAATGAAGAAGCTATCATGATTGCTGCTTCATGGTATAGTACCAGATCTTGATGTCGGACTTCATATATGCCTCTGACCTGATTAACAATCAGCTTAGAGTCACAATATATTTTGAGATATTCAATATCCAATTGTTTGGCTAACTGAAGTCCAATGAGCAAGGCATTGTATTCTGCCACATTGTCAGAGCATGATTCATCTAAAGAGTAAGCCCTTTGAATGGCTAATCTATCTGGTAAAACGAGAACAATTCCTACTCCAGCAACAAGAATACCTCCAGGTCCAATTCTAAAAGCTCCATCAAAGAACAGCCGCCATGTAGGAAACTCTTCTAAGATCATATTTGATTCTAATGTTTCGTCTGGAATCTCGTCATAGAGTTTAGAGGTTTCAAGGACAGTATGAGCTGCTAAGAAGTCAGCAAGTACCTGACCTTTCACAGACTTTTGAGGAACATAAACTATATCATATTGTGCTAAAAAATGGCCCATGTGGCAAGCCTGGAATTGAGTGTACTTGGCTTTTTCATTAATAACCGAAGAGGATTGACTCAGGTTAAACATTCCTTCTCTATCGGACGATAACGATGTTCTGCTCCGATCATCGTTCGGCTAAGGTAGTAGATGGCTTGTTTATGACCTTCCTTATTCTTTTGAGCTAGCAAAGCTCCCAATGAATGGTCCATTGCCCGAACATACATTAAGAAGGGTATTCCTGAGATCGGTGGTACAAGAACCGTTTGACTCATTAAATACCGTTTTATGTCATCAAATGCTCGTTGACATTCTTTCGTCCAAACGAAAGATACACCTTTCTTCATTAATTGAGTAAATGGTCTGCAACGTCCAGATAAATTCGAAATGAACCGCCTGATGTACGCAAGTCGACCTTGGAATCCTCGTAGCTCTTTTAGGTTGCGTGAAGGACACATCTCTTGAATAGATTTGATCTTCTCGGGATCAACGTGTATACCCTTAGAGGTAATGATAAAGCCAAGAAATTTGCCACTAGAGACACCCAAGAAAGACTTGGTGGAGTTTATTTTGAGTTGATGCTGGCGCATTAGATTGAAGATAGTTCTTAAATCATGAATGTGATCTTCCTCTAGACGACTTTTGACAGCAATTTCGTCAACATAGCATTCGACAGTCTTTCGCAGATGGTCTCGAAAGATAGTACTCATAGCCCGCTGGTAAGTTGCACCTGCATTCTTAAGACCAAACGGCATGACTGTATAATAGTACACTCCACGAGGAGTACGAAATGAAGTATGTTTTTCATCTTCAGGATTCATCCGGATTTGATTATATCCAGAAAACCCATCCATGAAAGAAATTTGTTCGAATCCACATGTGTTGTCGATCATGACATCAGTAATTGGGAGAGAGAATTTATCTTTAGGGCAAGCATCATTGAGATCCCGAAAGTCTATGCAAACTCGAAACTTTTCGGTCTTCTTCAGAACTGGTACAACGTTGGCTACCCAGTCAGGATGCTGTTCTTCTCTAATAAAACTGCAAGCTATAAGCTTTTTGACTTCATCATCAATTGCATCCATCATTTCAGGCTTGAATCGCCGTTATTGTTGTTTGACCGGCTTGGCATTCGGCAAAATATTAAGTTTGTGGGTTACGACTTGAGGATCTAATCCTGGCATATCTTTATAACTCCAGGCAAAGACATCAATATATTCCCGAATAAGGTGAATTAACTCTTGTTTGTCATCTTCTGAGAGATTTTTGCTAATGAAGATTTGTCGTGATACGCCCTTCTCTCCAATATTGATCTGGACAAATTGATCCTCAGTAGGTGGTTCTCGTTGTTCAAAACGAAGTTCCCACTGATTGTCCATCCTTTGTGCCTAAGGGTCCACTTCAGGATATTCTTCAATGACATCTTCGTCATTTTTAGAGAATTCGGCAGATACCATATTAGAAGATACTATCATCCTATGAACATGACCAATGCTAGTATCAGAATCCTAAGAGATAGAATCAGAAGTGTTAGATCGTTCTTCTTCATCAGATTCAGAAGGCTCTGGAGTTGGAAGTGGTGAAGCATAACCTAGTCCCCGCTTCATTTTACTGTGGTATTATTGTGATTTTCCTTTTGTAACAGCAATACGAAGAGGAGTTCGTCTCCCTTTACCGTTGTTGAGGCCTGTTTTGAAATCATAGCCCATTTTATGGATGATTGCTTTAGATTGTGGACTATAGCGGCATAATTGTAACCTTCATGTATCATCTCTATTATCGTTATAAAGCATGATTTTTGGTTCCTCTCTTTTGTTGAAGAATATAGGCTTTTCATCATTCTTTCGAGACGGTACTAAGAAGTACGACTCTTGTATTGAATCCAAGGATACCACATTTCGTAGAGATGATACGACTTCTATTGTAAGTGGCCTAAAACTATATAGCATGTCCAAATAACATTGAGTATAGTAAAAGACATCAGTATACTACAAAGGAGATGCTTTATTAATTTTTACACCATCATGTACAACAGGAACTTTAGCCTTAACAGGCTTAGTCAGATTGATGACAAGAGGGAGAGAAGAAGAACGAGAAGGAGGAGGGAGCTTCTTGCGACGAAGGTCGATTACAAACGGCTCAGAAGAGGTGAGCTCCCTTTGTTCCTTACTATCACCAGGAAGCTGTTTCTCATAGGAAGGAAGATAGATAGTCAGTGGTTTGGATGACCGAGGACAGGAAGTACGTCCTTTGATCGGGATCACCAGAGTTTCATTCTGCATATTTTTTTGTTCTTCATCTGTGTCCATTGCCAGTACCACCTTCATAAATTCCTCCTTGTACATGCGAGAATCATTGCAGTATGCTTTAACTCCTTTGAAAGGATTCAGATCTGCAACCTCTTTTTGGACTTCTCCATTACCATCCACATATTTAAAATATTGGTGGAGAGTAGAAGGTACATATTGTGTTCATGGAGGAATGGCCTTCCTAACAAAGCATTGTATGAGCCATGATTGTCAATTACATAAAAAGTCACCTTTCTACGAAGATTGCCAATTTGAAGTTTTAGGCGTATCTTCCCCAAAGATTCACTTCTTCCTTGATTGAACCCCAGGATGGTAGTGATAGTTGTAGAGAGGTTATACACTGGGATCTTCAAAGCATCTAGCAAAGACTTCGGCATGATACTAAGAGCAGACCCAGGATCAATCAGGATACGATCAACTTTCATGGTGTCCACATACCCCGTGAAATAGAGAGGACGATCATGACGATTATCTTCTAATAACATGTCATCTTGTGTAAAGGTAATATTGGGCATTAACTCAAATACACTATGACAATGTTCACAGCTGACTGGCTCCTTTTTAGGCTTTTTGAGCAGTGTAAGACAAGCATCAGCCTGCATCAAAGCTTCACTTAACGTCTCTCAAGTTTCTTTTGAGAGACGTAAGAGTTCAAAGATTGACAATCTCGCCGGAGTATTAGCCAATTGAGCTAATATGTCAAAGTTATATGGCTTTTCGAGTCCAAGAGACGAGGACTTTTTCAACGCTTTATCAAAACAAACAGGTTGTTTTTCCTTGTCAACTGATGTCGGTTTAGAAGGAGTTGGTTCAGCCACCGGCGGGGATGTAGATGGTATATTCTCAACAGGAGAAGATGATATAGGAGGAGCATCATAAGATAGAGCAGGATTCTCTTGATTTTTGGGATATTCTCGAAGATAGGATTTTCCAGATCTAGTGCCTATTAGAATTTCTTCTTCTGCTACTGGTTCAAAGGAAACCATGTTGCAGTTCTTAGATTTGGATTTGGAGTGCTTCTTTTGTTTAAAAGAGGAAGGCATTTCAAAATTTGCCACGAGATCTGGGTGAATACATATAATCTCTCCTCTGTCAGTCGACACTGGAACAAGACCCTCATTTTAGGGAGGTGGGAGATTCACAATCTCAAGAGTAGTCCTTGGAATGGGAATAACACCATCTTATACAAGTTATGGTGGAAAGTCACCGAACCACATTAGTAGTGTAACACCCAGTTTCTAAAATGAGGGTAATTTTGAAATTTTGTATTTTAATTTATTTAATTATGATATTTATTTAATAATATGATTTTTGGTAATTTTTAATCATTTTTTTAAACCATTTAAATCATGACTTGTGATTTTGGTGCTTTGACTAGTGTAGCCTTAGACTGTTGACCTAGAGCCTAGTCATTGTGATTAGGATATTTGATTAGTATATTTTAGCCTAGAGGATATTTTGGTCATTTTAGAATTTATTGGAATTTTTAGGATTTTTTAGAATTTATTTTGGAATTGTTTGATTGAAGGTTGACTAGGTTGACTTTGACTAGCTTTGACTTGTGACCTAACCCTAGTTAGGTTGGACTTGACTGGATATGAGATCCTAGGTTAAGTTAGGTCAACCATACTCTAGTTAGTGCAAACATTTGAGAATATTGAGTTTTGAATGGAGAGATTTAACCACAAGCCATGACTTGTGACCCTTAAGTCATTTGTTTAATAACTAGGCCCAAAGCCCAAGACAAGTTTCAAAACCTTAACCCTAAGCCTTAGTGGCCAGCCACCATATCCTCCTTGGGAACACCACCCTATAAATACTCTCTTAGTTTAGGGTTGCCTCTTTTAGGAAAGCTCAAGTTTAGAAGGAGGTGAGTCCTTGTCTTCATTAATTCACCATAAATTCATTTTAGGTCCTAAAATCCCCAAATCAGTTGCAATGGGTTCTAACACTGGTATACTTACTGTTGTTGGAGTTTTATTTCAGTTTGTGGTGATATTGGTGGATTGGGACATCAAGGAGAAGAGCTTTGAATAGGGGTTTTTATTGGAAAGTTCAACAATAGGTAAATTCCTCATCCCTCCATGAAATTTTGTTTTGTTTTCGTCATTAGGGAGCCCTAGGAGTCCCCTAAGCATCAGTATAGGTTTTGTGTCGAGTATCCTAAGTTTCGTGTCCATTTGGACACGTATCATGATTGTAGTATAGGTGTTTGTCGAAATGCCACTGAGGGCATTTCGATTTGTTTCATGCAATATTTTTGATTGGAAATTTGTGTTTTGGTGTTGTTTATCCATTCCTCGTGCACTGGGATTGATTCGTGCACGTTTCGTGTCGTTTGGACACGCGTGCACACGCTGACACGCACAATAGGTAAATTCCTCATCCCTCCATGAAATTTTGTTTTGTCTTCGTCATTAGGGAGCCCTAGGAGTCCCCTAAGCATCAGTATAGGTTTTGTGTCGAGTATTCTAAGTTTCATGTCCATTTGGACACGTATCATAATTGTAGTATAGGTGTTTGTCGAAATGCCACTGAGGGCATTTCGATTTGTTTCATGCAATATTTTTGATTGGAAATTTGTGTTTTGGTGTTGTTTATCCATTCCTCGTGCACTGGGATTGATTCGTGCACGTTTCGTATCGTTTGGACACGCGTGCACACGCTGACACGCACGCGCGCGTACTGCTACAGGGATGCCCTGCAACTCGGGGTTCTTCCTGGACACGACACGACACCATTGGTGATGATATTTTGGTGACACTTAGGACACGTGACTGACACGACTCTGACCAATTTTCAGCTCGTCTTATCGAGCAGTTTGGGAGAAATCCCAACCGCACTGTTCCTTTTCTGTCTCTGCACACGAATTTCCTGGCCACTGATACGGCCCTATTTCTGTGGACACGACACCCTAGGACTCAGTGCAGGTGTTTGGACACTTAGCTGGACACTAGGAGTACCTGTTGACACAAGCAAGAGACACTGTGGTGTCCTATGTCGTGCACACGACACGAGTGCACGTGTGCACGAGACAGTGCACTGACAGTGCACTGTGTGTATTGGTTTTGAATTCTTGCATTGGACACGCCGTGTCCGGCCTTGGGGGACACGAAATGGATGTGTGGGGTTTGTGCACATGGGGTTCTTCTTTTACCAACCACTGATTTGTGTTTTAATGTGATTTTTGGTTGTTAAATCTCTCTTTTCCTAAATCCTGATACATTAGCATCCAGTTTCATTTCTGAAATTTTTCCAGATTTCATATTTGGTTTTGTCTTCACTTTTAACCCATTAAACACTGTTAATTGCAAGTTATTAAATCCCTAACATGTTCACCTAGTTGTTATCTAAGGGTATGCTAAATTTTGGTTGAATTGACACTGTTTTGAACTGATTTAGACTGTTGGTTCCTGTTTACTGAGATTAGGGACTGTCAAATGGTTTATATTAACTGAATGTTTAGCTAAGAATACATCCTCTATCACCACCAGGCTACACATAAACCTGAGATTTATAGGATAGCACACTACCTTGCATTGCCCATTGTTTTCTCACAATTGCTCACTGTCCTCTACACTAACACACATGGCATCATCACACTCACTGTTTCTTACACTCTTTCACTCACATATACCCACAGACTCATGTGATTCCTATCACTGATTTTGAGTGTTGGTTATGACTGTATGGAAGTTAAATTAGTTGGGTTAGAGGGAAATCACTGAATAGTTTTTTTTTGTGTATTGATTGGGATGTATATTCCTGAGTTTTAATTCACTGATTTCCTTTTCTTTTCAAATGAATGTTGATTTCATTAGTTAACACACATTTTTTCCCCCATGGAAATCTGAGAATTTAACCAACCAATTCCCTTAGAACTGTAAGTTATTTCCCTTCCTTTTGTAATGCTAAGTATATGCATGTGTGAGACTTGAACTATTTCCTTTCCTTTTGTTTTACTGTCAATCGATTTCCTTTCTTTTTGCAACCTGAGAATCATGTTTCCTAAATACCTGAATGCTTGTTACTAAATTTTCAGTTTAATGTAAACCTGAGATTACTTCCTATTTGAACTGAGGTTGATTTCCCTTTTTCCTTAACTGATTTCATGAATGGTATTCCATTGTAACTGTCAACTGAATTGTTCTCTTTAACATATCACTGATCTCAAGTTTTCATGATACTCACACACACACATGAGAGTGCATTGCCCTTTCCATTTTCTATGTTTATATATGTTTTGAGAGGTATATATATATATGTATCCTATATATATGTATCCTATATATGTATCCTATATAATGTATCATTGTGTTGTACTTTTATATATATATTAGGTATATAAATGTATGTGTGGTATGTATATGATAGCCTATAGGCTATGAATATTCTAAGTTAGATTATAATATATCCTTCTGTGTATTATTCTAGATATAAGTTTTGTCATATAGTCATGTGTTATGATGTGGTTCATAGGCATGATAGCCTATAGCCTATAGAAGTGTCTGTGGGCCAGTGTAGTGTCTAGATTAGAATTGTGCAGTCTTGTTAGACTTGGAATAGGCTAGTTAGCCTAGGTTAGACTAGTTTAGACTTGATTAGACCTAGTTGACCTAGTTTGACTTCTAGGGTTGACCAGAGTTGACCAAGAGTTGACTTGGGCCTAGATTGACCTAGATTCATGTAGAATGCATAGTAGAGTTTCATTTTATCATTTTAGACTTGTTGTGACTTGTACTGTTCTATAGGAGACAGACACCCCTCCTCGGACAGTATATTCTCTTCAGACACTCAGGCTATCAGGCGAGTACATTCTCTGACCGTTTCATACTTGTATGGATTTACATTCTTGCTCTAGATTACTGTACTTGATGCTGACACGACTGTTATCACGGATTGGTACTATATGGATCTCCTTTTGGGATGTTATCCCCTTGTATTCACTAGATACATATTGTGATGTGCGTTTCACTTCCATATTGTATTTATTGAATACCCATATCCTTGTATACTCATTGTGCATATTGTACTCTCATTATCACATGAGCCCAGGGATAGACCATTGTACACTATTGTATAACATTGTACATCCATTGTATAACATTGTACACTATTGTATAAGATAACGTAACTGGAGAAGATCCTTGTGTATTGATTGGGGAGGGGGAGTAGAATTGGTTATGTACTCAAATCCTATTGTACAACATTGTATAACTATTGTATATGTCTATTGTACACCCACGTACAATGGAGTTACCATTGCATTTTTCTAGCCCGTTTACATAACCAGATTGTACTCTAAAATCACATGTTCCTTACAGTTCTTACTTATCATATTTAGATATTTCCTGTTATCAAATTTCTACTGTTTTTTATATATCTTCTTCTTTTAGCGTTTCATGTACTTTACTCTATTGCATGCTTTATATTTCCTAACTCGATATGAACTGCGTGAGATGTTTTGTGCTCGCTCCCGTCCTGACTGGACCTGTTGAAAATTTTACAGAGGATGAGGAGGAGGCCTGCATAGACACCTACTATGGGGCAGCTGTAGATGCCATGTGTGACCCAGATCTCCAGCCTGATCCACTAGTTTAGAGACTGAGGCTCCCTAGTCTAGGTTTTCTATTTTTTGTCATTTGAGATCTAGATTGTATATATTCTTTCTTTTCAGTACTAGAGTCTTGTATTGAGCTGGATGTTCTGATTTGTTATGTCAGTAGACACTTAGACTCTTTCTCTCTGATTGTATCCTGTGGATCTTTATTCCAGTATCTATCTATCTTTATTTTCATCATTCTGCCTTAGATGTGATTGAGACTGTATATTGTTATGTCACCTCCATTCGGAGTGTTTATACTGTACAGGTACCTTTATATTGTTAGATGATTGACCTAGGACAGCGTTCTACCGCCGATACTGCGGCGTAGGCTGGGCGTCGTTACGTTCTCGTACCCTCACAGTGGGTGCGGGTCATGACAAGTAGTCACCGTCTTCTCGTCCTGCTGCAGAGTAATTGCTCCAGAGTTGACCAACTCCTGGATTTTGCCTTTGAGCACATAACATGCCCTAGTTAGATGCCCTATAAATCTGTGATAAACACAATATTTAGGGTGAACGGTTTTACCCGCTTCTTCTGGCCGTTTTGCTCTGGCAGCTGAAGCTTATTGCTTTTGATCAAGCAATCAAAGATGCTCAAAGTTTCATCTTCATCGAAAGAATACTCTTCTTTTGGATGAGTTATTTTCGGCAGTGGTGCTGGTGGAGTAGGTGTTGTCTGAGTAACATTAACAGCCAAAGACTCCTTGCCCTCGAGATTGATGGCCAGTATTTCTTTACCCTTGCGGTTGTTCTGGCGATTATTACCCCCAGGTGTAGAATGTTCATCTTGGTTAGGATGAGTCATCTGAACTCCTAACTGTTTGATCTTTTCGGCACTGTCCTCTGCCGCCTTGGCATTCACAATGAAAGAAGGCCAATCTTGAAATTGTGTAGATCCCGTCCACATACTGATAATAGGCAACAAGTTTGATTTACAGGTGTCTATTGTTACAGCAGATGGAGTTTCTAAAGGCATTTTAATTGCCTCTCGACGAAATCTTTCAATGAAACTCTTCGGGGATTCATTGTGTCTTTGTTTAATCTTAATGAGGGCAGACATTATCATGTCGTTGACTCCCTCATAAAATTGTTCCAAGAACACTTGCTTGAAACCAGTAAAAAAGTTATGCAGCCATCAGGCAAGCTACGATACTATTCGTATGCTGCGTCGGCTAAACAACCGACAAACACTCTGGTAAGGAGAGCATCATTTGGCTGTAATTGGTCAGTCATCACTTCAAAGTGATTGATGTACTGACTTGAAGAAGTACTGCCATCAAACAGCATAATGGTTGGAAGCTTGTATTTAAGAGAAAATGGAACCTCCTTCCACTCAGTAGGATATAGTTGCTTTATGCCCAATCTTTGTAGACCATACTTCTGCTTGAAGGCCTCAAACTGAGTGCGTAAGAGTTTTATAGCCTCATTAGCATCCCCTGTTGTTTGAAAATTGGTGGGCTGGTTAGAAGTGTTAGGAGGAGGAACAGCGTGGTAATTACTACCCCCGGCACCAGACTGACTAGGATCAGCTTGAATTGGCACATAAGCAACCCGAGGAGATGGTACCCCCAGACTAACCGGTACAGAAGATGCTATAAGCTCAGGATTTGTAACAGGGTTTACAATCGGTGGCACTGTATGTTGAGCCACGATTATAGTGTGCATACTTGCAACCATTTCAGCCATGGTCTTCAATTTGTCTTCTAGTGCAACAATTTGTTGCTCCTGACTGGTCGAAGTAGAGGCATCTTGATCTTCTATAACGGTATATGTCGTTACTTCTCTTGCTGCTATTGATAAGATAGTTTGTTCAGAACTTTCACTATCTGCATCAAACTTCGAAAAGGAGTCTTCTTCTAGATGAGCGATGGAGAGATCTTCTTGATTAAAGACACCTTGGTTCAAATGTCGATTTCTTGATCTAGTGAATTGAAAGACCCCTTCACTAGATGCATGAATTCGATCCAAGTATTGCTGACCGGGATTATGGGATGCATTACGTCTTGGACGTTTCCCACCCCCAGTGCCTTGAGAAGTCATATTGACATAAGCATATAATAGCTCGTCTTCATCTTCTATTATATGTTCGGGAGTTGAAGCATAGTTCAGACGATCGAAGATAGATCGCCGAGCCGATTGGCAACAATAGTTGATGACGACTTCATGAAGGTAGTGGCGATCTGAAAAGTAATCTAGAGGTGAAGGAGACATCCTCACGATCTTCCGTCTTTGTGTAAGACGTTCCCGAAGATCAGTTACCACTGAAGGACGAGAAGAAGTCGAAGGAATATATTCTTTAATGATGTTAGGAACATATCTCCTATTCTTCATATGTTTAGTTCCCTGAGTGTACAAAGATGTACTTAACTCATTAGCATAAGTGGTCGGGTCTTTCTTTTCAAACTTTGGCTTCTGGTACAGATTGACCTTTGGCATAGGGTTCTTACGTTTTAGCAAAGTTGATACTGGTTGACGCCTATTGAGATAAGCGCATAAATCAGAAAATTCTGCTCCAGGTGTCTCTGTTTGTGACACCATCAATTTTCCTTGCTTAGATCTTGAAATTTGCAAGGTAGGAAGATCTCGACCAGACCCCATAGGGGTAGGCAAGATACCGCTTTGATCAGTATTCTTTCCGATATCAGGGATCCGAAGACCTCTGTTTAAAGGAATATAATCTGATATATCTTCCTCTGAGTCATAGACCAGAGAAGTTTTAGAAAAGACCAAAGGGTGCTTTCTTTTATTTTGTAGAGGGTTAGCTAAGAAGCGTTTCCCTCCATTTTGCTGTTGAGCCATCTTAGGCGCAGCTTGCGTGAGTTGAGGAAGTGTCAGAGGAACCTTCCCTTTGTCTTGTCTAGTGCTAGCACTAGAATACTGCTTCTCCAAAGTTCAGAACTGGAGAAGAAAAGGGAATAGCCAAAAGACTAGTTCCCTTGGATTGTGCCAGAGCAGCAGACTGTGCCTGAGTCACTGATTGCTTGGGTTGCGCCATAGCACTACGGGCTACTGGTTGTACCCTAGTAATATAGGCTACTGGTAGCGCCTTGGCAGGAACATGGGTAGACTGCACCTTAACAACAACCTGAACAGACTGCGCCTTGGCAGTAAAGAGAGTAGTAGACTGCGCGCGGGCAGCAGGATGAATGGGTTACGCACGGGCAACAGAAGCAAGCTATGCTTGGTCCACTAAGATAAATTACGTCTTGGCCACTGAACGCTCAGATTGCGCCAGGGCAACAGTGACTGTAGGAGATTTAGGAGCCCACACAGTCATGTTCTTGGTAATAACCGTAGTGCGCTTGTTGCTCTTGATGATAATCATATCCTCGTAGGCTGTCTGGTTGACTTGAACAACCAGAGTCTTCTGCGTCTTGCCGATCGATGCAGTATCACATTGAGTTGTCACCTTCTCGTCGGAGGAGAAAGTCGTGCCCAGCAGAGTCGTCATTTTGTTTGCAAAAACAAAAAGTTTATTCCAAACTTAAAAAAAATTGTACAAAGTACAATGAATTCTGGGGAAGTACAATTGTAGGAATCTGATCAGAAGACGATCACTTTATCCCTTGGACTATGTACGATTCTGAGAATGCAGCAGCAATTTTGTAAGAGTTCTTGATCTCTGTGCGTCTGATTGTGATCCTTTAACAACAGTTGGTAACACTATTTATAGAGTTCTGGAAATAACTGTTTCAGCAGTTATTCTGATGCATGCGAGGCTAGGTTATGCCACATTGGGTTGCGTCGACCTAATGTTGCGCCAGCTTTCATTCAGTTATCAGTCGTGTACTAACTGTATTTAGACGCGTGGCATCATGTGATTGAGATGCGCATGGTCGTGTACAGGATAGTAGACACGTCTTGAGAGATTAGTAGCATGTGTGCCACGTCATCCTACTTTGGAAATGAAAATTGTCTCAACCTTATCAGGTTGCACGAGTTTCAGTCAACAAGTTAACTGCGCCTGATTAGACTGCGCCTATACATGTGGCAGCTTTTGAGAAACAGTTGTTCAGCTTGCGCCTAGGCGCAACTAAGGATTTTATTTTAGATTGCGCCTAGGCGCAACTCATAAGACGTACAGGACAGCTGTCAACCAACTCTCCTCGAGCGGCACAATTCGAGGGATTCGAAGAGATTTTCCTCGTTTACTGTGTTGTCAGTTGTCAGTGCTGATAGGTAATGATGACCATTAAATGTCAGACGCCACGTAGACTTTGGCAGAATATAACTGGGTGCAGTCTGATATGTGGCACAGTTTGATCTCTGAGCTTCATATAGTGGCGTGACTTGATTTTTAGGGCGCAACTTGATCACCGAGTAGTAGGTACATGGCGCAACTTGATTTTTAGGCCCTAAAATATGATGCTTAAGGAATTTGATCACGTCAGATGTTTTTACTTCCACGAGTGGTATAGCTTCCGACCACTTGAAGAAATAGTCGGTTATAGCCAAAATGAAACAATAAACTTTTGAAGAGGGAGGGGCAATCGTGCCGATGATGTCCATTCCCCGTTCTTCGAACGACCAAGATGCTACCGTTGGGTACAAGAACTCCGAAGGTTGGTGAATGAAGTCAGCGTGGATCTGACACCTCCGTCATTTCTTAGCATACGCCAGGGCGTCAGCTATCATTGTAGGCCAATAGTAACCCATGCGCCTAAGTCGGTCTTGGAGTTTAGGCCCTGGTTGATGAGCTCCGTAATTGCCATCATGAGCCTCGCACAGCGCGTCTTTAGCTTCCTGTCGTTATAGGCATCGGAGTAGGAGTCCGTCGATGGAACGACGGACTCCTACTCCGATGCCTATATGGACAGGAAGCTAAAGATTGTCCGACTGTACGAAGTTCCAGTAAGCATAGTTTCTGATCAGGACAATAGATTCACTTCCCATTTCTAGAAGAGTCTACAAGTTAGCTTGGGCACTCAACTCAAGTTCAGCACCGCCTATCATCCTCAGACGGATGGACAGTCCGAGAGGACGATTCAGACGTAGGAGGACATGCTATGGATTTGTGCATTAGAGGATCATCTTCAAGTGGTTGAGTTTTCATACAATTATAGCTATCAGGCCAGCATTGAGATGCCTTTTTTTGAGGCATTGTATGGGCAGAGGTGTCGCACCCCATTATCTTAGGATGACATGGGTAAGAGAGCCTTATTGGGGCCGAAGATGGTCGTAGATGTTGCGAAGAAGGTGAAGCAGATCAGGGAGAAGGTTCGCGTGGCTCAGGACAGGCAGAAGCACTGGGCCGACAGTCATCGCAGGCCATTGGAGTTTAAGGTAATAGATGTTTTGTTTGTGTGTGATGTATTAGTCTAGGAAAAAATTTGTCTTATTTCTTGTTTGAATCTCGTTCGTGCTAGGTTGGAGATTTAGTGTTCCTGGGGATTTCTTCGACACGTGGCACTATCCTATTTGGCTGAGGCAGAAAGCTCAGACCGAGATTCATCAGACCCTTCGGCATCCTCAAGAGGGTCGGTGTTATAGCTTATCGACTAGACTTACCACCTACCTTGGAGGGAGTGCATAATGTGTTTCACGTGCCGTAGCTGAGATGATATGTGGCAGACCCTAGCCATTTCTTAGACCACTCGAAGATTAAAGGTAGGCCGAGTCTCAGTTATCCAGAGCAGCCCGTAGAGATACTCGATCACAGGGAGAAGATACTGCATAACCAGATGATTCCCTTGGTTCGTGTCGTATAGAGACATCACTCTCCTGGCGAGCCACTTGGGAAAGAGAGGACGAGATGCGCGTGCGATATCCCTATCTTTTAGGGCCATCGGGTAAACTTTGTTCTTGTTTCTTTTGTGATTGTGTTATTCTTAAATTTCGAGGATAAAAGTTTTTCTAAGGAGGGTAGTGTTGCCACTACCACTTTTTCGGGCTAGAGTTATTTTTCGACCCAATTGAAAATTTTCCTAAAGGTGGTCCACTAGCATGATAATTAAACCAAATCCATAAAATTAAAAATTCCTATTTTAGTTGACCCTAGTCATGGCAAAGTAAAGCGCAAGCATTAGATAGGGCTAAACCATTTAGTCCCCTTAAAGGCCTTCCTAATCCAAAGTATCATGATGGGTTTAGGGGTTAACAAGACCCTATATAAACCCCCACAAGCCACAAATGGAAGCCACCATATCAACCTAGGGTTTTCCACTCACTCTTTCATTCCACACTCTCCAAAAAAATTCCCTTCTTCCTTCCCATGGTGTGCTAAAGTCTTGGTGTAATCCCCCTAAAAAATTTATGAATTTTGATTAATTTATTTTAGATTTATAGTATTTTGCTCTAAATTAATAAATAACTTTCTAAATTTATTTATATGAATTGTGAATATCAAAATATAGCAAGAGACTGTTATTCTATATGGTAGTACATATATATTATTTTTATTGTACAAAACTTTTACTATACAATATTAAAAATATTCTAGGATTTTGTTTTATTATTATTTATTTAGTTATTTAAAATTTGTAGTATTTAATGGTTGGTGTTTGAATTAATAATTGATTTCATAATCTTGTTATAGTCATAAAAGGTAAAATTTTACCAAATATGTATTCAAATATTTTAAAATATTTTTGGGGCTTTTAGAGATGTATTTTATAAGTTAAATAGATTTTTATAAGTGCATATGTGTATGTATATATATATATATATATATATATATATATATATATATATATATATATATATATATATATCAGAAAAAAAAGGGAGATAAAACTCAGTTTCTCGCGAGATCAGCAAGATCTTGCGAGTTGGTCATTCCATATTCTCTCAAGAACCCTATGTAAGGTCAAACCCAATAGGAATATATAGGCATCGTGTATAAGTACACAGCGAGGAATAGAAGGGGGCAAGGAAACCCTAATCGATCTCGACAAACCGCTGCCACCTTCGATCCCGACCTCGTCTCTAACCCCGGGCGCATCACCCCTGACCGCTTGTAGACACGCGCCACCGCCCATGCAGCCATCGCGCGCATGGCAGCGACTACTGTCGCAATACAACAGACGCAGCGAGGTACCCCTCTTGCAATTCAAATTTTTCCATCTATGCTTCGTCGTTTTAAGTTTTGTAAACTTTTCTGAAAACCCTGCATAACCCTTTTGAAGTCCCCATAACTAGTTTTGAGGTTAGCCGATCCATCGATCCCGAAAATCGATGTAAAAATCCCGAAAAACTTCTCAAACCCGAAACAGAGAATCAATCCAACCACCCCTGTTTGAAGCCTAATTCCTATCAATCCCTTAGGAATTTTTGGATATCTTCTGAACAGTATTTTAGATCACATATGGCTCTTAAAACCCTTTCTTTTAGTTTAATTTCTAATACATTGCATGTAAGTATTTTCGACTTCAAAGTTCGAGAAAAATAGTTTTTGAAAACATAAAAAAATTTAGAAAACTTTCCAATACGGCGTGCGTCCTGACAAACCGGGCGACCTGGTCGCAAGCCAAACGTATCAAAATTTGCATATCGACTTCGTGGACATGTGGGATTCGACGAAACTCGATTTCGTTGTGTATGTGTAACGAAATCGAGGCGTATCCGTCGAGATACCCCGTATCGACCCCTTTGCAAGCAAGCCCATAACTTTATGCACGTTTGTCATCTTGAGATGAAACTTATGCCATCAGGACCGAATTATTTTTTTGGTCCTGTATATCAAGTTGGGTTCGATTCTGAGAAAGTCGACCGGGACGCCTTTTTGGCAGGCCCGTAACCCGATCCAACGGACGAAATTGTGCACGGCCCACCGGAATCCAACTTTGCACAAACGGTTAGGTTCGTCTCATCAAACCGAACCCATAGACTGTACTTTGACGACTTTAGGGACCGTAGGTACTAGCACGCTTTTCGATACAAAATGGGTCCAACAGGGGACATCGTTTTGACGTAAAATTACGATTTTGCCCGTATCCAGAATTAGACTTTTAGGCAGGCATTTCAAGACATATCTTTTATACCAAAAATGTTCGTAATGTTTGTTTCAGCATCTGGAGCTGTTGGTAGATTTTGACTTTCATTGCTAATGATTCTGACTGGATTTTGCTACTTCTCGCACCACCCTTAGGCAAGATACCTTGCCAATACTGTTTATTTACTATGCTCATTATATTGCATGCATTTATTTATTTATTATTACTTTTCTGTAAGATAAACTGTACTACATTATTATTTTTAAATGCAAATTTTAGTGTCTAGTTTTATTTTCTGCTACTTAATTATTTCTTGCTCATAAACCTAGATTAAGAGACTACCTGCATTCATGGGACTTGACACATGTTTGTCATGAGTCACGAGTCACATATAGGACGAGCATTAGGCTATAACTACTATTAGGTTTGCATGATAGAAGACTAGTAGTTATTAGAGTTAGGGCATTTGGTAGGGAGAATACAAGTGGACGTTGACCTCCTTCCTATCTATCGTAGACTCGCTTGCCACTGAGGAACGATAGGTAGACTATATACTATAGACTCGCTCGATACTGAGGAATGGTATATAGTATTTAGACTTGCTACTGAGGTATTATATTATATTATTTTATCTTGACTTGACTTGGAGGTTATACGACCATGCACTATTCTCGATTGCATTACACCTAGAGTGGTTAGGTGACCTTATCCGTTAGGTATAGGTGCTTTTGGTTTGAGTACTTATATCTGATCGCGGCTTGGAACAGTAATATATCGTGGACTAGTTTGCCACACCTTGTACTTGCTTGGTTATAGGTGTGGTTCATAGCTTCGATGAGAAGGTACTGAACCTTGTTGTGGTCCGGATACTATATTGGATGCATGGCATGGAAAGATACTTCATCGTGAATTAGGGTGCCATCTCCTGTCCTTATTTGGTTGGAGGGATAGAACACTAATTCAAGGATGGAGTATTGGACATGTTATGATCCGATTAACTTATTATTGAGCAGTTTATATTCAGTTTTATGGCATGATATTATGTATCTTGTTATGTCCCTCTGAGGACCTGGTGATCTCTCCAGGTGTGTGCTCTTGACTTTCTACAGGTGTTCTAGCCAAGATTGTGGTCTTCTCTTTCCTATCGAGGATGACTCGCTCTTGGATCGTTCTTGCTACTTTGACGCCTTCATACATTTGTCATGTATTACTTCACTTTTAAATAGTTGGTAGTAGTTTGTCTCCTCCCGACAAACTTGTAAAATAACAACTCTTAGTTGATTTATGATATCTTTTATTCCTTTTATTTTGTAGATGAGATTAGTTGTCATGGTTTTACTGCATTTTACAGCTTACGTATATTTATTATACGGCTGGCATGTCTACATACCTAGTCCTACGTATTTTAGGACTAGGACGTTACATGTTTTTGTGGTGACCCATGCAGGTCTACGATAAATTGTTTGGTTACTTACCGTACCAAGCAAGCCTGCGTATAGGATTTGAGTCTAGGATCTCATCCACATACTTGACCTCCTTCCTCGATTCCATTTTCAAATTCTCGCTTGACTTCTTGATTTGTATCTTACTTGATCCCTTCTATCGTAATTCTTATCCTCGCTTCGTACTTGATAGAGGTTAGAAAGGTGACTTATACTAGATAAGACATGTTACATTGTCCCCTCACACTACTAGTTTAACTTTTATAAGTTTGGTAGAATGTCTCACGATCTAGTATTCCCTTCATTGTTATAACCCATTATACAGGATACTAAGAGGATTACCTAGACTATAAATCGTTAGAGGACCATATCTCCTTTGTCGACCTAAGACTTAAACAAGAAGACAGTAGGGCGACTGTATAGGTGCAAACACCGGATAAGGCTTAGATTCTTAAGGAACTTGAATTGTTTATATTTTCTTTCATCATTATCTCGCGTACTCATATTTTACCATATTGACTAATACTGCTATTATAGCCTAGTTTTGCAAGCTTATTCTTTTATCAAGTTTGCTCATGACATATATGTTATTGGAGGTACCCCACTAATATATTGTCTAATCAGAACTGGTGTATGATGGTCTAATCAACCTAGTGAACTTGGTTCCCTCTTCATATGATTATCGCGTGGATTGAGATATAGCTAACAAATACGCTTGCCCTCTAGGTTCTCATTCGCGTCTGCCTTAACCACTCTCTCTTGATCTATTCAATCGCCTTTGAACCCCGTAGTTGTGTTCGATCACATCTCGCTCGAACTCTTTACTATTTTTCGACACGTATTTCGGAAAAACAAACGCTCGTAGACATAAAGTATTCCCCTATGGTGGCCAAAATAGTTGTCTATACACAAGCGCAGCAAGCCATGACCAAGTCATATGACTACAACCTCGCCTTGAGTTACTCGTCCTTTATCTCGACCCTAGATCTATTATCGTGACCTCTAATCATTTGAAACTTAAGAATGATTAGAATCGTATGCTTAATTCGAACCCCTAACCTAGACGACTATTATACAATCTTCTTTCTAAGGAATTATGTACCCTTGATCTCAATTTGTTATCTTGATTTCTTAACCCTTACTCTTTGTATTCTTGTGTTAAACTATCATTTATTTTCGAAACCCTCACATGACCAAGCAACACAGTTAGACATGAGTGAATAGACAAAAGCAAGGACAAGTAATTACTGTGGTTGTGATAGACACCCATCCCGAGATTAGGGATTTAGAAGGTATTATCCTAGTTGTACCATTTTATTTATTTGGACATGACTTAGCATTTGAACAACACATTCACCAGCTTAGCCAATATCTATAGCATAATACTCTATCATATTATGATTTACTAGTTATCAATAGTAATGCATGAGCACTACATTCAACCCCTTTAGTAGACTTATAACCATAGTATAGATAGACTTGTTTAGACTAGCAAATTAAGGACTTAGTCGTTGAAAGGATTTCCACGACGTGCCATAGAGTTCGATACTCCTTTTTGTAGACCTTGTATATGTTATAAGAAAAGTGAAATATGGCCTAAGTCCTTGGTTCGTGTGTCATCATATGTTTCGTGCCAGGAGAATTCTCCTGGGAACGCAAGTATGACATACGTAATCGTCTTCCATCTAACCATAACCGAAGAATGATCTTCGTCCTTGATTCATGTCTAACGCATCATGTTATCTGTTATTCTTTTATATCAAGTTGAGATACGATGCCACGACTTTAAATTGTTCTAACTTCATTAATCCCAGAATCGTGCCTTGGTTTAAATTTGAGAAAGGAAAATTTAGAGTGTATGGATTGCAAGCCCTCTACTTGATTAGGATAAATTGGTTTCCATTAGAATGATAAATCATTGCCTCATAAAAACCTACTTTCTATTTTGATCATTTGGTGTCCCCTATCATGACTTTGCTAGTCGGAGCACAATCCTAGTTGTTACCTTCCAACAAATTTCATATACAAGACCTAGACGAGCCTACCTTTATTTAGGTATATCATGTCCCACTCAAGCATGTCCCCTTGTACTCTATTTTTATGATGTGACTTTCGGGTCAAAAGGCCAACTATAACCCTTACCGTAATACTAATGACCTTTCCGACTTCAATTGGAGACCCAATTTTGACTCAAATCTTTCGACCCAGTATATGGTTGTCATCTACTCGAAGCCCACTATGCACATGCCACTAGTGTGCATTGCTTAAACACAACAGTCATAGAAGGCATATTTTCGGGATTAATGAACCTAGTTAACCCATCTGACTGACAATTGCCTCAACCACTCGAGTTGGAACTTATTCTAGGCTACCATCACCTAATAGGAATGGTTCAGATTGTTTTTTTGGATCTTGTCCAGCCAATATAGATTAACCCAAGTTTTTATTCAATCAAATATTGATGTCCAATTAGGAAAACCATTAATACCCAATTAAACCCATTCATGCCTATCGCCATATTTGGACTATAAAACCAAGCTTGATGAAATAGGTCCTTATACTATATGATGTAGCCTCCATCTCATGGCCTAATAATCCTTCTTCTATAAATTTCTTAACCATATCCCTTTGTAGCCTATGTTATACGATAAATAAAATCCCTCTGTACCAACTTGTTTTCACTTTGCTCAACAAAGACCTCTCCTACAGCCTTGAGGAAACATTGTCAATATACGAGCAATGTTAAATAGGTAATACATAGGCTCCCTTTAGAGTCCGTGACTACGGTCAGCGGTATCTCATATTCTCGTACATCTCCTTGAAATTTGACCTTCTTAGAAATCCTATTGTTGTGCTTTCCACGATTAACAAACTTCTATAAGTTGGGTAGAAACCTGAACTTAGTGTACTCTACCTCTTAGAATGGGATGCCCTTCGTAACCGTTCTTCCATCTGTTTTGAAGTTGCGATATGATCTTTGTTTTGCATTTTATATTCCTTTGCTCGTGCGTTTAGATAATCGCGGTAAAAGATCGCGACCTTGATTTTCAATTTCCATTCTATCGTAGTATCATGACTTAGCATTAATTTCGATAACAGAAATTTTGGAAGTATATAGACAACCCTATCTAAGAATTAGCAAATGATTGGGAAAGATTGGTTCCAACGGAACTAATAAATCAGTGGTTCATAACGTCCCTTCCTATCCGTATCATCTGATACCCTCTACCATAACTTTGATATTTGGAGCACAACACTAGTCACTTCCTTCCAACCAATTTCTCCCTTATGAACTAGACGAGCCACTCTGTACACATGACATACATGTCCCACACAAACACACCATCTTGTGCTCCATTTCAACTACACAACATGTATGACTCATTTCCTTTAGAACAAACCACGCATGCCTATTTTTGTCCTAATTGATTTTTAACCATACAATATCGATCCATTCCCTCAAACGAACTGAATACCCATGATCCTTGCAAGACTAAGAATACCATATCTCATAGAATATGGTATCAGTTTGGATTCCTCCTATTACTATCTCCCCCATCTTTACGAGAACCAGGTTACAATTTAATATACTTACTCTTCCTTCGTATTCAGCCTCATTATTTTATTTTCTATAAGTTTTATTTTAATTTCGAGGACGAAATTTTTATAAGTTGGGTAGGATGTAATTTCCCTAAAAAAAATTATGAATTTATTTTAGATTTATAGTATTTTGCTCTAAATTATTAAATAGCCTTCTAAATTTATTTATAGGAATTGTGAATATCAAGATATAGCAAGAGACTGCTATTCTATAAGGTAGTACATATATATTATTTTTGCTGTACAAAAATTTTACTAAACCATATTAGAAATGTTTTAGGATTTTGTTTTATTATTACTAATTTATTTATTTAAAATTTGCAGTATTTAATGGTTGGTGTTTGAGTTAATAATTGGTTTCATAATCTTGTTATAGTCATAAAAGGTAAAATTTTACCAAATATGTATTCAAATATTTTAAAATATTTTTGGGGATTTCAGAGATGTATTTTATAATTGAACTAGATTTTTAGAAGTGCATATGTGTGTGTGTGTGTGTGTGTGTGTGTGTGTGTGTGTGTATATATATATATATAAGAAAAAAAAGGAGATAAAACTTAGTTTCTCGCGAGACCAGCAAGATCTCGCGAGTTGGTCATTCCATATTCTCCAGAGACCCCTATGTAAGGTCAAACGCGATAGGAATATATAGGCAGCGTGTATAAGGATACAGCGAGGAATAGAAGGGGCCAAGGAAACCTTAATCGATCTCGACCAACCGCTGCCACCTTCGATCCCAGCCTCGTCCCTGACCCCAGGCGCACCACCCCTGATCGCTTGCAGACACGCGCCACCGTCCAGAGCTATCGCAGCCACCGCATGCACGGAAGCGACTACTGTGGTAATACAACAAACGCAGCGAGGTACCCCAAGCCATTCAAATTTCTCTATCTATGCTTTGTCGTTTTAAGTTTTCTAAACTTTTCTAGAAACCCTGCATAACCCTCTCGAAGTCCCCCTAACTACTTTTGAGGATAGCCGAACCATCGATCCCGAAAATCGATGTAAAAACCCCAAAAAACTGTTCAAACCCAAAACAGAGAATCAATCCGACCACCCCTGTTTGAAGACTAATTCCTATCAATCCCTTAGGAATTTTTGGAAATCTTCTGAACAGTATTTTAGATCACATATGCACTTAAAACCCTTTCTTTTAGTTTAATTTTTAATTCACTGTATGTAAGTATTTATGACTTCAAAGTTCGAGAAAAATAGTTTTTGGAAACATAAAAAAATTTAGAAAACTTTTCGATACGGCATGCGTCCTATAAACTGGGTAACGTGCTTTCAAACCGAAAGCATCGAAAGGTGCGTATCAACTTCACGAACGTGTGGGATTCGACGGAACTCGATTTCGTTGTGTGTGCGCGACGTAATCGAGGCGTATCCGTCAAGATACCCCGTATTGGCCCCTTTGCAAGCTAGCCCATAACTTCGTGCACATTTGTCATCTTGAGATGAAACTTATGCCATCAAGACCGAATTATTTTTCTGGTCTTGTATGCCAAGTTTGGTCCGATTCTGAGAAGGTTGACGGGAATGCCTTTTTGGCAGGCTCGTGACCCGATCCAACGGACGAAATTGTGCACAGCCCACCGGAATCCAACATTGGACATACGATTGGATTCGTCTCGTCAAACCGGACCCGTAGACATATAGTTTGATGACTTTACAAACCGTAGGTACTGGCATGCTTTTCAGTGCAAAATGGATCCAACGGCGGACATCGTTTTTGATCCAAAATTACGATTTTGCCCCTGTGTCCAAAATTGAACTTTTGGGCAGGCATTTTAAGACATCTCTTTTATACTAAAAATATTCATGATGTTTGTTTCAGCATCCGGAGCTGTTGGTGGATTTTGACTTTCATTGCTGACGATTTTGACTGTTGGATTTTGTTACTTCTCGTACCACCCTCAGGTAAGACACCTTGCCATTAATGTTTATTTACTTTGCTCATTATACTGCATGCATTTATTTATGAGAAATTTTGACTTACCCCCCACTTGATTTACCCAAATTCCAGGTGCACCATACAGTATTGCAAAAATGAACAGTGCCCCCCACTTTGGACGAAATCCGTCAAAAAAAAGTATTGGACCAAAATGCCCCTACCTTCTTTCCTCTTTCCTCTCACCCACCCCCCACGGCCGCCGCCCCCGCTCTCCCTCCTCCCCGCCTCCGTTTCTTCCGTCGTGGCCACCGTCCCCTTGCCGCGCGGCCACTGCCCCTCCCAGCCTCCGACGTTGCTGCTGCTGCCACCACTGCTGCCACCGGTGGCGGAAAGGGGGGAGCGGAGACGAAGGCGGTGGCGGGGATAGGGGAGCAAGGGCGTTGGCCACGAGGGAGGGGGTGAGAGGGTGAGAGGGAAGAGGTAGAAGACAAGGATATTTTGGTCCAATTTTTTTTGACAAAAACCGTCCAAAGTGAGGGGTACTGTACATTTTTGTAAAACTGTGGGGCGCACCTTGAATTAGGGTAAATCAAGTGGGGGGTAAGTCAAAAAATTTCTTTATTTATTTACTATTACTTTTCTACATGATAAACTGTACTACATTGTTATGTTTAGATGCAAATTTTACCGTTTAGTTTTGTTTTCTACTACTTAATTATTTCTTGCTCATAAACCTAAATTAAGAAACTACCTGCATTCATGGGCCTTGACACATGTTTGTTACGAGTCACGAGTCACATATAGGACGAGCGTTAGGCTATAACTACTATTAGGTTTGCATGAAAGAAGACTAGTAATTATTAGAGTTAAGGCATTGGGTGGGGAGAATACAAGTGGACGTTGACCTCCTCCCTATCTATCGCAGACTCGCTCACCACTGAGAAACGATAGGTAGACTATATACTATAGACTCGCTCGATACTGAGGAATGGTATATAGTATTTAGACTCGCTAGTGAGGTATTGTATTGTATTATTTTATCTTGACTTGACTTGGAGGTTATGCGACCATGCACTATTCTCGATTGCATTACACCTATAGTGGTTAGGTGACCTTCTCCGTTAGGTATAGGTGCTTTTGGTTTAATTACTTATACCAGACCGCGGCTTGGAATAGTAACTTGTCGCGGACTAGTTTGCCACACCTTGTCCTTGTTTGGTTGTAGGTGTGGTTCACTGCTTTGATGAGAAGGTACTGAACCTTATTGTGGTCCGGATACTATATTGGATGCATAGCATGGAAAGATACTTCATCATGGATTAGGGTGCCATCTCCTGTCCTTGTTTGGTTGGGGGGATGGTACACTAATTCAAGGATGGAATATTGGACTATTTTATGATCCAATTTGACTTAATATTGAGCAGTTTATTTTCAGTTTTATGGCATGATATTATGTATCTTGTTACATCCCTCTGAGGACCTAGTGATCTCTCCAGGTGTGTGCCCTTGACTTTTTGCAGGTGTTCTAGCCAAGGTCGTCGTCTTCTCTTTCCTATCGAGGATGACTCGCTCTTGGAGCGTTCTTGCTACTTTGACGCCTTCATCCATTTGTCATGTATTACTTCTCTTTTAAATAGTTGGTAGTAGATTTGTCTCCGACTGACAAACTTGTCAAATGACAATTCTTAGTTGATTTATGATATCTTTTATTCCTTTTATTTTGTGGATGAGATTAGTTGTCATGGTTTTATAGCATTTTACAGCTTACGTATATTTACTATACGGCTGGCATGTCTACGTACCTAGTCCTACATATTTTGGGACTAGGGCGTTACACTTGGGGAGCTCAAGGAGGCTTGGGGAGGCTCTAGCAAGGATTTGGAAGCCACTTTTTGTCACGATCCGTACCCGGTATAAGGGCACGAGTGCGTGACAGCGCCAAGCCTACGCCACAACATCAACGATAGAACGTTGTCTAGGTCACTAACTAACAATCTCACTCAATGATATAATGTACCTGTCATAGGTCTCAACTCCGAGTGGAGGACAAGCATAAAGATAACATTAAATACTCAATCACAATCTAAAGCACGATAAGATATCAAGAAGTCTAATAAACTACAACATCGAAAACATCAACAACATCCTACTACAATATCAGAATTCAAGTCTCAAATACAATAACAAAATATCCATTATCTTTACAAGCCAAGAGTCCTAACAGTGAATCTAACAGAAGCCAATTCTAGAACTAAGTCTCTCGGTAATCACTCCTGAGAATCCGGACCCATGGTAGCTATTTCCTCCTCGGATCCGTAGTATGTGGGACACAAATCCCCTGAGCAATCATCTGAAAAATATATCCAGTCAGGATGGAACAAACACATCTCCTCTAGCAGTTCCAACTAAATGACAAAAACTATAAAACAGTTATAGCAAGTAATACTTGATGAACATGGAAAGAGTGAGTCAGCAAATAAATAGAACAACGGTTAACTAAAGTACAAGGAAAGTAAATACGGTGAATCAGAAGATCATGGTAATGAAGACTGTAAATAAAGATAACTAGACCAGAACAAGTGCGATATGGGTCCAGCCAGTATAATTTGAGTCAAATGTGAATATAGTAGAAGACACTAAACCAGTGTGATTCGAAATACCGCTTTCGTCATGTAAACGGCTAGAGGTAAATATGGCACATCGCACGCTTGGCAAGCATGCGAAGGCTATCTTTCCAGATTAGACCAGTAGGGGTCGTTCCAGCATGATTACGAATATTTACATGTCTACTCGAGTCTTTTCCTGCCTGACAAGTACCAGTGAATCCATATCCCGACACATAAATCAAGTACAAGTCCAGCTAGAATATAAGTGATGCCAGTAGGTATTTTCTGTATGTGGTTCCAGTAGGTGATTCTAGAAATAGAGGCCAGACAAGTAAAATATATGTGTTGCATGTAGTGGATCCAGAAATACCAATTCGTGTTGTGTCAGAAAATCAAATAATTCTATACTGGAAGCTGAATCATAATAATCATCAAATAAATAAAAACTATCAGAGAATGTACTCGCATGCGGTCCTGAGTAGTAAATGAGGATCGATGCCCAAAATGGTGTCACACAAACCTATATATGAGATATACAGAATTATTTGGTGTTCTAGAGTAAACCGTTTATTTAAATGTATTAATTATATGCTTCTAGGCCCCTTCTAGGTCATAGGAGTCACACTAAGTCAACACTAGTCAATCTAGGTCAAAGCTAGTCAAAACTATTCAAACTAAGTTAATTGAGTCAACTCTGGTCAAACTTAGTTTGTTTAGCCTTAATATAGGGTTTTGACTATACTCTATGTTTTTAGGTCATAAAGTTAGATATGGTATCAATGCTATACCCCAACCTGTCTAATCCCTATTTACTTTACCAAGAGTTTATAAAAAGGAAAATACACGATACTCTAATTAAAATCCAAAATCATCACATCTGTTACCTATCCAAGGCAAATACCCCCTCTTCACATGTGGCCGTAGGCACTAGCCCATGGCCTAAGGCCTTGCCACTCTTATTCACACAACATTTTACACAGGCCATTGCCCACTAATTGTACTAACATACACATGCACAGTACATCAAGCACACACATACTCCAATATATACCAACACACACATCCATCAACTGATGTTAGGTACAGTTGGGACTGGACATCTAATTCAAAGACTGAACTTAAATTAAGTAGGAGACTGATCTGAGAATGACTAATAGGTAATATAAAAACTGATACATGTGTGAGTATGGGATTGAACATGAAGGACAAGGACTGGGTATTAAGTCAACAAAATTGTATGTTAGTGAAAGCAAGGACTGAGCAATGAGTTAAACCCAGGTGGACTGAAATATATAATTAAACTAAGGACTGAAACAAAGTGTATTATGTCAGGACTTGTTCAGTAATTGGATAAACATATATGAAGTATAGGGACTGCACAGTCCAATTTAGGACTGAACATCTAGTTCAAGGCCTAAGTTTAAATGTAATTAGGGACTGGTACTTAAGGGTGATTTCTACTACCTGTATCAGTCAGTCATGGGACTGAATACTAACACAACAGAACTGAATTTAAATTAGAGAACTGGACCAATATAGAAAACTGGAGACTGAACTATACACATAACTGAAACCTATATTCAAGGGACTGAACCTATATTCAAAGGGATTATGGGTTGGAATATAAGTATTCTCCTCATGATACATAACCAAAAGGGACTGATGTATTAAATGAAAAGAAAGTAAAACTGATGCAATGAATAGAAAAACTAAACACAATGGAAACACTGGACTGAACTGAGTATATGAAGTAGGGCTGAACAAATAGGGTGATCGAATGGCTGATCATGAGTAATTTAGGAAAATGAACAGTACCCAAGACTGAAATGTAGGTAGGAGTGACCACTTCACTAATACTCATGCTAGCAAGTAGTGATTTCCACTGTTACGGTCATATTATGTACCCTTTCACAAATATGGCATATACAATGGAAGGTCGGGACTGATCAGCTAAGAAAGGGACTGATACTCAGAGTATCAGTGGACTGAACATGAGGGAAAATCTGGACTGAACATGAAGTTTAAGACTGAACATTAGATAATGGTATAGGCCCAAAAATGGGGACTGAACACAAATGGAAATACTGATACAAGGGGACTGTTGCAATGTGGTAAATGAACTTAACATAACTAAAAGACTGAACTTATGAATACAACCAAAGGCTCCCTGCTGCTATAACCTTCATATCTCGAGCCCCTTTCATGACAATTAACTGAAAAACTTATTTATAGGGACTGAAACTAAGGGCAATGTGCAACTAAACTAAAACAGGGCATGGCTTAACAGTGCTATAAATGGACTGGCACACTAACATATACAACCCACAATGACACTCATTCTCTCAATACTCATATTCTCACACTACTCACACATGGGTGATCCCCTTCATATATCATTCCCTTCTCATCAAACACTGATACATATTTCTCCTCATATTATTTTAGTGAACAGGGTCCCATTTTCCATATATCAGTCCCATATCCAGTAGGGAACTAATACAAACACTTCCTTCACATTTGGACTGATGCTAGTCCCTCAACCCGAGTTTCAAGGCTGCAACATACAATATATATATATATATATATATATATGGCCCACATACCAATCACTGTATACTTAGTCCATATAGGCACATACCCTTCTCCCTATTCCCTGCTTTACACAGGCAAGGGCCTGCTGTCGAGTGTCCATATATATATATATATATATATATATATATATATATATATATATATATATATATATATATATATATATATATATATATATGGCCCATATTATATATATAATATATATATATATATATATATATATATATATATATATATATATATATATATATATATATATATGGCCCACATACCAATCACTGTATACTTAGTCCATATAGGCACATACCCTTCTCCCTATTCCCTGCTTTACACAGGCAAGGGCCTGCTGTCGAGTGTCCAAATATATATATATATATATATATGGCCCACAAACCAATCACTGTATACTTAGTCCATTTAGGCACATACCCTTCTCCCTATTCCCTGCTTCATACAGGCAAGGGCATGCTGTCGAGTGTCCAAGCAAGGCACAGAGAACATCCCCCCCCCCCCCCCCCCCCCCCACTCTACCTGGGTGTGCACAGGTCACTCTAGCCATGTGCTCCCCTCCTTGCTAATGTTTGTTTCCCTCTTGCTCTCCTATTATACAGACACACTCAAGCACAACCTCACACTGTCTACACTCAATATACTAGCCTAACCCATACACCACCTACAAATATAAGACACACCCTATTTATATCAATTCCCCCCTTAAACTGATACATATCAAATAGGTAATGGTTGGACATCTACACTCCATGACTGAACCCAAACTGGGGACTGGATAATGAAATGGGACTGATGTAACTCCTTTCCCTTCTCATTAACTAATACAAATATCTTGTGCATCACAAATAAGGCTGATACGAAATATTATTCCATTGATCGATACTTGTATCAAATGACTTGATTACTAAAACAATGTCTGATACTAGATAATCCATATAACTGATACTGCACAGGAGATCAACTCCCCTGCCTCCTCTTCTCATCTTAGCTACTTGTGGTTCAAGTGGCAGTTTCTACTACCACTGTCTTGCTAATACTCTAAATTATTTCCTTCATAACAATCCCCTTCCTTCCACTTATCTCACTGATACAAACAATGACCATTGACAGAATTCTCAAACCTACCTATAGGAACTGATACAATATATCTAACACTAATGTGTGGCAGTTCACTCATAACAGTCTAAAAACAATCCACAACAACACTTAAAATAGTCCACAAGGTTCCCAAGCCCCCAACCATACAACAACATCCAAAGTTCACTCCTAACCACTATATTGGCCCACAAAGTCTACCCTATATCATTACAAATCTAATACAAAGATTAAAACTGAATTTAGAATATTGAATGCTCTTTTGGTCATTTTTTCAAATACTTGGTGTGCGTATCGAACATGCCCATGATACGCATTGCAAATAGATTCAAACTTGACCCCAAGCTCACTCACATGTTATAAATCACTAGCATGACCCAATAAAACAAATTTACAAACCCTAAAATCTCTATTCTCGGATTTCTCCCAATTTGAGCCAAAACAAAGGGGAAATCCCTCAAATAGGATAAGAAGAGCATAAAATATTCTCTAATGGCAACCCTAGTGCACGGGTGTCCGTAGTTGATGCATCTACACTAATTTGATGGAAATTAATGGGTTAGAAAGCTCATACCAATTGGGAGATAAATTCTCAATGCAAAATCCCTTAGATCTAAAATCCCTTCATGCTCCAAATGCTCCGATCCTTCCAAGGTAGCCAATAGAGCCCTCTCCTCTCCAAGGAAAGAGAATGAGACTAATTTGAGGAAAATTGGTGAAAATTTAGTGGTAGGTGTCACGATCCGCTCCCGAATAATTGGACACGAGTCGGACACGCCCAGCTTATGTTAGAAAACGCAATGCAGTAAGCTGTACAAGTCTAAAGAAAACTCCAAGTCACTAGATAATATAAACATCACAGCACCTATAAACGTCCTAGAAAGATTACCACAATCCACTAAGTCATTTGAGACAATTATACAAAATCATCCGGAGACAAATCCGGTAAAATAATAAATATACAACTATGAAATCTTAGTACAATATCCAGAAGTGAAGTCTAAACAATCTAAGAAATAAACTAGGCTAGATCCTGCAACTCCAATGACTTCCTGCTCAATATGGCCTCAAGCTCTAGTCAATAAAATGTGGTACAATAGCCTCAAATATACCTGCAACGTATCCTGTCAGGAAAAGAACAAAGTACAACCCCAACAAAAAACAGTCTACAATATAATCTGAAATACACAAGAATAACAATATGGAATAACTACAATATGAAACAATGGTACAAGAACTGAAATACGAAACTGTAGAACAAGGACGGGAACAATGAACAAGACAATCAAGAGAAAATTTCTATAGTAAACCTAGGGTAACAAAATGATTTCTGAAAATTGAATTAGCTGCTACAACATTCAAATAAGGCCAAAAATTAAAAAAAAAATCAAGATAATTTCTAGTAAATTCGTCAATGGTGATAAAAGATCAAATATGCTATATAACACGGATATAGTCTCAATATTATCCGGAAACCATATATATCTAAAATTACTTTGACTAGAGTTTATGCCCCGCTAGTGTTGTGTACATCTGGCTGCAGTGAACATTTGGCTCCATGACTCAAATAATGATAAATCATCGAATGTTTCTATCAACTTTATCCATATTATTGGAACAACTGAAGAGATCAAAATATTATGCTTTTAGGACATAGCCTCAATAGTATCTGAGAACCTAGGGATATCTGAAATTATTTTGACTTAGAGCCCATGCCTCGCCAGTGCGCAGCTAGCTGCAGTGAACCCGCGGTCTCCATAATCCAGATAAATGACTGCAATGTGCATCTGCCACGTCATAGTAGGTCGTTGAATACTCACTTAACTTTATCTATAGAAATTTCAAAGGAGTTTATAAAAATTCAAATAAGTTCTAGAAGTCTTAATCATGATGGAAAGTGAAAGAGTGTTTGTTCTTTAGAAAACAAGGAGCTTTATTGGATACTGAGAAACAAGCAGTGGAACAAGGAGACTTCAGAAACGAATCTCGGATAGAAAACAAAGTCTCAATTATCAAACAAGAAAATTTTAGAAAAATCAGGTGCTAAGAGAAAATATAAGGAAGATCAAATATTCCTACTAGCAAAATTATATCGATAATAAGCCCAGAAGCCTCAAGTGTAGGAAATTGAAAATCTCGGCGTTGCCTGTCTAAACCACCTGAAAAATAGAAAACCGGTTAAATATGTCCTAAACTATAGGATGATAGGCAACCTTAATAGAACTAAAACCATTTTCCCTCGTTTCTATGCTGTGATGAGTTTTCCTTAGTTTCGTTGGTCCCCCAATAGCACTTTATAGCCTAAGTGCCATTAGGACATACATGCATGGGCCACTACTAAAAACATGTCACGATCCGCTGCCGAATAATCGTACACGAGTCGGACACGCCAAGCCTACGTTGGAAGACACAACGCAGTAAGCTGTACAAGTCTAAGAAAAACTCCAAGTCACTAGATAATATAAACATCACAGCATCTATAAACGTCCTAGAAAGATCACCACAATCCACTAAGTCATTAGAGACAATTATACAAAATCATCTGGAGACAAATTCGATAAAACAATAAATATACAACTATAAAATCTCAGTACAATATCCAGAAGTAAAGTCTAAACAATCTAAGAAATAAACTAGGCTAGATCCTGCAACTCCAATGACTTCCTGCTCAATATGGCCTCAAGATCTAGTCCATAAAAGGTGGTACAACAGTCTCAAATATACCTGCAATATATCCTATCAGAAAAAGAGCAAAGTACAACCCCGACAAGAAATAGTCTACAATATAATCTAAAATACACAAGGATAACGATATGGACTAACTACAATATGAAACAATGGTACAAGAACTGAAATATGAAACTGTAGTACAAGGACGGGATTAATGAACAAGATAATCAATCACTAACAAAAATACCCCTATTTTGTAACTGTTTTAGTGCAACGGTTATATAGATGTTGATGAAACTATAATTTACAACAGTTGCGTAACGGTTGAAATAACCGTTTTTAAATTAAATATATTTGCATTGGTTAGAGATTAACCATTGCCTAATACACTTTTTACAATAGTTTGTAAATGCTTGCTAAACATTTTTCTCTTTTACAATGGTCAAGCAACAATTTTATGAAAGTGTTGTCAAAGTGAGTTGAATGGACACCGGTTATGCAAGGATTTTAAGTATTTGTTACAAATTTATTAATATTTTGCAACGATTAAATAAAGTCTTATAAAAAGGCTCATTGTTAGCAACAGTTACGCAAAAGTTTTTGCAACGTGTTATGAGTGGGCTTATTATTTGTAATAATTATGCAACGATTTATGCCACTATTTGCAATTTTTTGTTAAATAACAACGTTTATGATAACCATTGTCAAAAGAATAGATAATTATTACAAATATATTGATCTAGCAACAGTTTGTTTATCACCATTGAAAATTCACTGTCCAATTTAAAAAAATTTATATACAATAGGGATATAAGCATTAGAATTACTCGTATTAATTGGTTCCTTGTTCGCTAACGAAAAATACTAGATAATTAATATTTAACATCGATCCAAATCTTCAATTGATAAAAATGATATATATATATATATATTATATATATATATATATATATATATATATATATATATATATATATATATATATATATATATGCAAATGAGCCTCTAGCCTAGTGGTAGAGAGGAGGCATGTGATCTAGGAGGTTGGGAGTTCGAGCCACAATGGTGATAAAAAAGTATTTGATATTGACCATTGCCTATTATTCGCAACAATTTTTAACCATTGTATTAAACATTTTAGGCAACAGTTATCAACCATTGTGCATTACTCAATACTTACAATGGTTTGTTAATCGTTGCCAAATATATATTATTGACAACGCAATGTAACCGTTATGCATTAATGTGAGATCCGTTGCATAATACGTTATTTGTAACCATTTATAGAAACGTTACAAAAACCTCCTATAACCGTTGCAAGAGGAATCTGCAATGCTGGAATTTACAAAAGGGATTGATTTTGCAACAGATTATATAATTTTTGCAATAGTTTTCGACCATTGTAAGACACCACAGTTTCTTATAGTGAATGCAATATGAATTTGAAATATTAAACTAATGTGTGACCGACTGGACTACAATATCACAATATCACAATAAGGTTCGGCTTAATCGTACGTGAGGTGTACGATTAGGCTATTCATAATACCTAGCTAGGGGTGTGGTCACACACTAGACAATATTTTCCCCAATCCCCGCAAGAAAACAATGAGACACAATATGATGAACAAGGCACAATACGATCGTGTGAATCTCGTGTCCAATATGAGAACAAGAAAGTGTGACAGAATTACAAAGTAAAAGTTCAAGTCGGTGTACTTGCCTTGTCCTGGAAGATCGAGAATAGTAAAGCATAAATCTGTATGTCCACCTAGCATTTGTACAAGTTGGTTAGGGTTGAAATCATGACAATTAGCTAAGATAGCTAACTAGCTAAATTATCTTATAGCTATAACTATATATATATATATATATATATATATATATATATATATATATATATATATATATATAACTAATTGCCATTTAAATACAAAATAGGAAGGGAGTTAATTCTACATGGCAATTATGCTATATATCCTAGCATAGCAAATTACTATAATAAACTAGTCATTTCACCTTTGATATACGAACTGATTATTTCCTAGCAAAATCATAAGTACTAATTATTAACAAGTATAGGTAAATTTTATCAAAATAATATTTAGAAATTTGTACATATTAGTGATCTTGATAAAACTAATATTAATGGCAAGGAAAAAAAATACTAAATATAACAATAATGATAACAACATTATTTACAGCGAGAATTTATTGTACAAAATTAATAACACAATATTTTATAAAACCCAGTCCAACTCTATTTGCTACTTTCTGTACTGCCCACACAACCTGGCCAGGCCCAAATCTCAGTCCACTGAATAGACTTATTATTACTGTTGCGCATTAATCAAGAGAAATAAATCCAATTATCAGCCCACACTTACAAATGCTATTGCTAAAACAAATTTTCCATCAAACCCAGCCCAGCTTCCTCTAATGTTGCAGCCCTACAGCTAAGCTCAACCCACCCGGCCCATTACTACAACTCTAAACCTAATACCAAGTCTAACTCTCTCTCTCACTCCATACTCATTTCCTCACCAGCCGACACCCTCTTCTTCCCCAAGCCATCGTCTAAAACCTTAACCCTAAATTTGTTCTTCCCCGACCATCTTTCCCAAATATAAACCCTAATCCTCAGGTTTACCTCCATCTTCCCTTCGTCTTCCTCAAATACTAACCCTAGACGAAAACCCTAACACCAACTCTTTCCCCTCCTTCCACCGCATACAAACCTTAGATTCTAGGCCATCTTCTCCCATAATCGAACCCTAAGTCATCATCATCTTCCCCAAATATTCACATAGAAAGCCGAAGAAGAAGAAGGTTTAGAAGATCGAGGCGGAGTCTAGGCGCGAGGATGTCGATCCTCGGCGGTCTAACGTGCTAGGGTGGCGATCCTGCAAGAAACGGCGAGATATGGCTGTTGATGGCGGAGAGATGACCGCTACAACGGTGGAGGCTCGATCTTCGAAGGAAGCTCGGTCCGTGAGGAACGGCGCTGTCCCTGAGGACAGCTCGTCGGTCGAAGAGGTCGACGTGATCCACGAGGTGGCCTTTCGGTCCTCGAAGAGGCAGCACGGGTGACGAGGAGTGATGCAGATCTCGAGGAATATATCCGCAGATGAGGCGCTGCCACCTCGATCGGAGTGGCGGTGGCTAGTCTGCGATCTCGTGGCAGAGCTTCGATCGGCTCATATCTGTTGATCTGAGTCAGGTTTGTGACGGTGAACTCCGGTTGTGGCGTAGCCTCCGGCGAACAGTGGGGAGTAGAGTTCTGGAGGCGGATCTGAGCTCGACTGCACAGCGGGCGATGATAAAGTAGTGACCATGGTGGTGTGAACTTAGCGGTGGCGTACGGCCAATGACCAGCCGAAAAGAGTGGGTGAACAGGGAGTGTGTCTGTGACTAGGGAAGTATGGACGGACATTGTGTCAGGAAATAAAATAATAAAATATTGATGATTGCTCACTATATATAACAAAATATTGGGTGTTCTCCAAGTTAGGATAGTGGCACTACAGTAAATAGAAACAGATCCGGGGGTATAGAATAGCATTATTAACATATTTGCTAACTAACTAACTAATTACAAAACTACTAACTACTCTCTTGATAACTAATTACAATAATTAGTTACCAGCTAGATAAAAGTAAATTAGAAATAAACACAAATCTTTTCCTTAGCAGATAGAAACCGAAATCTATTAGTGAAACCACCCTTAACTAACTACAAAATTATTTAATAGCTACTTATGAAAATAGTTTATTAACAGCAATTAACTAATCACTCATTAGTAACTGAAAAGTAATTAGTCCTTCTGATTAAGCAACTAAATATTCTAACTAAATTGATAATAATGAACAAAACTGATTAGTTAAAATAATAATCCTCATTATTTATTACTATCAGTCAACTCTTAGTGTATTAGTCAGAATACTAAGTTTTATATAAGAACAATATTATTCTTTCAAATAAAATATAGAAAAATTCTTAAAATTTCTCAAAAATTGGTTTAGGGAGTTACAAAAGGAACAATTGGGGAAGAAGATTCTAATTAAAATTTGGGGTTTGGAATGAAATAGGAAGGAAGATGATGAAATGAGGCTATGTAAGGAGAGTGGGCTGCCATAGAGGATATAGCTTAGGATTTTGGCTAATTTAAGTTGTCCACTAAGCCCCTCTCTAAGGTCATGAAAAGTTAGGGATTAAACTTTCCTCCTAATTAGGTGTTTAGACAAGCTTCCTAATTAATATTGCTAGTCTAACTAGAGGCTAACCAAAGTTCAATTAGGCTAGTCCTAATCATCTAGTTGGTTGGTCATGTCAAGTTGGTTTGGGTTCTCTTCACTAACAATTATTCTACTAATGGCTAACCACTAGTCATATTCAAAATAAAACATATGCACTATATTAACATTATAGATAATTAACCAAAAATATAAATTCTAATTTTTGTAAAATAATTTATTATTCATAATATAATTTGAAATCACCACAATAACAAGAATTAGGAAATGTCAAGAATATTCCTGTTCAGGAAAAGTGGTGGTTACAATCCTACCCCCATTAGAAAATTTTGTCCTCGAAATTTAAAGTTGGTCGTACTCCTTCTAGGTCAAACCCCCAATAACCAAGGTCATAAATTTTCTATCTAACACCACGCAAGATCATGATCCTATTGGTCATAATTTTACAGTCTCAAACAGGGTCACTACACTACAATCATAGCACAAAACTTTCTAATAGGTACTAATAGAATCACACAATCAAGATGGAAAATGACAGGAAGAATAACAAAAAAGACATACCTGCTAACCTGTCACCCGTATCATCGGCCTCCTTGATCAATGCAAAAGCTCTGCCCCTCTGGGGTATATCCCTCTGATGGTGCATGGCATGATGTTGCGCCATAGGTGTCCAAGCTCCCTCTCTCTGACCCTGTGCTCATCCAAATGGAGGTGCGGTGGGGCAATTCTTTATTTGGTGAGCAGCGGATCCACAGAACAGATACACCTTCAGCCTTCTCCTACAAACATCTCAAGTGTGTCCCGGCTTCCTGCAGTAGGTACAAGTGGGCACCCTCTGGTCCTGTTCCCGAGGCTGCTATACCTGCTAAACAGGAGCTCTAGTTGGTGCCAACAACTGCTGGGGCAGGTGTACTGCCTTTTGCACATAGGGATGCTTCGCACTACCGTTCGTACCTCCTGAGTCATTCTTGCCTTTCTTGGACTTGAACTCCAAGTCATCCTCATCTGCCAAAGCACCCGTCAAAATCTGCTCAAAAGTAGCATCGTCGTCACTCTTGGTCAATGACTTGACCTCCTGATCAAGCCCTTGCGAAACTCTCGCCTTCGCTGTATCACTCAACTCTTCCACAAATCTGCCCAGATGGCAAAACTCCCTAGTATACTCCTCCACTGTCATGTTCCCCTAGACGAGGCCCTCAAACTGGCTCTCCAAGGTACTTAGAGCCACATCCGAAAAAAAACTTCTCCTTGAAAAGCTTCTTGAAAGCCTTCCAAGTCCGTCCTTCAACTTCGACCCTCGGATCGGTACGATATCATGTCAAGGCATGGTAGAACATCTGACTGCCCGCCGCCTCAATCTGTAGACTATCCAAAATCTACGCCAGATGGCAGATCCCTTCGATATGCTCAATCCAGTCATCTGCATACAAGATACCCTCTATACCACGGAAGTCCTTGGGTCGCATCTTCTAAAAGTCAATAATAGTACCCGACCTCGGATGCTGAGCTTGACCTCCGAGTTGCTGGACTTGAGTCACCCTCTCAACTGCCGCCATTGCCACTTGGTGAGCATTCTCAATGCCCTGCCTCATGTCGTGACTAACGGCGCTGAGAATCCATCATCTCTCTAAAAAGTGCAAACAGTTGTGTGGCGTCTACTGAAGCAGGAGGTGGTGGTGGAGGCTGAAGAATATCAAAAATAACTGGGGTAGTCCCGGAACAGGTAGAGGAGGACACCCAAAAGTAGTTGATACTCTCACACGAGCAAAAGTGAGGAGTGGAGCAGTCCCAACTGCCTGCTTGTCACCCCCAGTTTTTGAATTAGGGGTATTTTCATCATTTTTCAAGTTTTATAATTTTAAGAAATTTTATTTGATTTTATATGATTTTTAGGGATTTATTTGGTTTGGTTTGGATTTTATCCAATTCGGACTTAAGTTGGAGACCCGGGTAGCCTGGACACTAGTGGGACCCACATACTAGCTGGGCTTGGCCCACATACCATCCTAATTAGGCTAGAAACCATAAACCCTATTTCCATGGCTTAATTAGTCATTTTAGAGCTTAATTAGTTAATTAAAATTAGACCGAAACGAAACCAAACCCGAACCAACCCAACCTAAGTCTAATGGGTTTGGAGGGTTATTGGATCTCACCCAAAACCCAATAACCCCCCCCCCCCCCCCCCCCCACATGGCCGGCCACAAGTAGGACACCCCCTTTTCTTCTTCACTAAGTAACTCTCTATCTCTCTCTCTCTTCCTCTCTCTCTCTCTCAAACTTCATTCTTTCTTCCAAAGCTTTCTTCTCCAAAGGAAAAACCAATTATGTATGTCATAAATTCATCATTAAATTCCTCTTAGCATTAACTCTTTCACAATAAATGTAGAGAAGGGATTCTCTACACTTTGCCCTAAAATTTGTAGGATTCCCTAGAAATTAGGTTAGAGATTTTTAGGGGTTTTATATTAGGAGTGGTACATATATGTGTATTTTTTTTTTACATATAGTGTGTGTATAATAATATATATATATATATATAATATATATAAATATATATATATATAATATATATATATATATATAGATAATATATA
>JANAVB010003599.1:12195842-12445395 GCA_029216955.1 Iris pallida | reverse complement strand
CACTATCATGTCATGTCATGTTCACTGTCAGGAATACGCCACGTCGGGCCACCATCAGTCATGTTATTTGTCAAAAGTGTACCACAACGGATCAACATCGTGTCAGGGAATAATAATATGGCACAAACATATATAGTAATTAAATTATAGCAGGGATAAGGACGTGGACTCATGCGGCTCAGAAAAAATTGGGCCATATGCGACCAACAAATAATAGGCCATATACGGCCAGCAAGTTGCATGCAAACAAATGCAAGCAATTAAAGTTAATGCACGTGCATGCAAGCGGCCATGCAATTAGATTGCATATGCGGCCAGCAAGTGGATTGGGCCATATGCGACTACAATTGGCAATGGCCATATGCGGCCAAAAATATTATATTAAGGCCATGCGGCCAATAAGTGCAGTGAGCCATATGCGGCCAACAAAGACAGTGGGCCATATGCGGCCAACAAATGTTATGGAGCCATGCAATTAATGGAGGGAGGAAAGTACATGCGGCCAAGCAATGGGATGCAAGCAATTGCATGCACAAAAGGCCATGCAAAATACTAAGGTATGCAAGCATTTGCATGCAATAATAAAAGGCAACAACTTAAAGCAATAATAAAATCCATGCGGCCAAGCTGATTATACCCATGCGGCCAATGCAAGCATTCCAAGCTAAAGTTGCATGCTAATGTAATTAGCATTCCAAGCTAATTACACGCGGCCAAGCATTAATAATGTGGCCAGCTAATATACATGCGGCCAAGAATTAATATTGCGGCCAAGCTAATATTGTTAAGGCATGCAAGCCTATGCGGCCATGCTAAATATTTAAGCATGCTAGCAATGCAAAGGGCCATGCTAGCAATGCTAGCTTAAATAAATGAATAAGCATGCAAAGGGCCATGCAAGCAAAATGCTTATGTAAGATAAGTGCATGCGGCCAGCTATATTTAAATCCATGCGGCCAACATTTTCACTTGGCCATGCGGCCAATTCAAATACATAAGCATGCAATAATAAAACATGGCATTGACAGCATGCATTAAATATACATGGCATTGGCCATGCATTAAATATACATGGCATTATACCATATGCGGCTAGGAATTGTTCCCATGCGGCCAGCTTAGCTTGCAAATACAAGCAAAATGCTAATGCAGGCATTAAATGCAAGCAGCATGCAACTAAAGTAAAGGCCAAAGGTAATTTAAATAATACAATTTAATATAAAGGCCATGCGGCCAACTTAGAGTCATGGCCTATGCGGCCAGCAAACAGAATTAAATGCACGCACAATGCATATGCGGCTAAGCACAAAATGTGCATATGCGGCCATACAAATAGCAAATGCCATGCGGCCAAGCAAGTGATCGGCCATGCGGCCAATTCAATTAAATGGCCATGCGGCTCAGCACAAAATGTTACATGCGGCCAAGAGTGCAATTAAGGCTCCCACAGAGAACATGTCCATAAAAAATACCAAAGCCTCCATGCTCCACCAAACAACAATAGGAATCCAAATCCAGACTTCCGTAGGTCAAATTTGGACAAAATAGAATTCTCTACATTATGGAACCATCAAATAGCAAAATATGCAGGTTGATAGATCAAAACTCCTTAAAACCAAAAATACCACAAAGCTAGATTTACAAAAATTTAACCATGGAAATGAAAAATACTAAGTACTAAAGTGGGTTAGAAACTCATGAGAAAGACAATAGAACAATAAAAGTGGAATTCCTCCATGAAGCAAGATGCACTTGCCTAAACCTCTCTCTCTTTCTCTCTCAGGTTGGTGGAGAATAATGGAAGGGAAGAAGAAAAGAATAAATGAGGAGAGAAAAAAGAGTGGGTGTTAATAAATGGTGATGGTGGTGGTAGGTAGGTGGGTTGGTTCTCCAACAAAACCGAACCAAGCCAACAAGCCAAACCGAACCAAGATGAACCAAGCAAAGAAATGCCCAATAAATCAAGCAGGAAAACATGTAAATACGAGTCTAAATATGTACACGTATACCGAGATACATAATACGAACCGCAGACATTACAATATATTCATACATGCATGCATATATTAATATATGCATACATGCCTTCATATATGCATACATTGCATACATACATTCAGTTTTCATTTAATACTTCAACTCCCATAAAACCTAATCAAATTTGATTACAAATCCACAAAACCCAATCACTATATAACTAGAACCTGGGAAATTCTACATGAAGCCATATGTATCAATCTCAGGAAATGTATCCCAAAACACCAAATGTGAAAATCAGAAAACAGTGTATTAATAATATTCCCACTTTTCAGTTTTAAAAGTAAATTGATTTCAGATTTTTTTTCCAACATTCAACAAACAACCAAATGAAATTAAATAAACAAACTTACATATATTTATACAACCTTAAACCCAAACCTCAATTTCAGTTCACTGTTTCTCAAATCTCAGTTTTTCATAGTTTAAAACCACTCGGTTCAGTTAACATGTGTAATCTGATTTCAGTTTTCACAAACCTATAAATCAACAACTTAAACATGTTTCCAGGTTCTAAAATCATCAATCTCAGTTTTAAAACAAAACTAACACTCAAACTTCTCAGATTTTAACTCTCAGGTATTTTCATTCAACAAAATCAAACTCATAAATGAACCTTCAAATTAAAACTCAGTTCTCAAATGAATATCACAATCTCAGGTTAATCATGTTTAAACCCAGGTAGACAGTATACATCTCATTTGAAATATCTAAATCGAAATTACTCCTTTTAAACTCATTTTCGAAAAACCAAATGTGTATCAGCAAATCCCATATTGAAAACAACATCACAGTTTCAGAAATTGTCAGTTCAACCCAAAATTAGACTATAAACCTAATAAAACACAAAAATAGGTGTATAGGAAGGTCCCCACATGTAGACGTGTCATGGGAGATGTGTCTCGTGTCCATACAAGGGGACACGAGGTGTCCAAAACCATAAAACAACACAGTTCAGAACTGTGCGCACACAGGCTCGTGGGGTGTGTTCGTGTCCTCGTGGACACGACACAGTGCACCAAGTGTCACGTGCACATGTCAGAGAGTAGAAGGGATATAGGAGGGTACACGTGTCTGTATTAAGGAGGGGTCGTGTCGTGTCTTCATACGAGAGGCGTATCAGAGGAAGAAATTTTCGCGCGTGCACAGTGGTCGAATCAGTGCACGATCGATTTCGTGTCCGACACAACACGAACTTGCCCCAAACTTTAGGGGTGGCCTGTCAGTGTCGGCCCCCACTCTCGTGCCAAGTGGCACGAGTCCACGTGTCCAATTCGTGGAGAAAACAGTGTGTGTCATCATGGCACTGTGCCGCAGTGTCGTGCACAGGTTCGTGTCCAAATTTGGACACGAAATGGACACAAAATTGTGCTCAGTCCCTAGGGGATTCAAAGTACACATATAGGGCTACGAAATCATGAAATTAGTTTTTAAATTAATGAACAAAATATTGGTTTAGACATTTCATCGAACACATGTTTAAAAATACCAATACGTGTCTGATACGGACACGAAATAGACACAAATTCCTACCAAACTTGGGCTACACCTAGTGTCACGACCCGCACCCTGTGTAGGGGCACGAGAAGTGGGTACGTCCAGCCTACGCCACAGTGTCGGCGTTAGAACGCTGTCCTAGGTTGCTAACTAATCTCATGCAGTGTATATAATGTACTTGTCAAGATCTCAACTCCGAAAGGAAGACAAGTAAAAGATATGATACTCAATCACAGTCTAAGCACGATAAGATAACACAGAAATCTAGATACCAACTAACAACAACAAAATTAAACTACTAAAATAATAACAACAATATCTCAAACAAACTCTAATACAACTCAATATCTCCAGTTTAATACAAACAAGCTCAAAACATGAAAGCTAAGTAAGTCTACTAGCTAAACTCCTGAATCACTCCTGAGAGTCGGAACCAAAGGTAGCTAATCCCTCGCCAGGTCCATGGTAAGTAGGGCATGTGTCATCAGGTATCATCTGTAATATTTTCAACAGGTCCAATCAGGACAGGAACGAGCACATCTCATCTAGAAATTCCAAGTAAATGACAAAGACTATAAAGCAGTTTTTAGACAGTTATACAGATGAGCATGGCAGTTTTATACAGATAATGATGTAGAGAAACAGTGAGGGTACAAGGAAAGTAAAGTACTAACAGAGAAGAAATCATGACAAAGAAGACTGTAGTAAACTAGCTGAACTAGAATAACATGGTATAAGTCCAGACAGTATAAAATGTAATCTCAGTGTGGGTCCAGTCCATATAATCCAATACTAGATGATTCCAGTACAAGATGAGTCCAGTAAAAATGAGTCCAGTAGTGATCCATGATTCCAGGGTAAGTCCAGACTATACTATAATAGTGTGTTTTAAAATACTGAGATCAACATGTAAACGGCTAGGGGTAATCAGGCACATCGCACACTCGGCCAAGTGTGGGATGGCTAGCATTCCAGAATAGTTCCAAGGGAGGTGGTTCCAGATTTTAGGTATGTTCACATGTCTACTCAAGTATTTCCCCCCCACAATGAATCCATAATCCAACACTACAACCAGTATGAGTCCAGCCAATGATTCCAGAAATGATTCCAGTAGGGTGATGCCAGTAGTGATTCCAGATATAGAGGCCAGACATGAATAAATGAGTGTCGCATGTAATGGATCCAGCAATACTAATCGTGTTTGTACAGAGAATCACATATAGCTAACTAGAACTGAAATACAGTAAATGACAAGTAATGAAAGAACTATCAGAGAATGTACTCGCCTGACACTCTGGAAAGAGTAGTGTAATATCAGATGTCTGTACCAGGGTCACAATGTCCTAAAATAGAGTAATACAGTTATGACATGTCCAAAATGAAGGTAAATAAAATCTACAATGCAATCTATATGAATTCTAAGCCAATCTAGGTCAAAGTCAAACTTGGTCAACTCTACAGTCAAACTAAGTCAAATCAAGTCAACAAGGTCAAACAAGTCAAGGTTAGTCAAATCTAGGTTAAAGTCAACTCTTGGTCAACATCTAATCAAACTAGTCAAATACTAGTCAACATGATCAATCTGGGTCAAGTCTAGGTCAAACTTAGACCAACTAAGGTTTTGGTCAAACAAGACTAGTCAACAAGGTAATTAGGTCAATCTTGACTAATGGCCAACTTCTAGTCAACCCCTAAGACTAACACCAATCATGACACAACTCCTAAGTATACCACTTAACCCCACATACCTTAAATTACATAGTGCTATCCATATAACCCATATGGTCAAGCCTAATTAACTAGTTAGGGTTAGTCAAACTTTAGTCAACTAGTCCTCTTAAGTCTATCCAAGTCAATTCTAGGTCAATTAGGTCATGGTTGACCAATAGTTGACTTTGGTCAACTTTAGTCAAACAGGGGTCAAAGCCTAACCTCATAGCCATAGGCTCATAAATGAATACCATAGGCTAACATATCTAGGGCACTGGCATTTACATCTATATATAATACCTTATATATACCCAACTATATATGATACATATATATTCATGCAACTTACCATATCTATATATTATCAATATATAGGCTAATATATATATAGCCTAACTATATATAGCCTATCTATATAGCCTAACTATATATAGCCTAACTATATATACCAATAACTATATACATAACCTATATATAATATACAATCACCCACATATATATATATAATATATATACATATAGAGATAGCTATTATATATACCTATATATACATTCCATATATATATATAAACCCATATATATACCCTCAACTATATATATACCAAATATATATAGTTGTATATAATGTAACATATATATATATATATAACATATATATATAGAGAGGAAAATGAGAGAGAGAGAGTGAATGAAAGGGACAGTGAGAGACATAGAATGAGAGGAGAGTGAATGAGAGAGAGAGACAGAAAACAGTGAGAGAGAGGGAGAGATAGAAAACAGGAAGGGGAGGAAGTCTCAGATTTCCTGAAACAGGAATCACCCCAACCCACACACACAAGTTCATATACATATGTATGTATATACATACACAACAACCTACACACATAACCAAATACCCTGAAAACTCACCCACACTCACACATACATATATACTACTATATACATACTAAAATACACTATTACAAAGTATAAATTATATCAAAATCGGGTTTGAAATCCATTTTTGCAAAAATGGAAAATCCTAAAATCTGGAAATATTGGACTGTGCATTGGTGATATAGGTAACTCGATTTACACTCACCAAACCGAGCTAAGGCTCGATCCTATTGGTTGGTAACACTAGCCCCACACATACCCTAGTGTCCTAGGTGCCTGACACGATACCACGACACGACACGGCGTGTCCACGGGTTTAAAAACACAAACGGGTAAGCCACAGTGTCACAGCATCGTGCATGCGTGCACTTAGCTCTAGGACACGACACACGTGTCTAGGAGTCTCGTGCTCGTGTCCCTAGGTTCGCCTAGGGTCAGGCTAGGTGTCCCAGTGTCTGTCTCGTGTCCAAGTGTCACACAGCGTCGTGTCCGAGCCCGTATCAGAGCCTAACTGTGCGCGTGTTAGTACAGTGCACGAATCAGTACAGAGCTAACTACGTGTCCGATACGACACGAGAAGTTGTGAGACTCGAGGGGGGCTTGTCAGAGGGTGCCCCACCTCTGTGCCAAGTGGCACGTGTCCACGTGTCACGTGCAGCGAGCACAGATGTGCAGCAGCAGGGGAGCCGCGTGCACTGTCGTGCTGCGTCGTGCACGCGTGTCGACCAGTCTAGGGCCACGTGTGTGCAACCTATGGTGTCGTGGTCGTGTCCTAGGATAGGTGGGGTGTCAGGGCATGTGTCCAAGTTCCTGTATCGTGTCCACGACACGTGTGGACACGACAGTAAGTGTCTAACAGTGGGGTTTTTCAGTGTCACAGTGTGGTTTTTAGCAGTGTGTTCGTGTCCAATTTGGACACGGACACGATACGATCTTGTGCTCAGTCAAGTTGGTATGTGTCCTACATGTCTAGGGCTACCAGAAAATATATTTTGTTTTACAAAATAACAAAGTTTAATCCTAAGTGGCATTTCACCAAACTGTTTCCTAGTCTAGGATACGTGTCCGATACGGACACCAAACCAACTCAAACCTTCACCAAATTTGTCCTACAGTACCCTAGTACTTAGATGCATGCAAATATAAAGAGAAAACATAATATTAACATGGTTTATGGACATTTACCTATTTGTGCAAATCCAATGAAAAACAAGGAGAGGGGGTGTGTGTCCTTCAACTTGATGATACCAAAAGCTTGTAAAATCTGGTTTGCTAGCCTCCCTTAGCACCCTTGATGTTGTAGGGTCCCTATGCAAAAGACTAGAGTGAATTTGGTTCAAATTTGAGGAAGTTAGGAAGGTTTGAAGAAAAGGAATTTTTGTAGGCTTAAATTCATGTAAAATGAATCATGAATGATACAATGGGTTATATAGGAAGGTGTAGGGCTAGGGGGGTGCCCTATGGCCGGCCAAGACAAGGGGGGTGTCCTTGGGTTGCTTCCAAGCTAAGGAAGGTTGACTTCCATGTAAAGGGGTTGATATTTTGAATGTTTTATGGAAAATATCCAATAAAGCAATATCAAGATATTTATCCACCTTTACCCAATGTAAATATCTATCCCCTTATCATTCTAGGTTAGTGGCTAACATATGGATTAGGGTAGACTAGGTTAGGGACTAATCATGATACTTAACCATGATTAATAATATTAAAAATCACAATAACTCAAATAAAGTCTAGTAAATTACCAAAATACCTTTTGGCCAAAAACCACTAATTTGATGTTCTAAGCCTATGGCTAAGCTCACATGATTATGGTTAGTCTCTAGGTTATGAAAAACTAGGGTTTACACTAAGGTATACTAACCAAAATCACAAAGTCATAAGTCATGACTTAGCATGACTTTAGAAATGGTTTAACTTAACTAAAATCACCAGAAAATCATACCATGACTAAAATACCACTAGTAAATAATAAAAATAATAAATTTTCAAAAATCCCCAATTTCAGAAAAGGGTGTTACAAGTCTACCCACCTTAAAATAATTTCGTCCTCGAAATTTAGATGGTCGTACTCCTCAGGTCAAACCTCCAACAATCAGGGACGAAGCCACTACCTAGGCAACATACAAGGTCAAATAAGCAAAATATGGGTAGTAGACCTATACTGGGTCATGTCCAAAAATTGGCTGGCAGTTTTAGGTCATAAGGTGTCCCTAAGTCAAATCGAAGCCAAAAGTAACTCCATGGGTAAATCAGGATGGAGCCTCGGGTCAGGAAAATCGTACTAAGCAAATGAAGCACACGATGGTATGCCTGAGTGGGACACTAAGGTCATGGGTGTAGTATGTCATGTCTAGGTCATGTACGTGAAATCAGTTTTAAAAACAACTAGTCTTGTGCTCCAAATTTAAAAGTCACGGTAACGTGTCTACGGTGATCACAATTTAGAGTGGAAAGGTCTATGGCCTAAATTGAACCAAAAAATCGTGATGAAATAGTGGTACCAGGGGGACAGGTTAAATGGGACAGTCTGTGGTCTCATCTAGGTGCACTTAGTCATTCTAGATCAATACTGTCCTATGGTATCAAAACGTACAAGCAATCTAAAGTGTCCAAATTGGGAAGATAAGGAAACAACAATCATCAAGGCTATAGGGTCGTCTACCATCCTATATGAAAATAGGTCATTAACAAGTGAGAAATCATTTACCCTTCCATAAAAAGAAAATTGAAAATTTAGGTACAAACAATCACAATAGATTTTAGTCTTGACACGATCTAAGTTGATCAATTTTAGGATAAATCGAGATTGGGCAAGATGGGAAATCAATGAAATCAAGTATGAGCACGGGCATCCAATGATGAAGATCCAGGTCATGATTAAATTTAATTCAACTGGATACGAATACGAGGTTCATAGGCGATAAAATAATTCCAAGAGAATTGTCAAGGCTGTTGTGGATAAGATTCTAGGGTAAGTTTAACTGTGTCTCCATCCACGTAGATTAATATATGAAAAAGCGAACCAAAACGCAATAGGTTGATCAGACCATCATGCGCCGGTTCTGATTAGATAATATGTTAGTGGGTGTACACCCAATAAATATATCATGATCAAGCTTGAAAAGGATAAGCTTGTCAAACTTAAGGATAAATTTATAGCATAAGATATAAGTAAGGGTGGAAATGATGAAGAAAATACATAGTCCAAGATCCTTAACCAATCGGGTCAAGCATCCAAGGTAAGGTACAAGGATGATAGTATCAAAGGACAATATGAAATAGATTATACAGATTTGAACAATAGTCAGTAGATTCAAATCCATGGAAATTTCCTAGTTGTGATTGAGTATCCTCTCTCTAAGCCTATTATCAAATCCTATCACAGGCTGTAGTGATACTCTAGTTCGAATACCACTACATAAACTCGAGACCTGCATGGGCCACCACTAAAAACGTGTCACGACCCGCACCCTGTGTAGGGGCACGAGAAGTGGGTACGTCCAGCCTACGCCGCAGTGTCGGCGGTAGAACGTGTCCTAGGTTGCTAACTAATCTCATGCAGTGTATATAATGTACTTGCCAAGATCTCAACTCCGAAGGAGGACAAGTAAAAGATATATATACTCAATCACAGTTAAGCACGATAAGATAACACAGAAATCTAGATACCAACTAACAACAACAGAAATTAAACTACTAAATAATAACAACAATATCTCAAACAAACTCTAATACAACTCAATATCTCAGTTTAATACAAACAAGCTCAAAACATGAAAGCTAAGTAAGTCTACTAGCTAAACTCCTGAATCACTCCTGAGAGTCGAACCAAAGTAGCTAATCCCTCGCCAGGTCCATGGTAAGTAGGGCATGTGTCGTCAGGAGTATCATCTGTAATATTTTCAACAGGTCCAATCAGGACAGGAACGAGCACATCTCATCTAGAAATCCCAAGTAAATGACAAAGACTATAAAGCAGTTTTTAGACAGTTATACAGATGAGCATGGCAGTTTTATACAGATAATGATGTAGAGAAACAGTGAGGGTACAAGGAAAGTAAAGTAACTAACAAGAGAAGAAATCATGGCAAAGAAGACTGTAGTAAACTAGCTGAACTAGAATAACATGGTATAAGTCCAGACAGTATAAAATGTAATCTCAGTGTGGGTCCAGTCCATATAATCCAATACTAGATGATTCCAGTACAAGATGAGTCCAGTAAAATAGTCCAGTATGATCCATGATTCCAGGGTAAGTCCAGACTATACTCTAACAGTGTGTTTTAAAATACTGAGATCAACATGTAAACGGCTAGGGGTAATCAGGCACATCGCACACTCGCCAAGTGTGGGATGGCTAGCATTCCAGAATAGTTCCAAGGGAGGTGGTTCCAGATTTTAGGTATGTTCACATGTCTACTCAAGTATTTCCCCGCCCACAAATGAATCCATAATCCAACACTACAACCAGTATGAGTCCAGCCAATGATTCCAGAAATGATTCCAGTAGGGTGATGCCAGTAGTGATTCCAGATATAGAGGCCAGACATGAATAAATGAGTGTCGCATGTAATGGATCCAGCAATACTAATCGTGTTTGTACAGAGAATCACATATAGCTAACTAAGAAATACAGTAAATGACAAGTAATGAAAGAACTATCAGAGAATGTACTCGCCTGACACTCTGGAAAGAGTAGTGTAATATCAGATGTCTGTACCAGGGTCACAATGTCCTAAAATAGAGTAATACAGTTATGACATGTCCAAAATGAAGGTAAATAAATCTACAATGCATCTATATGAATTCTAAGCCAATCTAGGTCAAAGTCAAACTTGGTCAACTCTACAGTCAAACTAAGTCAAATCAAGTCAACAAGGTCAAACAAGTCAAGGTTAGTCAAATCTAGGTTAAAGTCAACTCTTGGTCAACATTCTAATCAAACTAGTCAAATACTAGTCAACATGATCAATCTGGGTCAAGTCTAGGTCAAACTTAGACCAACTAAGGTTTTGGTCAAACAAGACTAGTCAACAAGCTAATTAGGTCAATCTTGACTAATGGCCAACTTCTAGTCAACCCCTAAGACTAACACCAATCATGACACAACTCCTAAGTATACCACTTAACCCCATACATATCTTAAATTACATAGGGCTATCCATATAACCCATATGGTCAAGCCTAATTAACTAGTTAGGGTTAGTCAAACTTTAGTCAACTAGTCCTCTTAAGTCTATCCAAGTCAATTCTAGGTCAATTAGTTCATGGTTGACCAATAGTTGACTTTGGTCAACTTTAGTCAAACAAGGGTCAAAGCCTAACCTCATAGCCATAGGCTCATAAATGAATACCATAGGCTAACATATCTAGGGCACCGGCATTTACATCTATATATAACCTATATATACCCAACTATATATGATACATATATATTCATGCAACTTACCATATCTATATATTATCAATATATAGGCTAAACATATATATATAGCCTAACTATATATATAGCCTATCTATATAGCCTAACTATATATAGCCTAACTATTATACCAATAACTATATACATAACCTATATAATATACAATCACCCCATATATATATAATATATATACAATATAGATAGCTATTATATATACCTATATAACATTCCATATATAATATAAACCCATATATATACCCTCAACTATATATACCAAATATATATAGTTGTATATAATGTAATATATATATATATATATATATATATATACATATATATATAGAGAGAGAGGGAAATGAGAGAGAGAGAGAGAGAGAGAAGAATGAGAGAGGGACAGTGAGAGAGACATAGAATGAGAGGGAGAGAGAATGAGAGAGAGAGACAGAAAACAGTGAGAGAGAGGGAGAGATAGAAAACAGGAAGGGGAGGAAGTCTCAGATTTCCTGAAACAGGAATCACCCCAACCCACACACACAAGTTCATATATACATATGTATGTATATACATACACAACAACCTACACACATAACCAAATACCCTGAAAACTCACCCACACTCACACATACATATATACTACATATATACATACTAAAATACACTATTACAAAGTATAAATTATATCAAAATCGGGTTTGAAATCCATTTTTGCAAAAACTGGAAAATCCTAAAATCTGGAAATATTGGACTGTGCATTGGTGATATAGGTAACTCGATTTACACTCACCAAACCGAGCTAAGGCTCGATCCTATTGGTTGGTAACACTAGCCCTACACATACCCTAGTGTCCTAGGTGCCTGACACGATACCACGACACGACACGGCGTGTCCACGGGTTTAAAAACACAAACGGGTAAGCCACAGTGTCACAGCATCGTGCACGCGTGCACTTAGCTCTAGGACACGACACACGTGTCTAGGAGTCTCGTGCTCGTGTCCCTAGGTTCGCCTAGGGTCAGGCTAGGTGTCCCAGTGTCTGTCTCGTGTCCAAGTGTCACACAGCGTCGTGTCCGAGCCCGTATCAGAGCCTAACTGTGCGCGTGTTAGTACAGTGCACAGTGCAGAGCTAACTACGTGTCCGATACGACACGAGAAGTTGTGAGACTCGAGGGGGGCTTGTCAGAGGGTGCCTCCACTCTGTGCCAAGTGGCACGTGTCCACGTGTCACGTGCAGCGAACACAAGATGTGCAGCAGCAGGGGAGCCGTGCGCACTGTCGTGCGTCGTGCACGCGTGTCGACCAGTCTAGGGCCACGTGTGTGCAACCTATGGTGTCGTGGTCGTATCCTAGGATAGGTGGGGTGTCAGGGCATGTGTCCAGTTCCTGTATCGTGTCCACGACACGTGTGGACACGACAGTAAGTGTCCAACAGTGGGGTTTTTCAGTGTCACAGTGTGGTTTTTAGCAGTGTGTTCGTGTCCAATTTGGACACGGACACGATACGATCTTGTGCTCAGTCAAGTTGGTATGTGTCCTACATGTCTAGGGCTACCAGAAAATATATTTTTTTTACAAAATAACAAAGTTTAATCCTAAGTGGCATTTCACCAAACACTGTTTCCTAGTCTAGGATACGTGTCCGATACGGACACCAAACCTTCACCAAATTTGTCCTACAGTACCCTAGTACTTAGATGCATGCAAATATAGAGAAAACATAATATTAACATGGTTTATGGACATTTACCTATTTGTGCAAATCCAATGGAAAAACAAGAAGAGGGGGGTGTGTCCTTCAACTTGATGATACCAAAAGCTTGTAAAATCTGGTTTGCTAGCCTCCCTTAGCACCCTTGATGTTGTAGGGTCCCTATGCAAAAGACTAGAGTGAATTTGGTTCAAATTTGAGGAAGTTAGGAAGGTTTGAAGAAAAGGGAATTTTTGTAGGCTTAAATTCATGTAAAATGAATCATGAATGATACAATGGGTTATATAGGAAGGTGTAGGGCTAGGGGGGTGCCCTATGGCCGGCCAAGACAAGGGGGGTGTCCTTGGGTTGCTTCCAAGCTAAGGAAGGTTGACTTCCATGTAAAGGGGTTGATATTTGAATGTTTTATGGAAAATATCCAATAAAGCAATATCAAGATATTTATCCACCTTTACCCAATGTAAATATCTATCCCCTTATCATTCTAGGTTAGTGGCTAACATATGGATTAGGGTAGACTAGGTTAGGGACTAATCATGATACTTAACCATGATTAATAATATTAAAAATCACAATAACTCAAATAAAGTCTAGTAAATTACCAAAATACCATTTTGGCCAAAAACCACTAATTTGATGTTCTAAGCCTATGGCTAAGCTCACATGATTATGGTTAGTCTCTAGGTTATAAAAAACTAGGATTTACACTAAGGTATACTAACCAAAATCACAAAGTCATAAGTCATGACTTAGCATGACTTTAGAAATGGTTTAACTTAACTAAAATCACCAGAAAATCATACCATGACTAAAATACCACTAGTAAATAATAAAAATAATAAATTTTCAAAAATCCCCAATTTCAGAAAACAGGGTGTTACACCTAGGGAAACCCTAAATGGATGCATCTATGAAAAGAAATTGGAAATTTAAAGGTGTTTGATAGGTTTTACCTATTGAGGGTGAAACCTCAATAAAATAGGCTTTGAAATGAGAGCTCTTCTCCCACTTACAACGATCCCAAGCCCTAGAATCCTTGCTAGCTGCCCACTATTGGTATCCTCTACTGTAGGGGAGTCCAACGCAATTGGTTTGGTCCAATTTGGAGAAGGAATGAAGAATTGGTGAAGTTTTAGGGAAGAACACAAGTAGGGTTCTTAGTAGGTATTTAAAAAAGAGGCAAGAACTTTAATAATGTGATTAAATAGGGGTGTAGCCTCTTGATGGCTGTTGATAAAGGCTAGAATTAGAATTTTAGATGAGTGGCTAAGGTTTGTCCACCCAATTCCAAGTCCTCCTATTGGTCCAATAGTCCTAAGGCTTTCCTTTTCACAAATATCCTAAGGAGAAAAATATCCTACTTAGAAATATCTAGATATTGTTAATCTTGTCATTTACTAAGTTACCCTAATCAAGACTTTAAGCTCAAGGCTAATCTAGATTAGGTTAAGATTCTAGGTCAAGTCTCAAATAATTAGCTAGCACATATTTTATCAGTATAAATCACAATTTCACAAAATTGTCAAAATGACCAAAATACTCCTAGGCTAAAAAGTAGTAATATGATATTCTAATCACATGACTAGGCTCCCATGGTCATGGTTAGTCTCTAGGCTTAGCAATTCTAGGGTTACACTAGTTAACCATCAAAATCACAATTCAACATTTTAAATAGTTTTAAATTAATTAAAAATCATCAAAAATCATAACATGATTTAAATATTATTATTAAATAATTATAATTACAAAATTTTAAAATTACCCTCATTTTAGAAACTGGGTGCTACAAATCGTGCTTCGACACTGATGCATTGCGGGACGTCAGTCAGGCTTGTAACCTATGTTAGCCAATGATTGTATCATATTTTTGAATATGGCTAATATGTTAAGTTTAGCATTTCATTATCACTAATCTTCATACTATCGCTATAGCATTTCTACTTATACTTATACCTTTGGTGATATATGCCTATTGGATTACATATTAGTGATATGAGCTTATCTATCTTAAATTTAATCGGGTTGCCAAAATCAAAACTATGTTTTTGATTGTGGTCATTCAATTAAGTTTAATCATTATGATATCACTAACATTTATGCTATCACCTTAGCACTTATACTTAAACTCAGCATTGTCCTAATGTGCATTAAACTTATCATACTTGCTACTATGTATATTGCTTTGTTCGTCTAACATGTACATGCAGAAAAGCAATAAGCAAGATCAATGTGGACATATGCAATAAAGAAATCATGGTGGGCTAAAGACGATGGATCCCACAAGATTTTTCTGAACCATCCGACGACATCTCTGGAGCCACGCACCGGGGGTTCCGCTGCCCCGGTCAGCGGACGGGGGTCGAGGGGGCAGCGCCCCTCGTCGGGGGTTCGGGGGCGAAGTCCCCGAAAGGTATTCAGTTTTTACAAACTGGATATCTTTGGACAGCTGCCGCCAAGGGAAAAAGCCAGCACCTATCAAAGGAAAAAGCCAAGCCATGCCATCATCATTTCAAGACTCTGAAGAAGCCTGCACCTGCCTAAGTTTATCTGGAGTCTGTAATGAGTCTTAGGAATTATTGTAAACACAAGAAATGGATGGCAAAATCGAAAGGTAGGGCAGAAATAAGCCCAGGATCATTTTTGGTAGAAAACGGCATACCGACGGTATACCGGTGTATACCGACGGTATACCGGTGTATACCGATGGTATACCGGTTTTTGTTCACAGAAAGTTTCTGTTTACAAAACCGGCATACCGATGGCATACCGGTCCATACCGACGGTATACCGCTTCCGAAACGTTGAAATTCCAACGGTCGGATTTCCAGCCATTAATGATCCCAACGGCTATATTTCTAGCCGTTGCAATCCCAGACCGGTATACCGCCGGTATGCCGGATCATACCGGCGGTATGCCGGTTCGTGGCTGAAAAGTTGCCTTTGGCTTCTTTTCAAGCTTTGGTTATAAATAGCCTTGAACCCCTTCATTCAAGGTTGATGCTTTGAGCCTAAAAATTTCTAAACCACCAAAGCCTATCCACACACAACTCTACAAAGCTTTCATTTGCCATCCACAAATTGTGTTAGAGTTATTGAGTTGAAAAGTGAGATCTTCATCTTATTGTATAAGGAGATCAAAACCTATTGTGAAAGGTTGAAGTTGGGGAGTCTTCGTATCCAAACTCTCGGTTGAAGTTGGAGAGTCTTCGTATCCAAACTCTCGGTTGAAGTCGGAGAGCCCTTCGGATTAAAGCTCTTGTGTAAGAAGTTGGCGAGTTCTTCGGATCCAAACTCGTGTGTAACTATTTGCTCAAATAGTGGATTAAATCCGGAGAGAGTTCCGGGACTGGATTGCCTCTAGGGAGGATACCAGGATACATCGGGTGTCGGTATTGTGATTACTTCTTCTCTTGCACTTATAATTTTAAATTGTCTATTAGCTTATGCTTAGTGCTTGATTAGTTAGCTTGACCCTATTCACCTTCCTCTAGGGTTCCTACAACCTAGACTGAACGGGCCAAAATACCGTTAAATAGTCCCAAGTGGTGTGTAACACCAGTGATCGCGCATATAAGATAGTAGCATGCTCACCTATTGTCTTATGCAGGTAGTAAGTATTATCTCTATTTTTATGCATGGACAAGCACGGCCGTGGTAAGAAATATGATAAATCGCTATATTTTACTGTATACTTTATTACTTCAAAGATGGCTATCGATATAAACTGAATTTATTTAGTTATAAACAGAAAAAAAAAAACTCTAAAGCATGCATACCTTAACAATCAGAGTCAGTTTAGACGAGTGGGTTCGTCTCGTCCACTTGGCAAGTGTGCTAATCCCCTCCCCCAATTCTCCAGGTGCGACGGGAGCTCTAAACTGAAGCTGAAGTGCGGAGAGACATTTTGAAGCTCTTCCTATCCTGAAGTATTTTGAAGCCAATTCAATCGAAAGTTTATGTATAAAGGGGCAAATGTATGGAACGGCAAGTGTTAGTTTCAGGCAGCTTGTCGAGTATGTTTTTTTTGTTTTCAATCAATGTAGTCGCAACGGCATCCAATGTAATTATGACTTGCACTTCGTTGCAAGCTATGAATGAAAAGCATATTTCTATCTTCCTATACTGCGTCTTATATTCTGATGTGATTTGTGAAGTTTCAGCTTGGTGATCAATATAATAATCAACGTAACGTTCTTGTCTTGTACGAGTGCAATTCCAGACTCGTACGGCATCACGCCTTAGCGAGGACGATCGATCGGCATAATAACACCGGGGACGAACGGTTTGTCGACTCGGGACGTGTCAAAAAATATCCATGAAAATGTATTCGTAAAGGCAACAATGAAAGCATCAACAAATCAAACAGTGAAAAGGCTTTGAGGAAGATATTCTTATATTGAATTTTTCTCCAATACACGATACAATACATTTAGGACTCAATTTCAAGGAAGGCAATCCAAAAATAGGAAGTGATCTTAATTCAATTTATCCCAATCAATCAATACTAATAGGATTCCACATACAAGCTAGACCCTCGACTGGAAGCATGGTACTACATAAAGACGTTTCATTGTAGGTGAGAGTACAAGACTTCGATTTCTAATTCTTTCACGATTAATAATAAACCCATAAAGATATTTATTTAAAACTCTATATTAATAATGATCGGTTGTTATACTCGTTAGAGAAAGAACGGGCAATTTAATAGACTTTGTATGACATGTTTGAATCAAAGGCTATTAATACAATTGATAGGACTATTGTTATGCTTGCTAAAGAAAGAATGATTGCATGCTTAAGTTAGAATGTGAACACAATTGAAAAAACTATTTAATATGCGTGTTAACAAAAGAACGATTGCATGTTCCTTTATCGTAAGTTGTTAAAAGGATAAGAATTGTATGCTTGAGTTATAAACTGTTTATAGAATTGAAAGAAATGGTATTATGTTGCGTAGAAAGAATGATGGCTTGTTCCTTTCATCGTATTTGTAAATATATAAGTATATAGAAAAGCTTGTAGTATTGTTCATAAGAAAATGATACGAAAGAAATGAAGAATACGATTTGGTTGTTACATTGAAAGAAAGCAATAACAGAGATACAACTCAATGTTTAAAAGAAAGATAGGAAAAAATATTTTACTTGTTATTTATATACGTGATTCGCATTGTTTTAATTGATGGAAGTTTTGTGTCATGCGTTGATCTTGGATAACACATGCACAAGGTTAGTCTCTCGATCGATTTTCGAGACACATGGATCGTATCGGCCTAAGAGATATGGGACACCCTGAGACTTGTATGTCCTCGCGATCAGGAGGGTGTCATGCATGTTTATTAGATAGAATGACTTGTATGTTACAACTTCTATGGAAAGCCACCCATGCATGTGCCATCATATAATTAGATCGCATATTGTTAGGAATAACATTATTGCAAGCCTACAATTTGATGCAAAGAATGACATAAAAATTATAGAAATTGTATATGCAAATTGTTTTATTCCTTATTCTTTGTAGGGATGCAAATTGAGACTTGTATGTTCTCGCGATCAGGAGGGTGTCATGCTTATTAGTGTATGTCCCAACTTCTAATAATGGAAAGTCTCCCATGCACGGGCCATCATATAATCGGATCGCATGCTAGGAATAACATTATTACAAGCCTAACAGTTTGATGCAAAGACCGACATAAAAAATATAGAAATTGTATATGCAATTTAATTGCTCTAATCTTTGTTTGTTGCATGGATGGATAGTCGGTCACGGGTTGGCGGAAAAAAAAAATTGGGTGTGGGCCCCATGTTTGTAAGGGGGTGTGGGTATTGGCGGGGGGGGGGGGGGGGGGGGGGGGGGGGGGGGTGTTGGAGGACATGTCGGTTGCGACGGTCAGCCCTCGCGGGCAACGTGTGTTTTCGATATATATATATATATATATATATATATATATATATATATATATATATACTCATTTTTTGTATTTTTTCTATCTCCATCATCATAACCATTGGATCTTGTTTAAATCATCTAATTATAACCTTTGAATCATTCAAATTAATGGTTTTAAAACTTAAAATACACGTTTTATGTCCTTTTTTTTTAAGGGGACTTGGAGGAGGGAACATGCTACAAGCTAATATGAAGGGTCAAAGGGAAATTTATAGATCTCGTACATTCTCTAGGAATTGTATGGCCCACATGGCAGACAGACGTGGTGCATGCTTGACTTAGTTTTTATAGACTTAGCTCAGTCATGCATGCATGCATGCATATACGTGTAATGAAATAATTATAAAAAGAAGAAGGCCAACCCTAATTAAATTTGAAGTAGCTAAGCGTAGGTACGAAGCCTGTTGAGAAGGCCCAAGGCGTTGCTGGTGTACTTCTCGGCCTTCGCCACCCTCCCCCTCAGGCTCCTCGCCGCCGTCCCCACCTCCGTCAGCCCGTCGACGCACGTGTCCTCCTTCGTCAGCGCGGCGCTCATGTACGTCTGCGCGTTCGACAGCGCCCACAGCCTCCCCTCCTCGTCCCCCGCCGCCGCCGCCCCCCTCATGGCCTCGATCTGCGCCATCGAGTACCTCGTGTTGTCCGACGCGCCGCCCAGCACCTCCCTGCAGTCCCGCAGCGCCTTCGCCGCGGGGGAGGCGTTGGCCCTTTTGTAGAGGGCGGAGGACTTGCTGGCGGCGGAGTCGACGTAGGGGAGGCTGACGTTGGCGGCGACCAGGGCGAGCTGGACGGGGTCCTTCCGCACCGCGCCGGCGTAGGGGGAGAGGGCCTTGGCGCAGAGGGAGGGGTAGGAGGTGGAGTTGCAGCATGTTCGGATGAACGTCTTGTCGTCTTCGGTAGCGGCGGCGAAGGCGAGGGTGGGGGTGGTGGTGGTGGTGCTTAGGAAGAGGAAGAGGAGGAGGAGTCTTGTGGTGGTCATGGTTGAGAGAGAGAGAGAGAGAGAGAGAATTGTTAGTTAGTTGATGTGTGTGTTGGAAATATGGTTAGGGTTTATATAGAAGTGTTGTGGAGCATGTGAGCGCCAGGAATGGTGTTGCTCAATGGTGTAAAAACCGGACCGGACCGGACCGGCGGTTGCACCGGGTCCGACCGGTTTAACCAAAAAATTGGTCCGGTTCGATTAAAGCTGGGTCTTTTAAAGAACCGTCGATTTTTTTGTGAAAACCGAGTTCAACCGGTGAACCGGCTGAACCGGTTCACAATTGTACCGACCAATTTTGGTATTTTTTAAGAAATTTTTAAAAAAATTATCATGTAAAATTTAGACTATTTGATTCTTGGTTTGGTTTTGGTCGACCTTATAGTTGTAAGATTAAACCAAATCAACATACTTATGATCAAATCAAACTAAATCAAGAAGTAAATATGGATATCTTACATATTTGAATCAAACTAAACCAAGTCTACTTGAATTCCGGTTGAACCCCGATCCGACCTATACTATAAAAATGCGTTTCGATAATCGGTCCGATTTTTAAAACATTGATGTTGCTTGCTTGTTGTGGAGAAAGGAAAAAAATATTTCTTTGAGGATTTTTGCACAGTTTGGTCCAGGCTTCATTGTTAATTTTGCATGCATGCTTTGGGGGGGTGAACCAGACAATACTTCGGACTTCTACATCCTCCTTTTCTTGAGCAACCTCAAGACTCAGTGTAATTTCAATAGAAATCGAAATTGTGAATGATTCTCCAGAATCGACCTACAATAAGAATTAAGAGACAACCAAAACTAGTTCTGGATAGGACAATACAATCCGGTGGGCAGGCCTTGGCTATTTGCAAAAGAGCAATGCTAGTACTAGCTAGAACCAAATGGAATGCAATCAATTTCCAATCGTGGAGACGGTTGTCAATTGGGTTTTTCTCCCCATCTTCCACTACATAAGAGGGCTTCAAAACGGCTCAAGATTTAGCCGTCTAAGCCGTATTTATATTATGGACCATTTTTTTTAGAAATTATGGAAGATAAAAATTAACTTCCTCATCCACCATTTCTTATAAAAATTAAGGATGAAAGCTAACTTTCTCTTTTCTAGTCCGTAAAAATATCTATTAAACCTGTTTAAAAACTAAATTTAAAGAAAAAATATCAGAAAAATATTTAAATTGTTTAACAAATATTAATTTAGATATATTTAAATATTTGAACTATTTTTCACAATATCATAAAAATATTTATCCACAACAAATTTTAATTAAATTTTTACAATTTTTAATTAAAATATAAATATATATACAATAAATTTTAATATAAATATTAAAAAATTATAAGGTTGGAAAGAAATAAAAATAATAATTTAACATGTAATGTACATGCATCTTCTAGTTTGAAATAGGGGAGGAGATGGGAGTCAATTGTCAACTACCATATAGACGGTTGTAGATAAATTATAACTCATTTGGTTGTAAACTTAGCATTTTTTGTTTTCCAAAATGATTCAACTAATATTAATTGGCAAAGCATAGATGAATTATTCAGCCGAGCTACCACAACTCTGCAATTTGGCATGCGCGCATGCACAATATGTGGTCGATGAGAGCGGAGCTGCCGGGAGTTGGGGTGGGTGGATGGGTCGTCAAAAGAGGCAATGGAGCACGAGAGGGTGATGGTGGCAGCGACTCCGCTCTCCTCGGTCGTACGTGTGCACCGTGCTCTGCACACACGCGTGCCAAATAGCATTTTTGGACTTACCATGAGTCTTAATTCTACTCTACTTGATGGTCGAGAGATTTAAGGATGGAGAGGAGAATCAAGAGCAATATGTACTTATTCATCAAGTGAAGGAGAATCAAAATATATGAAACACATGGTGAGTGCAACTCAGTGTAGAGGATGTTCATTGCATAGTATGGCATTATTTACAGAAAATTTCATACAGAAGGAAAAAGTTGATCGAATTTGCGTAGAAGAGGATAATTTTGAAAGATTTACAATAAAAGGGATCAGGCGCCAGTTGCACTGGCGCCATGCAAAAAAATTAAAAAAATATATCAGGCGCTAGTAACACTGGCGCCAGAGACAAAATTTAATTAAAAAATCTATTCTCAATTCCGGCGCCAGTTGCACTGGCGCCCAACTCAAAAAAAAAATAATTTGGTTTTTTTTTTTTCGTTTTTTAAGTTTGGTTTGTTTTAGATCGGTTTGATTTAAATTTTAGTTTTGTTTTGTTTAATCTTTTAGTTTAGTTTAATCTATAAATTACTTTGTTATTATCTATATTCCTTTTGTTTTGTTATTATCTAAAGTAACTTATAGATTAAACTGAACTAACTTTATACCAGTTTATCTATATTCGGTTTGATTTAAATTACTATATTCGGTTTGATTTAAATTACTTTTGTTTTGTTATTATCTAAAGTAACTTATAGATTAAACAAAACAAAACCAAAATTTAAATCAAACCGATCTAAAACAAACCAAACTAAAAAAACCGAAAAAAAAAAACCAAAAAAAAAAAATTTTGAGTTGGGCGCCACCGGAATTGAGAATAGGCTTTTTTAATTAATTTTTTGTCTCTGGCGCCAGTGTTACTGGCGCCTGATATTTTTTTTAAATTTTTTTTTGCATGGCGCCAGTGCAACTGGCGCCAGATCCCTTTTATTATAAATATTTCAAAATTATTCTCTTCTATGCAAATTCGATCAACTTTTTTCCTCTGTATAAAATTTTCTGCATTATTTATCAACTTCTGCAACTTTCCTAACAGCCTAAATGATTGCTTATAATATTTTTATATCATTTTTTCTCTCTCTATTTGTTCAAGTAAAATAACCATGGCTGACCTAAAAAATGTGCACTATATTTTTCGATTAAAAATACATCAACTTAAAATTCAAACCGTTTATCATATAAAATTTATATTGAAAAAATAGAACATGGACAATAAAATAGTGTCATACAAGCATATGCGTTGTACATATTTTATATTATTTAGAAGAAATATATTTCTTTCTACACGTAATTATGTAATTATTCATATTAAATTTAGTTAATAATTTTAATTAGTAGACATAGGCAAAATAATTTTGAAAAAAAATATGTCGAAAGCCTCAAGCTTTTTATATTTTATTGTAGTATAGATAATAGTTAACTCATTACGTTGCTGGAGTAAATATAAAAAATACAAAATAAATAATTTATATTTCTAATAATATAAGTGGGCTTCAGAACGGTTCAAGGTTGAGACATCTAAGTCGTGTGTATTTCATCAATCATTTTTCGTTAAAAATAAATTTTAAGTCGCGTAATAGTAGTTATTTTATCACGTAGTTTAAACTAAAATTAAAACCTAAAATCATCCTAACTACATGAATAGGTACAAATACTAAAATATTTTAGAATTTAAATTATATTTTGACTAACTAGATAATATTATCTAACTAAACGCATATCCAAAAGTTTTAAAATATATTTATTATTAATTATAACTAAAATATATTCAAATTATACTTAAAATATTCTAACATAATTTAAAATGTTATATTTCAATCATAAAGTAGATATTTTTTAACGTGCAACACACGTGAAAGTAACTAGTATATATAATGTGACTAATTAAGTAGATTCTAAATTAAAACCTTCGAATATATCACTATTAAAAAACCAATCGGCCGAATTTCAACAAATGAACCAAAATATCATATATCATATACAATATAACCGAACTCGAGTGACTCTTATGGTTACCGATGAGAGGTATAAGATCCCGGCTGGGTGGTGGAAGATCAGTGCATCAAGCCATGGGGACGTATTATTTTTACCATTTATTTGGTGGAAGTTGGAGACAATGGGCCCAACAAGCATGCAATGCAGGCAATGCAGTGTGTACAAAGTCCCATGCGTATCGTAGGGTATCTAAAAAAATTGTACAATATAAAATACTATTTGGCTCCCAAAAATTTGGGTGATACCATCTTCTATTATGTGGCATATGACATGGTTGATGGTATGGCAGCTGACATGGCAAAATGTAACATTAAAATTAATATTAAATTTAAATTTAATATTAAATTAACATTAAGATTAACTTTAACATTAAAATTAATCTTAACGTTAAAATTAAAATTAATATTAACATTAATATTAACATTAAAAAAATTGAATAATTAATTTTTTGGGTTAAAATTTAACATGTCAGTTGCTATATCAGATGCCACATAATAGGAGTAGGTCTGTCAATGGTAGACCGAAAAAATTCGTATCCGATCCGTATTCAAACCGAAAATATCCGAAATTTCGGATACGGATTCGGATATCATATCGGATATTTATCGGATATCGGATGCGGATACGATAAGTGTCATATCCGGACCAATATTATCCGAACCAATAATATTTAAATTATTTAATACATTTAAAAAAATATTGGGCCATCAGGAATTCAGAATTCAGCCAGAAATCTGTTGTTTCTGGACAAAATATGTCGTTTCAATGTGAAAATCTGTTGTTTCTTGACAAAATTCTGTTGTTTCTTGACAAAATATGCTCGTTCTGATTTTTTTTCTTCCCTTTTTTAATATTTTTTTTTAGTAATCTTATTGGTTCGCATATTATCCTATATCCGTTAAAATTATCGGTAATGGATATGGTAGCCAAAACTTCTATCCGATCGGATATCGGATAGTTATTGGATATATCTGATAGTTAATGGTTCAGATATGGTAATATCGATATCCGACCAATTGGTTACCATTAACAGACCTAACTAGGAGATGACATCACCCAACTATTTAAGTAGCCAAATAGCATAATTGATATATTTTTGGGGGAAAAAAAAAAAAAAAACTTCATCGCAATAATGTACGTGGCTGGCGCCGGGAGTGGCGCGCGCGCGGTGTGCGTACGTTGACGAACTTAAAACTTTAGAAAACAGTTAGATAAGATTTGTCTGCAACACAAAGAAAGCTTCGACCGCAAATGCCTGCAAACGCGCCAGGCACACGTGACTCTCACGAGCGTCACGTCGACCCCCTAAGCCTCAAGTGCTTGCAAATGACTACATGTTAGGGGTGAGCATATACCGGTTGGAAACCGAAAATCGAATCGAACCGACGTATGACAGTCAGTTCATTTTTTCGATTTTTGTTCGATTTTTGGTTTAAATATTTAAAAAAATTAAAATATCGATTCTGTTTTCGATTCTTTGTCCGAGTAATCGAATCGAACCGAAAATCGATTTAGATTCAATAGTTTATCAAATTATCTTCAATTTATATATACTAATATTTTTACTAACCCTATCGAAAACTTACTCTGTGCTTCCGTTCTCTGTTGACACTTGTCGTCACTTCTTTGGATGTTCTCTTTCTACCTTCAATCTATATGTACTGATGTTTGTTCATTCACTGTAATTGTAGTAATGCATATAAATTCAACAACATCAGATTTTTTTTGTTTTGATTTTTTTTATTTAAATTGACTTATTTGCTATTATGTGAATACACGATCCATTTGGCATATGAAATCGAGCCGAATTAATACAGTTCGATTTTGTTAAATTTTTATGTAAACGGTTCGATTTTTGTTTTGAAAAATATGATTTATATTTATTTTGATTTTTATGTATTGGATTTGATTTCAACCGAATCGATCTGCACATGCGTGATCAATATTTAAGAAATAATTTATTAATTTATTAAAAGTATAGGAATGTCAATTCAACTATACATTGCCAACTTGGCTATCGTTGGCGGACGGTTCAGATCAGGTAGTTGATCTACCACGACGCGAGCATGACTAGTTTGCTTTGCTTAATTAATTATTATATTTGTGTTAAGTACCGAGTATATATAATAAGTTGCCATTACAAACGTTTTTCATTACAAACGTTTTTCAGCCCTAGATGGCTGCACAGCAGAGAGAGTCCGTCTACTATCTAGATATTGTTTAGACGTCATCTAGACGGTCGATACATTTTGAATTTTTTTTTCTACTATTTTGCTGTACAGCAGAGAGAGTCCGCCTACTATCTAGATATTGTTTAGACGCCATTTAGACGGTCGATACATTTTAAATTTTTTTTACTATTTTACCACTATTTTTTTTGCATAATATACATATTTTAAGGATGTTCAATGCATAACTAGTGGTAAAATAGTTTAAAAGATATCTAGATAGTAGGCTCTTAATGCTTACAAAAAAATTTTGGACAAAATATCTTAATGCTTTCAATTTTTTTTATAACTATTTTACCACTATTTTTTGCATAATATACACATTTTAAGGGTGTTCAAGGCATAACTAGTGGTAAAATAGTTTAAACAATATCTAAAATAGTTTTAAACAATTTTATATATTTGCGTTCTAATATCGACCGTCTAAATGATGTCTAATTTTTTTTTAAAAAGTGAACCATAGGCTCTTGATGCTTACAAATTTTTTTTTTGCCAAAATGTCTTGTTAGGTATTGCTCCGCCTATGCCGTCAGTCTCTGTTGACCGTCTACTTCACCGCCTACCGAAAAGCGGTGCGGAGAGAGACCGTCTACCGTCTAGGCGGACTAGACGGCCACCATTTAGAACATTGTATTCCACTCAAAAATTCTCACGTATATAATTAATTGTTAAAACTAGTGTGGATGTTCCCAAAACTACTTCCAAAATAATATTAGGCTTAATTGCACTTTGATACCCTCAACTATTTCAGTTTTTCAACTTAATACCCTAAACTTTTTTACTCAACAACTCGATACCCTCAACTATTTTATTTTTTCAACTTAATACCTAAAACACAAAAAATCCCAAAAATGCCCCTGGCTTTCTCTCTCCCATGCAACCCCCCCCTCCCATTCCGGTGACCACCTCCCCCCCCCCCCTCCCCTCCCTCTCCGGCGACCACCTCCCCCCCTCCCTCTCTGGTGATGGTGGAGTCGGGAAAGGAGAGGAGGGCAGCGAGAGAGGGAGGGGGGAGGGGGTGCGGGTTGCCGGAGGGTGCAGGCGGGGCGGCGGAGGGGGAGGGTGCAGGCGGGGCGGCGGAGGGGGAGGGTGCAGGCGAGGCGGGGCGGGGGGGGGGGGGGGGGGAGGGGAGAGGGGGGGGGGGTGGCCTGGAGTAGAGGGGGGGAGGGGGTGAGTGGTAGTTTTAAAATTTGGGTAAGGGCATTATTGTCCAAAAAATTATCTGGGTATCAAGTTGTTACAAAAAAAAGTTTAGGGTATCAACTTGAAAAAGCGTAATAGTTGAGGGTATCAAGTAGCAATTAAGCCATAATATTATGTTAGATAAGTTTGACACATGGTAACCTTTGAGTGGCATGTTGAACATCTACCTTTGTTTTGGTGGGTTAACTAAAATTGACTTAAACTGAAAACTGTTGGATTATTCAATAATATGGGGCCACACATATAAAATTAATTGTGTTGGGCTATATAAATAATTAAGCCAAATTAAAGTGGTCTATTTGGAAATTGGCTTAAGGGTATAATTGTCATGAAATTAATGTGTAGATACCGGAGATAAATCTAATTTGATGAGGGGCCAAATTAGAAATATCAAAACATATAAATATATGTATTCATTAGGGTTATGGTCCCCAACTCATACGGCCACCAAAGAGAGGGTTTCTCTATTCTCTTCTGTATCCCCATCAACAAAGAGAGGAACAAAAATTTCATCTTTGTTATTAAGGGCCGTAGCGGGTTGGAAGATCAAACCCCATAAAGAGACGTGTGCTTCAAGATCCGTCAAGCAAAGACAATGGATTCAGGTACGCTTCCGCAATTTAATTTTTGTTCTTCATCTCATGAATCGACAGGGTACAATAAAATTTTCTAACAAGTGGTATCAGAGCCTACCTGTTTGATTTATGATATTGAAGTTTTAGAATTTAATTTTTTGTTTGATTCAGAAACCCTAGATCATTGGATCTAATTTAATTTAGGGTTCTGATTGTTACATCAAAATTTATGATTCATAAAGGAAGAATAAATTAGAAGAAACTATGACTTAAGCCGAAAATCCACGGCAAACGTCGCATGTGAAGAAAAATTGGCGTTGAGAGGCGCTCATGCCCTTTCGGACCAGAGCCTTAACCTGGCTCCTTGGTATTTGAAATTTAGTTGCCTTTATTTGAAAAAAAAAATCTTTTGTTCAAAGAAGCATATATTTTGTTGCCTTTCGGACCAGAGCCTTAACAAAGTTCATATATGTGGTATTTGAAAAAAAAAAAAGAAAAAGAAAAAGAAAAAGAAAAAAAAAAGAAAGTTGCCTTTACTATCTATTAAGTTTGGAATTTAGTCGAAGTTGAGATCCATTAATTTGACCGATTTGATTCAATATGGTCAACTGTTTTCTTTGTTCAAAGAAGCATAATATTTTATTCGTCCATTAACCATTTTTTTTTAAAAAAAAAAATCTTTTGGAATGGATTCAGCGGCTTATGCTTCTGGTGTTTAAAAGCCAACAATACAAAACTAGCATGAAAGAGCTTTAGCTCGAGAAGAGATGTATGACATCTAGTAATAAATTAATAATATTGTTGTCCAATTATAAGTATATGGAGGAATCTTTGCTTGTGTGTTTGGATATAAAATTGATATCCTGGGACCATTCTTCAGTTCTTCGAAAATTATGTATTATTTACTTCTTGCTTTATTATGTTGGTTCTTCCTTTTGATTGGCACATTAGTAAAGATAGGAAAAAAAAATTGTGCATCAGATATTTTGGTTCCATGCAATTCGTACAACTGTTGGTTATAAGTTCTGATTGATACTAAAGTTTGGATTTATTTTCTTTTGGTTACATATACAACTATGGTTAAAGTGAATTATTATTATGCAATATTATTTTTCTATTACTTCCCTTGCATATATTTAGGATGACTAGATTATTACATGAATTTTATTATGTTGATAATATTCATCTTAATCAGATAAAAAATTCATGTTTTAAATCATGCAAAAGATTCACATGTTTATCTTGTAGTAGATAAATTTTTGGTGTAATCTTTATAGATTATTTGATATAATCTTTTGATACATGATATTCAGTGGAATCTAATCAGTTGATTATTGATTATTTAAATTTTAAAAATATGCAAGTACATAAGGATTTATGTTTATTTAATTTAAATAAGCAGAAGGATTTGGACATAATTCAGTTTTGTAAAATTTAGTCAATATTCAAATTTTTTGTACCTTTTGTGACTAGCAATAGTTGTCTAATATTCTAAGTAGGCTCATTGAAACAAGATGTCGCCAAAGTGACCTCTCTTGCGTAGATAGCCTATGAGGGATGTCGGATGTTTATGTGTGTATATTCATGCGGATATTAGTCGGCCTAAAGGAAGGTTAATACTTGGCCGAATTGCACACATACTTGTAGTGATAAATGTGTGACAATTGTAAGGTTTACATGTGAATAATAACCCGATCCAAAGATATGCTTATTATTTGACATGACTTATTGTCAACGTTTGATCATTACACCAAGAGTACCACTTACAGTTAATATCACTGTCCAAATACTTGATATTAATGATGTACTAGGTATCTTGAGATGGGGTTCACCATTATTTGAATTTGTTTGACTATATTTTACTCTTTGGTTATTAATTAGAGCATGTCATTTTTTGTTGTTTTGTTCTCTTTACAGTTAATGTTGCTAGAATATCTGCCAATAAGAATTTAAATTTTATGTTTAATGAGATAAACTTTAAGGACAAAAAAAGAGGAATATAGTAGCTGCTAAGGGTCAAGCTCAAATGAAACAACAATATAAAACTAAAGGTTGTTTCTTTTGTGACAAGTGGGACACATAAGGAAAAAATGTACAAAGTACCACGCATGACATATAAAGAAAAGTACATTTCTAAATTTGGTCTGTTCTGAGGTTAATTTAGTTTTAGTACCAAGAAACTCATGGTGGTTAGATTCTGGTGTGACTACCCACATTAGTGTTTTAGACAAGGTTACCTGAGCTACCGAAAGCCAATTGATGGTGAAAGATACATCTATATGGGTGACGACAAATCGGTAGAAATGGAAGCAATAGTACATTTTTTGTTATTATTAGAAATCGATTATTATTTGGATTTGATAGACACTTTTATTGTACCGTCTTTTAGACGAAATTTAGTTTCAGTTTTCTTAATGGACAAACCTGGTTATCATTGCTCATTTGGAAACAATAAGTTTAGTCTATCTTTAAATCCAAATATTATTGGTAACGGTTTCTTTAAGGTTTATGATAACCTATATTCACTTGAAACTATTGCTTCTTACAATGAAACCTTACAAGTGGAGTCATGTGGTACTAAACGCAAAATTAACAATAATTTTTTAGCCTCATTTTGACATAAGCGATTAGGTCACATCTCTAAAAAATAGAGTTGAACGACTTGTGTCTGATGAGATTTGGATTTTATTGACTTTATAGACTTTAATGTCTATATTAATGTGTAAAGAAAATATAGACCAAAGTTCAATTGTAAGCAGCTACTTTATTGGCTATGCTGACAAATCAAGGGGTTAATAATTATACGATCCCACACAAAAGAAAATTTTGAGGCGAGAAGTGTAACAGTTTTTTGAGGATGTTGAGTTTGGGGGAGAAATAAAGTCAGGATCATTGTCTTTGAGAAGGAATCAATTACGATTCCTACAATCACTTTTGACGATGTGCAGGATTCTATACCTGTCATGATCAAGAAGTGAATTCGGAGCCTCAATAAGACAATGTCGAATTACCTCTATAAGTCGTTGTTGAGATACCTTAACAACGACAACGTAGTGGCACCCCAAAGGAACAAACTCAACAACCTTAAGAACCGGTAATATTAAGTTGGTTCACCAGAGAAAGGAGAAATATAATTTCGGATAATATTGTCATATTTCTCTAGGAACGTGAGGAAGACTGTGGATACTGGAAGATGATCTAATCAAATTCCGTCAGGCCATAGAAAGTTCAAGTTCTCAAAGTGGATTGATACAATAAATAAGGAGTATAAGTCCATGCAGGACAATAAAATTTAAGAACTTGTCCCATTACCAAAAGGTATGAAGTCCATTGGCTGCAAATGGACATTTAGAACCAAGAAAGATTCGAATGGTCATGTGGAGAGGTATTAAGTACGTCTTGTAGCTAGTGACTTTACTCAACATTTTGGGACTGATTTTAAACAGTTTTTCTCTTCGGTATCTTTGAAAAACTCCTTTAAAGCAATCATAGCACATGTTGCACATTTTGATCTTAAATTATATTAAATGGATGTCAAAACGACATTTCTCAATGGTAACATTGATGAAACAGTTTATATGGTGCAACCAGAAAACTTTGTGTCGAAAGACCCAAAGAATATGGTTTACAAATTGACAAAATCTATTTATGAACTCAAGCAAGCTTCTCGTCAAAGGTACTTCAAGTGATTATCTCGTTTGGTTTTGAGATGAACACTGTTGAAGATTGTTTGTATCACAAGTTCAGTGGGAGTATGAATAATTTTTTGGTTTTGTATATTGATTAAAGTATTCAATGCAAACCAGGTGATATCTCTCGTTAAAGGAGACAAATTCGGTCTCAATCAAGTGTCCTAAGGTTAGCCTTAAAATTAAGAAAATACAATAGATTTTTCTTCATGATCAGTTGTAGGAGTAATGTATGCTCAAGTATGTACGCGTCAGGATATTGCCTACATATTAGAATGTTATGCAGATATTTAAGCAAATATGGATGGATCATTGGGTAGCAGCCTAAACTACTTAAGTAATTAATAGAGAACAAGAAATTATATGCTCTTTGTAGTAGATCGGATAATTCTGGAGATCATAAGGTATTTCGACTCCGATTTTGTTGGATGCCAACACAGCAGGAGATCCACATCAGGTTATGCTGACTAATGGAGATATATTTTGTATGAGTGTCAAACATGCACTCATAATTTCTTCCACCATGACAGCAAGGTTTATAACATGCTGTGGGACATCTATTTAGGGAATATGGTTGCAAAATTTTGTCACAAGGCTGGGCCTACAGTACGGTGTTGAAAGACCACATAAAATTATGGGGTGACAATAAATCAGCAGTACTGTATTCCAATGACAACAGAAACTTGTATAAGTCAAAGCATATTGACATAAAGTTTCTAGTTGTGAAGGAAAGAATTCAAAATGGTTATAGTGTTCATATAGCATATTAGGACAAACTCCATGTTAGCGGATCCGCTCACAAAAGCATTATCACCCAGGGTCTTTCATGAGCATACTGCTCATGTGGGTGTTATCTTAATTAAGAATATAGTAATACAGTGGGAGTTTATATTTTATGTATTTGAGTGCTATTTGATTTTGGACACATTTGTGTATTAAAGTATTCTGGATATTTATCTGATCAGATATATGAAAATTCAGTTCATTCTGTTTTCATTATGTTAAAGTATTGATCTCATTAAAGTTAAGGAGGACCAGTTGGAAATAGACATGTATTGATCACATTGCATATAATTTTCATGCTACGCATCCATGATTGATCTATGTCGTTTAGCTATATTGGTATATGTGACCATTGATGGTTTAGTTAGCTATATGTGACGAATGCCACTTTGATCCTATGTTGATATGGTTAGTGGACGAGATTGTCCGGATATACCCTAAGGATTAAGATAGCAATTTATGAGCTCACTAAGGTTAACATAATTATAAGGTTACATATGTGGCCTAGTGGGAGATTGTTGGATTATTCAATAATATGGGGCCACACATGTAAAATTAATTGTGTTGGGCTATCTAAATAATTAAGCCAAATTAAAGTGGTCTATTTGAAAATTGGCTTAAGGGTGTAATTGTTATGGAATTAATGTGTAGATACCGGAGATAAATCTAATTTGGTGAGGGGCCAAATTAGAAATATCAAAACATATAAATATATGTATTCATTAGGGTTATGGTCCCCAACTCATACGGCCACCAAAGAGAGGGTTTTCTATTCTCTTCTGTATCCCCATCAATAAAGAGAGGAACAAGGATTTCATCTTTGTTATTAAGGGCCGTAGCGGGTTGGAAGATCAAACCCCATAAAGAGACGTGTGCTTCAAGATCCGTCAAGCAAAGACAATGGATTCAGGTACGCTTCCGTAATTTAATTTTTGTTCTTCATCTCATGAATCGACAGGGTACAATAAAATTTTCTAACAAAAACCTCTAATTGTTGTCTTGACAAATTAAAACTCGATAAGGATTGCAAAATATTAAAAGATGATTGATGGCTCTGTGACATTATTTGTGTAGCTAAATATTGGAGGAAAAAGAGTTGATTAACTTGCATGATTTTCAGCTTTTTGCCATTCATAGATTTTATCCTCTTTGATCATCATGGAGGTCTAACTTTTCCTGTTGCATACTGACTGGGGTATATTTGGTAACATGTAAGTGGAAATAGAAGTTTGCATACTGATTGATGTTAAGTGGAAATGGAAGTTGGGAAGAAATTATGAATTTGTAAAAAATTTAGAACTTGTTTGGTATTTTTTTATGGGTAAAGTGCAAAAAACCCCTCGTTAAAAACGTGCTTTTGCACTAAAAGACCTTTTCAGAATTTTTTGTCATTTTACCCTCCTTAGATTATATTATCCGCTCGATTTAGGCCCCTCCAGCCAAATTTTAAAAACTTATACCAAAATACCCCTTCCCCCCCCTCCGGCGGCGCCGGCCGATCCCCTAACCCCCTCCCCCCCCCCCAATCGCGGCGATCCCCCAGCGCCCCCCCCCCCCCTCCGACCCCCCCTGCCCCTCCTCGTCGGCGATCGACCCTCCCCGCCCCCACCCCCCCCCCCTCCTCCTCCTTCGCCGGCCCCGACCCCCCCCCGCCCCCTCGTCGGCCCCGACCCCCCGGCTCCTCGCCGGCCCCGACCCCCCCTGCCCCTCCTCGCCGGCGATCGACCCCCCGCCCCCCACCCCCCTCCTCCTCTTTCGCGGCCCCCGACCCTCCCCCCCCCCCCTGCTCTCTCGTCGGCCCGACCCCCCGGCTCCTCGCCGGCCCAGGACCCCCCCTGCCCCTCCTCGCAGGCGATCGACCCCCCCCCCCCCCCCCCCCCCCCCCCCCCCCCCCCTCAGCCTCCGTCGCCGGCGAACACAGCCGAAGAAGGAGGGGGAAGGGAGGGTAAAATTGTCATTTGGGAGCAAAATGAGCACATTTCATACTTTTGGAGATTTTAAGAGCATGGGGTCTTTTAGTGCAAAAGGCACATATTTAACGAGGGATTTTTTGCACTTTACCCTTTTTTTTATTACAATTCATTCACATCTATATGTTCTTACAATTGAAGTTCGAATCCTACCGGTCCCATTTGATGTCCACGCTACTTTCCATGTGAGCTACAAGTGCCAGACGTTTGGTAAAACATGTATTTTGCATTGGAATTATTTATTGTTTCAATTGCTTAATTAGATTATTTTCTTCTGTATTTGGCCGTAGAAAGTAAAAAAAAAAAAAATCACTTTCAATATTTGGCAAGCCAACATGAAAGTGGAACATAATTACCACCATTTGAATATGGTGAGATTATCATATTTAATGAGAACAATTGACAGAAAAATATGCTTGGTATATCAATCGAAATTTTAATAAAATTAGAATTCTTCAAGGAAAATGTTCCCCAAATTAAAAGTCCGCCTATTCGAAAATTTATAAAATAGGCTAAACACTTGTACAAAAAAAAAGCCAGAAAATTGTAGACACAAAAGCATATATACATCTAGAATAATCTCTCAAGAAACTTGTACATCCAACTATTGTTATATCAGGACAGTATGGAAGATTTCAAAGAAAAAATTATAGATCTCGAAACCAAATGCTATAGATCTAAAAATTATAGAAACCAGTTTCCTTATCATTCTCAGAACTGATGGTCATTTTGTTATTATAAAAAAAATTATATTTATGCATATTGGCACATACCTAAAAGCCAAAAAAAAATCAACCAAATAAATAATTTTATTCCCAAAAGAGAAATTTTGTACATCTAAAAAGCCAGAAAATTATATACATGAAAGCATAGATATAGAAAAAAACCAATCCATAATCATATCTCGTAAACTTGTAGAACTAAAAGCCAAAACTTATCTAAGTTATCCGGCTCTTGTGGTCAGAGAGGAGATGTATAACCTCCTTGGCTAAGCGGACGGTCTCGGAATCGAACTGCAAGGAGGTATGTGGACGTGTGTGTGAAAATTGAAAACAGTGAGCCAAATAGCATAGAACGTAATGTGCACAAAGTTCCGTACATTGACTATGTATCGCAAAAAAATAGCCAATTTAGATCCAGTAAAATCTCATGCGAGATCCAAATGACTTTTTCCGCACAGATCCACACATCAATAGAGAGAATTTATGTGGAGAGAAGATACAAGTGGACAAGAAGGAAACAATAAGGCCGTCTCTAATGGGGGATTCTATCTCCCATGTTTCTAAGGTAGAAATCTTTTTTAGAAAAAATACCTCCGAGATTTCTACATCAATTTTTATCTTATGTGGCGGTTGATATAGGATAGAAAATTTTCATCATAATTTCTACATGTAGGAACTCTTATTAAAAATTTGCATCTCTCATACCAGTTAATATTAACTCCATAAAATTAAATTAAATATTTTATTTGTTGCCACATAGGATAGAAATGGAAAACAGTGGAGAGTACTATTTTGTGTACAATTTTAATATAGAAAGTCTACCAGATATGATAGAAAATTTTTTAAAGCACAAAAAATACAAAGAGAAGTAGGATAGAAACTGAATTTTAGAATCTCATTGGAGACGGCCTAAGTGGAAAGGGCAATAGAATTTTTTTCAAACCTACTTTCTAGATATTAACCAAAAGCTGGGCTATATGGATCTAGGACAGTTTGAAGTGAAAAAACTAAATCCATAAACCATTTTTTTGTTTTTGAAGTGTCCTTTTCTCCGGCTTACAAATGTCAAGGATTAGAAGCTGTGTCTTCTGCGCCGGAGCCTCCGTTGCTACCACTAGGCCACAACCCACGGACCCATAAACCACTTATATAGATTACCAAACATATCATAAGTGAGTATTGGACTCATCTTGGTTCATGTTGGAAAATAAAATTTACTCGTTTTGTGTTTGGATACCAAGAAAAGAAATAAAAATTCAGAATAACACAAAAATAAAGGAAATTGTGGGGTTGCTGGAACCATTTGACCCATATCAATATTACATTCAAGTCCAAATTTGATGGGCAAGAACATATTTTTGGGAATAAAAAAAAACAAAAAACAAAAAAAAAGGAAGAACAACACCACCACACACCCCTCTCCCATCCCTAACGTAGCGAAAGGAACAAATTAATGACGTAAAACTCCCTCATATAAATTAATTCGTGTCAGAAGTAACCCCACTCCTCCGTCACGTGAGCTCCGAGTGGGCCGAAAAGTACGCCAGAAGGCCCAGCAGCGGAGCGTTTATGTACGTGGTGGGCTCGGACTGCTGGAACACGGGCCTGGCGTCCGGGAACGAGTCGCTGGTGTTGCTGGGCCCGCCCACCACCGCGCCGATGAGGAGGTTCGGGTTCGGATTCGGGCTCAGGTAGTACTTCGTGCCCGCCTTGCACGTGATCCGCCCCGGGTGCGCCCTGACCGACGGCAGGGAGCTCGCCCGGTGGTGGATCCGCCGCGGATACTGCTGTCCGTACCCGACCATGTACGACATCCGTAGCGGGTTGTCGCCCAGGATGTAGTCCACCTAAAAGGTCCACCCAGTGTAAGCTATAGAATTGAAGTATTTATTTCTTTTAAAGAAAAACGTTAATCGTGCTCAAATTTGTACTTCTATATTCTATTATTTTTTTTATGTGAAATAAAAATAAGCAGACTGCAAGAGTACATATTGAATTCCCTATTTTTATTGGAACATAATGCACATTTTTTTATTTTCTATTATTTATATAGGATTAACATGCAACCACGATAAAATGGCTGGCGGCGCATGTCCGCTTGCCATCTATTTCGGTGTAATTTATCTCTCTTAACTATCAAAAACAATAGTTCAGTATATACATATATATACAGCAGCTTGAATTTTTTGTTCCGACCTTGGATATATTCATCGAATCTTGTTTCGCTAAATCTGAAATACTTAACTATATTTTGTTAAATGCTAGTTTTGGACTTCACTGAAAGAGTCTGGTTTTGTCTTATAATTTATAAATTGAATTATAAAGGAACCGGAATAACACTGAATAGAAAGGCCATCCATAGTATTTTGTCATAAAAAATTATATATTTCTTTCCGATTATGCTAAATAGAATTTAGTTCTTGAAGTCGCATATATATACTAAATAGAATTATATATTTCTTTCCGCTTATACTAAATTATATATTTCTTTCCGAATATGCTAAATAGAATTTAGTTCTTGAAGTCGCATATATATATATATAATCTTCACACGTGAAGTATAAGACACGTGAAGAAATATTTGAGTTATAATCTTAGATGGCATAAATATTAGACTTTGGGTCAAAAAATATTCGAAAATTATCGTTTCGGCCTTGAAAATGTCTAACTTAGTATTTGGGTTTCGAGATTACGATCGGTGGTGTTGACTATAGAAAATGTAATAAATAAATCAAATCAAAATTCATAAACGAATTCAAATCTAATTAATCATAAAATTAAATATTTATTAATTTTGGATGAACACAAATGCTAATATTCGAATATTTATGGATCTAAAGCCAAATTAACCCTAATTTTTGTATTATAATTATGACGAGTAGGCATATAATTTACCAATCATTTTGTTCCAGACGTTTCTTTTCACTTGATTAAGCATTAAAAAAAAAAATTGTTGGTACCTGTCGCTTGGCCACTCGCTTGAGCTGTGCGGGCGTGGCAGACGAGGAGGCGCCACATGGCACGTGGCCATTGGCGTGGCTGAGATAGTTGGAGTACGCGAGGATGAGGAAGGAGAGGGACGTCACGTGCTGCATGTTGCTCCCTCCCATCTTGAACAGCAGCCCACCTATCATCAATAATTTGCGAACAAGGACAAAAAAATTCAGAATTTTCGCAGCGGATGGGGGACTGGGCCGGTAATTTAGATAATTGGACGGACCTGGGGAATATTGGATTTGTGGATGTTGGGATATTCCCGGGAGAAGGGAGCAGATAAAGTTGTCCGCTCGGAGCTTGAACGACGTCAAGAAGTCATCCTTTCCCATTAGCACTTCCTGTTTTTATACCAAGAAAACATCGGAATAAACATAATATTAAATTTTAATATTAATATTAAAGTTAATATTAACATTAATATTAATATTAATGTTAATATTATTATGACGGTTAATGTTAATATTAATATTAATTTTAGTTTTAATTTTAGAATTGGTCATGTCGGCTATCTTATCAATATGTCACGTCAGCTGTCACGTAAAGAGTTATAATTTCAAAGGACAATTTGAAGGGATAAACAACATTATTCTTTTGTATAATAGTAATGCTCAATTTGATATCCCAATTTTTAAAATTTAAATTTTATAGCTAGCACATTAGTCTTTAACCACTTATTTCATTTAGGCTTCAAGTATTTTTTTAAAAAAACTTTTATCATACAATGTAACCCATTATATATTAATTTTTTTTATTACAATTTTGGGACTCGAGGTACATTCTTGAGTTATATAATTTAACCCATTATATATTAATTCTTTTATTACAAATTTGGATTATTCTTGAGCTATATCTACTATTTATGCTCTAATATATTAAGTTGTATGTAAATATTATTATTATAGTATTCCCTATTCTAAAAGAATGATAGGAAAGATCAAAAACTAAAATGATACATATTTTTTCTTGTTCGGTACTGAATAATATAATTCATATGGGGGTATTTTCACTTTTATTCTATTTTTGAAGGAAGTGAATTTCTATACGTAAATAAAAATAATCCACCTTTTTCTACTATGTTTTTTTCCTCCTACCAAATAGAATGTTAACAAATGTAATGAATAATTATTTTTTTAACTTTTGTTTTATCTACTAAGTTGTTTTTTTAACTTTTGTTTTATCTAACATTACTTTTGAGGTCCCTTGTTATGGAAATATGGAATGGTCAATCAAAGCGTGGTTCCCAAATTTCAACAAACATCCATAGATATGTAGATTCCCCAAGTACAAGCACGAGAATTGATGCGGACTAATAATAGGTTGGTACAGTAACCGGAGGTGAGTCTAGTAATTAATTACCTTGGAGATGAGTACGTTTATTCCGGCGTGCTTGTTGTCCCAACCGAACTCGTTGATGCTGTCACCCGCGCCGAGTACCTGCTCGTTCCGCTTTATGTACTCCCTGTACTCCCGTCTCCTCGAGGCCTTGTGGAGCCAAGCAGCCCCCCACAGCAGCTCGTCCTGACCGTTAATTAATACCGACCGACCGTTAGATTTCCGTTGCGAATGGAAAGAAAATGATCAGAAGCCGACGTGGCGGCGGCGGCTGACCTGGTAGCCGTCGAAGTCGCAGTAGAACGGACACACCGCAGCTCGCAAGCTGGTGCTGTACGCCCCCCGGTACTTATCGGCAAACTCGAACACCTACGTACCAAAATCTCTCATTGCTTCAATAGCACTCTAAAAACGGAAATAATATTTTGACGGCCTCTGCGCCAATTCCGATCCACTCCCAAAATTTTGCAACCTCCCACCAATGGAAGGACGACAGCTGTGACATTGTCCTCGTGTCGTGTCGTGTTACTATTACTAACATTGAGTGCATTGATTTTTTTTTTTTAATTATAATTACCAAGAAGACTTTTTACAATATTCCACAATTTTTTTCAAAATGAGCTACAAAAACTATTCTTAATTTAATATAGTTTTTAAAAAATAAAATTTATAGATTTCTTAAAATAAATTAAGATTAATTTTAATAAACCAGCTTAAAAATTCTTGGACATGATAAAAATCTTCTTTGGTATTTGCACTTTCGCTTTTTAAATTAAATCTTACATGTACTAACTATAGAAACTATAATAATTAATTGGTCATCTTAACAAGTGCCATAAGAATATTCTGTAAATCTATGGTAAATGTACTTTTATATTAATAAATATTTATATTATATAAAATATTATTTTATTTAATATGTTTATGGAAATATTGGAATAGATATTCCAACAATGTCTCCTATCATATGCATACAACTTTTTTAATCCATAATTATTTAATTTCTTAGTTTTACTTTTTGATTATAAGTTGAAAAAATATGTGTAAAATAAACTAAATCTACAAAACGATTTTACCAAAAATATTGCTTGGAATTATTTTTACAGAATTATTTTATTTTCGATAAAAATTAATATTATACTATGGGTTAAGAAAATACAAAAACGACATAATCTCCTTCCCCAGGAGAGTACGGGTGGGAAACCCCCACAGAGTTTTTAATGAATATAGATGGCATTCCTTCAAAAAAAAAAAAAACGACATAATCTAAAAAAATATATACACGCTATCAAACACTATAATTAGTAGAAAATTTATGATGACTGAAAAAAAAAAAAAAACTCAATCAAACAGTCACAATAAAAAAAATTAAAAGTTGCATGTAATCTGTTCCGAAAAATATTTATTTAAAATGTACATTTATTCAATACATTATTATAACATAACCAATCATTAGTTAAGGAGTTATATAAGCTGATCACCTCGGCGGCGCGATCGAGGAGGCGCCGGGAGTAGGCGGGGTCGGTGGAGCGGAAGACGATGGAGGCGGCCGCCAGCGCGGCGGCGGTCTCCCCGGCGACGTCGGAGCCGGGGTGCGCCGCGTCGACGCGGTAGGCCGTCCTCGGCGTGTCCATGTCCTCGGGCCTCTCCCAGCAGGAGTGATCCCGGAGCGCGTCCCCGACCTGCACGTAGACGACGCCCGGCACCGCCGTCGCCTTCAGCAGGTAGTCCGTCGCCCACCGGACCGCCGCGACGGCCTCCTCCCGCTGCGGGCCCATGCCCCTGCCGAAGTCGATCACGCCCCACGCCATCAGCGTGGCGGAGAACGCCATCGGGAAGCCGAACTTGACGTTGTCGCCGGCGTCGTAGTAGCCCCCCGTCAGGTCCACCTGCGCGAGAAAAAAAAAATCCACCGATCAGTAACGAACGGACCGATCGATCGATCGATCGATCAAATCGCTGTGCGTACCCCGACGTCGGCGCCGTCGCGGAGGGCGGAGTCCCTCCGCCACGAGAGGCGCTGGGTCGGCGGGAGCCTCCCGGAGCGCTGGCCCTCGAAGAAGAGGATGCTCTTCCGCAGCGCGTCGGAGTAGTCGTGCGCGGAGTCGGACGGCCGAGAGGCGGCGATCAGGAGGAGGATGAGTATCGGCAGCCGTGTCGCCATTTCCGTGTCGGCCGATACGGACACGAAGAAGAAGAGGGAGTGGAGTGAGGAGTGTGGAAAGTGAGGGGGGAATAAATAAAGGAGGGGGAGGGAGCTTAGGATTCCTGTGGAGGAGCGGCCAGTGGGGCGGAGACACGTGGCAGTGGACGTTGCGGCGCTGGTCACGATGGTTGGGCCGGACGGTCCGGACTGGGGGGAAATTGACAGTGGGCCGAGAAAGGGTGGTGGGGCCGGCCACGTGGGGGTGTCTAGGTCTAGGCGTAGGGGGATGGACTTTTTGTTGGGCATTTATGTGACCGTTGGGGAGTGATACTGTAGTAATTACTGGAGAGATTGGTGGCATTGGTGCTGATGAGATTGATGGAACAGGTGATGATGGAATTTTTGTAGGTTTTTTTTTCCTTTTCCTATTTTCATATGGGCTTGTTTGGTAACCGGATTCCAATATTTGGATTTGGATTTGGAAATCCTCCAAATCCAAATCATGGATTTCAAGATCCAAATTCAACTCCAACCAAACATAGAATTTGGATTTATGATTAATAATTAAATTATAGTCATGATCAATAATTAAGCTATTAATTAATTATGATTAATTATAGTTATTATTATTTATAAAATTAATAATTAACGATTAGTAATTAATAATTGACGATTAGTTATTATTAATTATAAAATTAATAATTAATGATTAGTTAATTTTTAAATAAATAACGATTAATAATTAATAATTAATGATTAATAATTCATAATTAATAATTAATAACTATAAATTATAATTAACGATTAATAATTAATAATTAATAATTAACAATTGATAATTTTTTATTAACGATTAATAATTAATAATTAACGATTAATTAACTATAAAATAAATATTTTAAAAATAGTAATTATAAATTAATATTATTATGATTAGTAAATTATTAATTAAATTATTATAAAATATGATTCTAATTGTGATTAAAATATTATTAATTAAGATTATAATAAAATAGTTATTAACAAATTATTAATTAATATTATAATAATACTAATAAATTATTAATATGATTATAACAAAATTAACTAATTAACTAATTAACTAATTTTTAATTAATAATACTAAACATAGGATATGATTATTAATTAATATTATAATAATACTAATAAATTACTAATTAATATTATAATAATAATATAATAATACTAGTAAATTATGATTATTAACTAATTAACAAATTAATAATTAATATATAATAATACTAATAAATTATTAATTATGATTATAACGAAATTAACTAATTAACTAATTTTTTAATTAATAATACTATTTTTTATTAATTAATAATACTAATAAAATAGTTAGTTTTTCTTATTAATTAACTAATTTTTAACGAAATTATTAAAGAATAAATATTTTTAAACGAAATTATTAAAGAATAATTAATTTTAATTTACTATTTTTTAACAAAATTATTAAATAATAAATATTTTAACAAAATTATTAAAGAATAATTATTTTTTTTCCTCCAACATCCAACAAAATCCAAGTTTTGGATTTTGTCATACTTTCCATATCCAAATCCATCTCCAACTAAACATAGGATTCCATGGATTTGTCTCCAAATCCATAAAATTCAAATCCCACCTCCAAATACGGTTTACCAAACACACCCTAAGTTACTTCAAAGTTCTTCATTTTTTGCACGAGTCCTCTACAAAGAGTGGTTAATATGGGTTAGACTAAATTATCAAACGAGTTTGATTTAAGCCGAACTTAAGGATCGAGTCCGAAAATGGGAGATTCGAAAGGATCGAATTTGGTTCGATTTAACTCACGAACTTAGACGAATACGAACCGAGTCCGAATCAATATCGAACTAGAGTCCCATTAAACCTGCTATATATACCATCATATTACTGTTATCAAATCTTAACTTTTTTGTTGAGCCAATGAAAAAAAATTGAGAAGACCAAGACTCCAGTCTATCAAAGCGTCTGGACGCAATAATTAAGGTTTGAGATAATAGAGAAGACTAATATAGTACGGAGTGACATATATATACTAGAGGAAGTCCTAATACAAGCTCGAGCTCGTTCACAAATAAATCGAGTCGATATAGTCGAACCTGATTCAAAAATCCCTTAGAATCGAAAAAATCAATCGAATTCGATACCGATCAGTCCACGAATGAGATTTGACACCGAGCCAAACGCGAGCCGTTTGAATTGTTTTACCGTCCTATTTGTTTGTTTAAACTTATTCTACATTAGTACAAATTGGATCATGAATCTAGATAATTTGACCATTCCCCCCTCCCAAACCCCCCCCCCCCCCCCCCCCCCCCCCCCCCCCCTTCCCCTTCAACTCTAGTGGCTTATTTTATTTCGAAATCCTCACTGAGTGTCAAAATTAACTAGAATATATAAAATATTTCTTTCTTACCCCGAAAGTATACAAATATAAATATTTTGGAGAAAAGAATGATAGAATGGAGAATGAGGATGAGTGAAAAGAAGAGTGAGAATGATAAAATGGCCGTTGAGGGTGAAGAAAGTAGTTGTTGTTCAGAAGGAAAAGAAGAAGAAGAGAGAATAAATAGAAGAATGAGTGTCTAAGTGAGAATGCAAGTCGAAGAGGATGGTAAGGAAGAAATTGGAGAGGATAAAATATAAAGTTACTTAGTAATAAAATTTTATATAATATTTGATATTACTGTTTGGGTCTCTATAATTTCCAACATTGATGTTTGAATCTCCTTAGTTCTCCAAATTAGTAACATATTTGGACGTTAAAAAAAAAAAAAAAAGAGTAGCCAAGAAGATTTCTAGACAAATAATAAATTTTTTGAGGACTTCTAGATATATGAAAGATCTATGGGACTTGTAGGAGAGAAAACCTTTTTTTTATTCATTTTACAAAAAAAAAGGTTGGGAGTGGAAATGAGATCTGGTGGCAGGGAATTACGGGGGAATAAAAAACAAACATGTTGGGAATTTTGGAGGCTTGCATTTGTCCCTAGTTTGGGGAACGTTGGCTAATACAACTGTCATTTGTTTAACACTAATCTAGATTTTGTTTGAAAGTGATAATAATTGCAATTACTGCCAACCCCATGTTTCTGAGATCCATCTCCACTCTGCAGCTACATTGGTCCAAAAGACACTGACAGTAACGTCATCTGCAAACCTTCTTTTATGTAAAATAAGCTACGTAAAAGTAAAACACTGATTTGAAGACCAATTCATAGTAACAAATATTCTAAGAAAAATGTAACATATTCAATATTGAATATGTTACACTTTTAATTATTAGTAGTCAATTATGTGAATCGAAAATTCCTAGTGAATCCAGTGGGAACCGAAAACCAAACCTGAGTTCCTTTCACCCACAATTGGTTCCAGCCCCCTTGCTAGTACTAAGGTCCAAGCTTGGTCAATGGGGAGTGAGTGGGTGAGAATGGGGGAGCCGAGGCGATATTGTATGTGAATAGCATATTTAAGTTAGGGTAGAGTAAAGAACTACGAGAGGTGTCAACTTAGTTCAAATCTAGCCACGGAACGTATTATTTTTTTCATTTATAAAATTAGTAAAAGTTGGAAACAATGGATCCAAAAAACATGCAATACTTCTTCCTCCCGTGACCTGATTTCCCCCTTGGTGGGGATGACCAACCAACAGCATTCTTCTTCAAACCAATGAATTACCACATCAAGCAACAAAACAGTCCCAAGAACCTTTCATGCAGAGCACTACTTACTAGTTGCAACCAGTGAAAGTTGGATGGGGGAACCACTTTCCCCATTATTTTCCTTTCCTATGGGAATCATTTTGCTTTCCTTCGACAAACAAACATACGAAAGGAATGACTTTCCTTTTCTAGCCTCATGATTCCGCCAACCAAACGAGGCCTTGGAGCAACCAAACAATCCCAAGAACCTTTCATGAAGAACATTACTTGCTGAGTAATGCTACAGTTACAACCAAATGCTTACAACCCACTTACAACCTTCACTCATTTGCTGACATATGGACCATGAACCTTCACCCATTGCTGACATGTGGGCCATGGCCCATATGTCAGCAAATGGGTGAAGATTGTAAGTGGGTTGTAAACATTTGGTAGTAGACTTAGCATTATTGTTACTTGCTAGCTGCAGCCAGTGTCCAATGTCCGTCCCCTTTTAGCAAATGCAACAGCAGACTAGCAGCTGCAAGCAAAGCTGTAAATGTATGCAGCATTATCTACAAAGTCAAATCCTCTATAATTGCTGGATATAGCAGTCCACAGCACCAGCATCTTCATGTGATGATTCCTGAACTCCATTATTTCCATACATCATGCTCTACTGTTGGAGGCAGCTGCAGCCCCCCCCCACCCCCCCCCCCCCCCCCCCAGAGTCCCAGACAGCCTGCAATGTAGCACCTAACATGGCAAAATTTGACATCTGCAGCATTGGCCCAAATAATCCCTCAAATAAATATTGTTAGTGCACAAATATTGCATAATTTGGCATGCTTAGTGCAGTAAAACACACATCATTAATATAACAAGGAGACCATAATATGAGCTTAATTATCGGCAAGATCCTTATATGTCGATTAAAAGCAATGCAAAACATTCTCAAACATCATAAAAGTATTGTTTGAATTAGAAATATAGTGTGTTTCAAAATCAGTTCACCAATCCATTCACTACCAAAAAATAATTCTCAGCTGCTCACCGCGTAATAACTAGAATGCAATAAGCACAAGAAAACCGACTACCTACGGCCTTCTTGTATCAATCCGCTAAGGCAAATGCTCGGAGGAAAGCATCCAGTAACCGCAGAATCAACCTCTATTGCCTCCTTCCCCTAGCTTTCTTGGATGCAGGTTGCTGCTCCACCTGCTCTTTCCCTGTCACCTCTGATATGTCGGCTGCAAAAGAAAGGGAGAAATCTAGTTACATAAGAAGGTAGCGTAGATGCTAGTGAATCTCCAATAAGCTGAAACTGGAAGGCATAAAGCATACCATCAGGACCCCGAGCCATAAGGGTGAAGAAGATGTTATTAAGCTTCTCCATCTTCTTCGCTTCCTGCGCTTGATCAGTCTTAAACTTCAGGCACTGCAATTAGCAACAATCATGAATTTATTACTGCATCAAAAGTACACTACTCTGAAATGGGACCTACTACAATTTGACATTGAAAATTTGAAAGGAAACATATAGCAAGAATATCACAATTGAACTAAACTCTCAGTACTCCAGATAAACTACATAACATATGCCAAAGTTCATCCATGCAACTATATCCAAAGTAACAGTCGTTTTTTCTTCCAAAAATAGACATCTTACATAAGCTAACGAAACTTCAACTTGTTATTGAGATATTACCCAGTATGTGTCCAAGTAATACCATTTGTCTACCAGTTAACATTTTAGATTCATGATAATTATGATTTATCAATTTGGATGGCACATATACATTGGTAATTCGGCAAAAATCACCCTAACATTACAAACTCAGCCCGTAGACCACACAACTCCCTGAAGGACACATCCTCGGCTCGCTCCTGCTCCTGCTCCTGCTCGGCCCACTCCTTCTGTTGGGGTCCACCGACCCCACTCCTACCAATTTATTAACTGGAAGGAATATTACGCTCCCCCCCCCCCCCCCCCCCGGCTCGTACCCAGGCAAACAGAGCAGATGTCTCCCACCTCAGCCAGTGGAGCTAGAGGTGATTCTCTCTCTCTCTCTCTCTCTCTCTCTCTCTCTCTCTCTCTCTCTCTCTCTATATATATATATATATATATATATACAAAAAAAAAAATATATATATATATATATATATATATATATATATATATATATATATACAAACATGAACCTTTTTTTCTCAGGATATACTAGCAACCGCTAGTTTCATGTGCTCATGAAACATGATCATTTTATCAGAAAAAATAATAATTAATACACCAATAAGAAATGTCGTTGGTCGACAGTGAAAGAAAAGCTGGAAATTAAAATTACACAAGGCGGGCAGTTATTTTCTGTAGATGTATGTATTAACTAACAGAATGCTCAATTTTTTTTTTTGAGATTTCCCCGCTACGAGTCGAGTAAAACCATTTGTCAACCAGCTCAACATCTAGTACTTGACAGTCTGATGCAATGGCAAGGAGCCCCTAAAATATCTGATCGTCTTAATAGACTTTCTGATCAATTTAGATCCTGATAATTATCAATTTGGAGGGCACATATACATTGGTGGATATAATGTGATCTGAGACACTATATATAACTCACCTTCAATTTTCAACATGATGTACACATGTTTAAAGCATACATGGACAGAGAGAGGACGTATATGGACTGTTAAAAAGATCATGTTTTTTGAATGCTCATAGAAATGTCATGGTGCTTTGATCCGAGTTTCACCCGCTCGTAAAAGAAAAACAAAGGAAGCATTCATTCAGACAATTGATGTCATCAGTTGTAGATTTTCTGCAATGATGTCCTTTCAAATAAACAATTCTTTTCTTCATGTGCTCATGACCATTTTATCAGAATAAAAATAATAAAACAAGTAAGAAATGCCATTGGTTGACAAGGAAAAGCTGGAAATTACATAAGGCAGACAGTCGTTTCGGTAGATATATTAGTAACTGAGGGGGCGTCACGCCCCAGAACCAGAATACTAGAGAGCGGGGGAATGACTCAGCCAGCTACGTATTACGGGTAGAAGAATACCGTATAATACGATCAATGCTGTCTACAAGACGAGGGGGTGCATACTACATGAAAGTCTCCCCATGGTCGCTTTACTTCTATTGTCTCAATCATTCAAACAAGAAACAGAAATAGAGAACATGTGAGATAAAGCAGTAAGGCGTCCCAAACGCTCAGTCAAATTGTTCTTGATATCTGGCTTTACAAAATACAGCCAGATGATGTAGTAAGTATACACAATTGTTAGCAGCTGCAGCCTGACTTAGTTACAATTATGCAAAGTAGGTACAAGACAATCCGACTAACATGTCGGTGCCAAACGGCAAAGTATAAAGTAGATAACAAAACGGACGGGGAGGTAAGAAACCCACTCGAGTCCTCCTGCGATCATCCCTCTAGTGTTGACCATCTTGGAGGTAGAAGTAAGCTGGATCCTCGGGGACCGGCTCTAAATCTGGCCATGCAAAACCAGAGAGGTTAGACCTTTAATAGCAAGTACCGCAAGGGAGCACGATATGAGGAATGAAGCCAGTAATAAGAGAATATGATAATGGATCTCTGCTATCTACTAGGACTCACACAACATCACGACACTTCGAACCAACCTCCCAACCAAACAAGGACAGAAGTTGGCCCGTCATGTCCTGACATTCTGATCATCTCAGTTAAGTAACAGAGTAGGTACAGTACACAAACAAATCAATTTAAACGGCCAGGCAACTACTACGGCTTGCTATTGTGAGTCCCAAGTTATCCTGGAATTATGCAATAAAGGATTTCTCAGTTCTTACTATGCACAAGCAAGGCTAGTTTACCCAGTCAATCAATTGCGCCAATCATGAATTAGACGAGTCCCAGCGGGACGCCCGTCATTAATATACAATATTCAATAGATAATATAACCAGATACCGCTCCCTGTCCGTGTGGCAGATTTGCAGTATCTGTGGGGACCAACCGGCCTGTCGGGCACTACTAGTCCCAAGAGGGCTGCCATGTAAGAACTCGGGAATTCATTCTCTCCATGCAATCATTATTTTATTTAACTTAATAGTCTCTACGTTGAGTGAAGTACCATGCCGTGGATCATGGTCATTCAGAATGAGTACTTTCGTACGGGGTACGATATGCACAACTCTACAATGATACCAGTGCAGTCAGGTTGTAGGTCTTACATAGCGTAATGCAACAATCAAAACTAACCACGGAGTAATCATGTCTTGACCATAAAGTACACATGCTTCTTTGTAAAAAGTAAATAAATAAATTGAAGCATGCATGTACCTGTATGCCAACATTCGAGATCAGCCAGTCGATTACAATAGTTCATAATTAATATGAATGTGTCTCATTTATTCAATTCAATAAGACGACTAGTCAGTCTCTTAGTTCCAATTAGGAACGCATGAGCAATTATTAGTCAAGGTCACAATCATTATCAATGGTGACAAGGCATGAAAGTCAACTAGTATTCAGTGGGGTCGAGTCTACAACTCTCAGGGTTTAATTCCAGTCAATCGGGGTATCTATAACTCAATTCACGACACATGGTACATCCCACGTAACAATCTACATTTAACAGAAATATTAACATATCATGATTATATCAAGTCTCAAGTCAAGCTACGCTCAAGTCAGGCTACGCTCAAGTCAAGCTACGCTCAAGTCAGGCTACGCTCATGTCAGGCTACGCTCAAGTCAGGCTACGCTCAAGGTCAGGCTACGCTCATGTCAGGCTACGCTCAAGTCAGGCTACGCTCAAGTCAGGCTACGCTCATGTCAGGCTACGCTCATGTCAGGCTACGCTCAAGTCAAGCTACGCTCAAGACAAGCTACGCTCAAGTCAGGCTACGCTCAAGACAGCGTACGCTCAAGACAAGCTACGCTCAAGTCAAGCTACGCTCAAGTCAAGCTACGCTCAAGACAAGCTACGCTCAAGTCAGGCTACGCTCAAGACAGCGTACGCTCAAGACAAGCTACGCTCAAGTCAAGCTACGCTCAAGACAGCGTACGCTCAAGACAAGCTACGCTCAAGACAAGCTATGCATACGTCTCCAAGAGGCAGCGTATGGACTCCATACGACTCCTCTTCAAGGCAGCGTATGTACTCCATACGACTCCTCATCAAGGCAGCGTATGCAAGACATACGCCTCCAAAAGGCAGCGTATACAAGACAAAGACATACGCTGTCAGACTGCGCTGCGCTAAAGAGCGCGCGCAGCTCAGTGGCGCAAGCTAAAAAGCTCGCGCACACTGCTCACTGTCTTCTCCAAAATCAGCAAGAACTCCATGGTTTGAACCCAAAGCTTCAAAAGTCCATAACTTGGTCAAAATAAGTCCAAATCCAACTTTTCAAAGGTCAAAATTGGGTAGAATAAAATTCTCTACAACATGGAACCATCAAAACTTGAAAACAAAGAAGTTTGATAGATCAAAACCACCAAAATCCGAAAATAACTAATTTCTAGATCTACAAAAATTAAAGCCTCAAAATGGAAAATGACAAGTTCTAATGTGTCTTAGAATCACAAGGGAAAGAGAATGGAACCATAAAAATGGGTTTTCATGTGGAAGCAAGATGTACTTGCCTATGGGTTTGGTAGGTGGAGAGAGTTATGAGGAAGAAGAAGAAGAGGAAATGAGAAGTAATGAAGAGAGAGAGAAAGGATTGGGAATTTAAATGGGGATATGGGTTCGGTTCATAATGAACCACCATAACCCGAAAATAAACCAACCTAGGCCAAACCTAAAGTAAGCTAAAGCAGAGAATAAAAGCAGAAAGTAAAATACAGAAAATTAATTGTAGGAAATTAATTAACATGAATTTAAATACAAAACAATACATGATAAATATTTAAATAAATATATTAAAGCAGTACATGTATTAAAAATACGTATTCTGGAAACGGGGAGTGACATCTCTACCTTCCTTAGAAAAATTTCGTCCTCGAAATTTCAAATCCAAGCAGGATAGGAATATCAAGGCCAAACTAGTACAAACAATTTAAGCAAGCAATCATTTTACAATGTCTATAGCAAGTAACATATCTATATTTAACAGTCTACGATATCAAGTAATTTCTACTCATAGGGCGACTAGCATGCGGAGTTAAGACAATCAAGGTACACGGGAAGAAATATACCTTGTGAGTCAAACAGATGTGGATACCGTAACCGGATATCATCCTCACGTTCCCACGTTGACTCTCCTAATGAGTGATGATCCCAAGCAACCGGGACAAGACTAATTGTTCGGTTCTTGAGTATCTTCTCTCTTCGGTCCAAAATGGACACAGGCTGTTCCTCGTAAGACAAGTTGGTACCAACAACCAACTCAGAATGATCAAGGATATAGCTTGGGTCCGATACATACCTTCGCAACTGAGATACATGAAACACGTCATGCACCTCTCGTAACGAAGGTGGAAGGGACAAACGATAAGCAACATCGCCTACCCTATCAAGGATAACGAATGGTCCTACGTATCGCGGACTCAACTTCCCGCGAACGCCAAATCTAATGACCCCACGGGTAGGTGAGATCCGTAAGAATACGTAGTCTCCAATAGAAAACTCTAGCGGCCTACGATGCTGGTCCGCCCAATGGCGATGTCGATCCTGCGCAACTCGAAGTCGCTCTCTAATTCCTTTAACCAATTCAACTGTCTGAACAATCATTTCCGGGCCTAACATCTTTCTGTCCCCGATATCATCCCATGCTAGTGGCGACCTACACTTCTTACCATATAGTGCCTCAAATGGCGCCATCTGGATACTGGCTTGATAACTGTTGTTATATGAAAACTCAACTAAGTGCAGGTGGCTTTTCCAAGATCCTCCAAAATCTAGGGTGCAAGCTCGCAACATATCTTCCAAAGTCTGAATTGTCCTTTCTGATCGGCCGTCCGTCTGTGGATGGTAAACCGTACTAAATTTTAACTTGGTGCCCAAACTACGATGTAAGCTCTTCCAGAAATGTGACGTGAAACGGGTATCTCTGTCTGACACAATACTGACAGGGACTCCATGCTGCCTGACTATCTGCTGCATGTACAACTCCGCCAACTTTTCTGTAGATTGTCCTACTCTGAAAGGAAGAAAGTGTGCTACCTTTGTAAGCCGATCTACTATCACCCAAATAGCATCTTTACCACTTGGTGATCTCGGTAAACCGGTCACAAAGTCCATTGTGATGTGTTCCCACTTCCATTCCGGGATAGGAAGCGGTTGTAATAATCCAGCTGGCCTCTGCTGCTCTGCCTTTACTTGCTGACATATCAAGCAACGGAAAACAAACCTAGCTATCTCCCTCTTCATCCCGTTCCACCAGAAGTGTTGCTTGATATCTTGGTACATTTTGGTCCCTCCAGGATGTATAGAATACTGAGAACTGTGAGCTTCTGTCATAACTTCCTGTCTGATATCTCCACTAGGTACACATAGACGTGATCCAAACCTAAGCGTACCATCTTCGTGGATTTGCATCTCTTTTCTGAGCCCTGACTCACATTCTGCCCTAAGCTTCTGAATCCTTGGTCCTGTGCCTGGGCTGCCTTGATCCTGCCTACCAAGTCGGATTGAACTTGTAGACTTGACAGAATTCCTATATCATTAGGAAGTATAACTTCGATGCCCATCTCCTGAAGGTCTTCTAAGATGTGCTTCTGCGTTGTCAACATAAATGCGCCGCCTCTTCTGCTGAGAGCGTCTGCTACCACATTAGCCTTGCCTGGATGATACTGAAGCTCCACGTCATAATCCTTGATCAGCTCTAACCATCTTCTCTGCCTCATGTTCAGCTCCTTCTGAGTAAAGATGTACTTCAGACTTTTGTGGTCTGTGTACATATCCACTCGATCACCATATAAGTAATGCCTCCATAGCTTCAAAGCAAATACTACTGCCGCCAACTCCAAATCATGAGTTGGATAATTCTTCTCGTGGTCTCGAAGCTGCCTAGATGCATACGCTATTACCTTCCCATGTTGCATAAGGACACATCCAAGTCCTTTACCTGACGCATCACAATATACTGTAAAACCTCCGGGCCCAACTGGCAATGTAAGGATAGATGCTGATATCAACTTCTGCTTCAGATTCTCAAATGATGCCTGGCATTCTGCCGACCAGACGAATGGTACATCCTTTCGTGTCAAGCGAGTCATGGGTGCTGAAAGTCTTGCAAAACCTGATACAAACCTTCTGTAATATCCTGCCAATCCCAAGAAACTCCGTACATCAGCTACGGTATTGGGTACTGGCCAACTCTCTACTGCTTCTACCTTCTTGGGATCCACTGCTACTCCAGCTCCTGATATGATGTGACCCAGAAATGAAATGTGGTCCATCCAGAACTCACACTTGCTGAGCTTGGCATACAACTGGTTCTCTCTCAGTACCTGCAACACTTTTCTGAGGTGGTCTTCATGCTCCTCTTCACTAGCAGAGTATACGAGAATGTCGTCGAGAAACACCACGACAAACTGATCTAAGTACGGCATAAAGATGCGGTTCATCAAATCCATGAATATTGCTGGAGCATTGGTCAAACCAAACGGCATTACTAAGAATTCATAATGTCCATACTTCGACCTGAATGCTGTCTTGGGAATGTCTTCCTTTCGAACCCTCACTTGATGGTACCTTGAACGAAGATCTATCTTGGAGAAAACTCTAGCCCTGCTCAACTGATCAAACAAGTCGTCGATCCTTGGTAGTGGGTACTTGTTCTTTACTGTCGCCGCGTTAAGCTTCCTGTAATCGATGCATAATCTGGATGATCCATCCTTCTTCCCCACAAGTACCACTGGTGCTGCCCATGGTGATATACTAGCTTGGATAAACTTCTCCTCCTTCAATTCCTCTATGTGCTGATACACCTTTGCCTGCTCCGAATCCGCCATTCTGTAAACTCGATCTGATATCGGTTTAGTTCCAGGTACCAATTCTATGCTGAACTCAATATCTCTAACCGGTAGTAGACCTGGAAGCTCTTCGGGAAATACGTCTAGAAATTCTTCAACTACCTTCGGAACTTGAACTTCTTCCATTGCCGTTATTACTCCCTGCTCTTGCTGAGTTGCCTCTTATCTGACTAAGGTGAATTTCTTCATGCCTGGAATATCAAAAGATACACTCCCACTACGACAATCTATTGTCGCATGACTGTCTTTCAGCCAGTCCATGCCTAAGATAACGTCGAAATTTCCAACAGGAAATTCTATCAACTGGGCGGGTAAGGAATGCCCGCAAACTACAACACTACACGCTAGAATAACTCTACTAACTCCTACGAGCCCATTGCCAGTGAGTATATTCAACCTCCCTGGCAATGCCTCGAACTCCATTCTTAGCCGTGTCGCAAATTGTGCAGATATAAATGAGTGTGATGCTCCTGAATCAAACAATGCTACTGCGGGATATGAGGCGACGAGAATGTTACCTGCCACAACATCTCCCGATGCTAATGCCTCCTCCAAGGACAGAGTAAATGCCTGCCCTCGACCTCCTTGCTGGTTCCCATGTTGTGGCCTAGCCTGGTGCTGCTGCTGGCCCCTTCCTTGATGATGCTGGGGTGGTCTATGCTGGTGTTGCTGTATCGACGGTCCCTGCTGCCGAAACATCTGAGCCTGCGGCATTAACGGACGTTGGGCCAATGGTCTCACTGCCACTGCCGGTCCTCGATACTGGCCTGCCCCTGGTGCTGGCAGAGCAGGAAACTGCTGCACTGGTCCTCCTGACCTCGAATTCATGGGGCATGTGGTAACCCGATGATCTGGATTTCCACATATCAAACACAATCCGTTCAATGCCCGACACACATCTCTAGTGTGCCCCATCTTCCCACAATAAGTACAGCCCGCTTGGGGTTGCTGGTTCTTCTGTTGCTGCTGCTGCCTGGGTGGTGGTGCTGGCCCTCGCATTGCCACATCGTGAATGCGAATGCCAAGGGATGGTGCTGTTGTTCGGGGCGCTGCTCCCCCTCCTCATTCAATCTGACTGTGAGATATCTTCTGACCCCCAATCCTTGCTGTGACCCTCTGAATGGTGATCTCATGCCTTCGAGTTGCTGTCAATATCTCATCAAAAGTCTGGTAATTGTGCCCCTCTATCAATTGCAAGAGCTCCAGATGAAACCCTTGCTGAAACCTCATAGCCCTCTGGCGCTCCGTCGCTACCATCTCTGGGGCAAACCTACTCAATCTGCAGAACTCCGCTGCATAAGCATCTACCGTCTTGCCGGCCTGCTTGAGGTTGATAAACTTCTGTTGTAGCTCAAACTGCGCCACAACTCCATAGTACTTTGTCTTGAATCTTGCTGTAAAATCGTTCCAAGCCACAGGACGTCTGATGCCTATCTCCTCTGATTCCCACCAATCACGTGCGAGATCCTGAAGTAACAACTTCACCTGATCCACACGTTCTTCTGCCGGCACCTTAGCTGCTGTCAGGATAGCCTCAATATCCTTAAGCCATGCATCTGCTGAGATGGCATCCTCCGTTCCTTCAAAACGGCGGGGGTTGAACTTGCAAAATCTGGTTGATGCTCCAGAATCCGGCCTTGCCCCTCTTTCCAAAGCTGTCTGCAACCCTTGGTTGAGTAGTACATTCTGCTCTTGTAACTGAGTATGCATACGCTGCTGGGCTAACATCTGATGTTGCTGAGTAGCCATCATTCCTCTCATGATCTCCAGAAGGGCTGGTGTGTCTACTTCCACAGGGGTAGGTGGAACTGTTGGTGGTGGTGGAACATCCGGATACTGCGGTCCAGCTGCTGCTTCCACTATTACTTCTTCTTGGATGGTCTCTTGAGTTAGTACCGGCCCTTGTTGCTGACCAACATGGTCAGGTTGTCCGTGTTGCTCTTGTTGTTGTTGTTGTCCAGTCCTGGCAGATGCGGACGAAGTGCCCCTAAGAAAAGGGACAAAAGAACAATCAAACGGCCGGACATGAAGGATCAATGAAGTCAAAGGATACTGGAATGTCAAGCTAGAGTTGAGAGTAACGAATCATGAGATCAAGGGGAAACATGTGTGATTGAGACGTCCTATAAATCAAAACACCCCACAAGTCTGAAATCAGACCTGCATGGGCCACCACTAAAATCTTGTCACGCCCCAGAACCAGAATACTGGAGAGCGGGGGAATGACTCAGCCAGCTACGTATTACGGGTAGAAGAATACCGTATAATACGATCAATGTTGTCTACAAGACGAGGGGGTGCATACTACATGAAAGTCTTCCTATGGTCGCTTTACTTCTATTGTCTCAATCATTCAAACAAGAAACAGAAATAGAGAACATGTGAGATAAAGCAGTAAGGCGTCCCAAACGCTCAGTCAAATTGTTCTTGATATCTGGCTTTACAAAATACAGCCAGATGATGTAGTAAGTATACACAAGTGTTAGCAGCTGCAGCCTGACTTAGTTACAATTATGCAAAGTAGGTACAAGACAATCCGACTAACATGTCGGTGCCAAACGGCAAAGTATAAAGTAGATAACAAAACGGACGGGGAGGTAAGAAACCCACTCGAGTCCTCCTGCGATCATCCCTCTAGTGTTGACCATCTTGGAGGTAGAAGTAAGCTGGATCCTCGGGAACCGGCTCTAAATCTGGCCATGCAAAACCAGAGAGGTTAGACCTCTAATAGCAAGTACCGCAAGGGAGCACGATATGAGGAATGAAGCCAGTAATAAGATAATATGATAATGGATCTCTGCTATCTACTAGGACTCACACAACATCACGACACTTCGAACCAACCTCCCAACCAAACAAGGACAGAAGTTGGCCCGTCATGTCCTGACATTCTGATCATCTCAGTTAAGTAACAGAGTAGGTACAGTACACAAACAAATCAATTTAAACGGCCAGACAACTACTACGGCTTGCTATTGTGAGTCCCAAGTTATCCTGGAATTATGCAATAAAGGATTTCTCAGTTCTTACTATGCGCAAGCAAGGCTAGTTTACCCAGTCAATCAATTGCGCCAATCATGAATTAGACGAGTCCCAGCGGGACGCCCGTCATTAATATACAATATTCAATAGATAATATAACCAGATACCGCTCCCTGCCCGTGTGGCAGATTTGCAGTATCTGTGGGGACCAACCGGCCTGTCGGGCACTACTAGTCCCAAGAGGGCTGCCATGTAAGAACTCGGGAATCCATTCTCTCCATGCAATCATTATTTTATTTAACTTAATAGTCTCTACGTTGAGTGAAGTACCATGCCGTGGATCATGGTCATTCAGAATGAGTACTTTCGTACGGGGTACGATATGCACAACTCTACAATGATACCAGTGCGGTCAGGTTGTAGGTCTTACATAGCGTAATGCAACAATCAAAACTAACCACGGAGTAATCATGCCTTGACCATAAAGTACACATGCTTCTTTGTAAAAAGTAAATAAATAAATTGAAGCCTGCATGTGCCTGTATGCCAACATTCGAGATCAGCCAGTCGATTACAATAGTTCATAATTAATATGAATGTGTCTCATTTATTCAATTTAATAAGACGACTAGCCAATCTCTTAGTTCCAATTAGGAACGCATGATCAATTATTAGTCAAGGTCACAATCATTATCAATGGTGACAAGGCATGAAAGTCAACTAGTATTCAGTGGGGTCGAGTCTACAACTCTCAGGGTTTAATTCCAATCAATCGGGGTATCTATAACTCAATTCACGACACATGGTACATCCCACGTAACAATCTACATTTAACAGAAATATTAACATATCATGATTATATCAAGTCTCAAGTCAAGCTACGCTCATGTCAGGCTACGCTCAAGTCAAGCTACGCTCAAGTCAAGCTACGCTCATGTCAGGCTACACTCAAGTCAGGCTACGCTCAAGTCAGGCTACGCTCATGTCAGGCTACGCTCAAGTCAGGCTACGCTCATGTCAGGCTACGCTCAAGTCAGGCTACACTCATGTCAGGCTACGCTCAAGTCAAGCTACGCTGAAGTCAGGCTACGCTCAAGACAGCGTACGCTCAAGACAAGCTACGCTCAAGTCAAGCTACGCTCAAGTCAAGCTACGCTCAAGACAAGCTACGCTCAAGTCAGGCTACGCTCAAGAAAGCGTACGCTCAAGACAAGCTACGCTCAAGTCAAGCTACGCTCAAGACAGCGTACGCTCAAGACAAGCTACGCTCAAGACAAGCTATGCATACGTCTCCAAGAGGCAGCGTATGGACTCCATACGACTCCTCTTCAAGGCAGCGTATGTACTCCATACGACTCCTCATCAAGGCAGCGTATGCAAGACATACGCCTCCAAAAGGCAGCGTATACAAGACAAAGACATACGCTGTCAGACTGCGCTGCGCTAAAGAGCGCGCGCAGCTCAGTGGCGCAAGCTAAAAAGCTCGCGCACACTGCTCACTGTCTTCTCCAAAATCAGCAAGAACTCCATGGTTTGAATCCAAAGCTTCAAAAGTCCATAACTTGGTCAAAATAAGTCCAAATCCAACTTTTCAAAGGTCAAAATTGGGTAGAATAAAATTCTCTACAACATGGAACCATCAAAACTTAAAAACAAAGAAGTTTGATAGATCAAAACCACCAAAATCCGAAAATAACTAATTTCTAGATCTACAAAAATTAAAGCCTCAAAATGAAAAATGACAAGTTCTAATGTGTCTTAGAATCACAAGGGAAAGAGAATGGAACCATAAAAATGGGTTTTCATGTGGAAGCAAGATGTACTTGCCTATGGGTTTGGTAGGTGGAGAGAGTTATGAGGAAGAAGAAGAAGAGAAAATGAGAAGTAATGAAGAGAGAGAGAAAGGATTGGGGATTTAAATGGGGATGTGGGTTCGGTTCATAATGAACCACCATAACCCGAAAATAAACCAACCTAGACCAAACCTAAAGTAAGCTAAAGCAGAAAGTAAAATACAGAAAATTAATTGCAGGAAATTAATTAACATGAATTTAAATACAAAACAGTACATGATAAATATTTAAATAAATATATTAAAGCAGTACATGTATTAAAAATACGTATTCTGGGAACGGGGAGTGACAGGGGGATTAGTCAATTGGGGTTTCCAAATCACAAGGGGTGGTCAATGAATCTGTTGTTCGTGAATTGAGGTTGTTACATGTGGTTTCCTAATCTACCATTAGTCAATATTGATTTTCCAATCACAAGAAGATTGACTTTAAATTCGTATTGTTCTTATCAACATTCATTTTATTCCAACAGAATCACAATCCTAAATTGGTGTGATTCTAAAATCAACCAATCTCCCTCATCATATAACTCTTTCCTTCCTGAGTCATGTGTATGAATCTCCTTCCTTCCCATTAAGCTCCATCATTCCTCAGTAAGGGTTCTGCTTTTATGCCCTCGTGACTTTTTTCTAGCTTCTCTCTAAGAAAACCTTCGTACATTATCCATCCGTATCTATATATACATATGCCTTTTCAACCACTTGTTCTAGATATTTGTGTACTCTACCTGAACCCAGTAGTAGCCAACATCACCATGCCGCACTAGTTGCGGCATCACAGTCGGCTTCCTAGCCATCTTATCTTCCTATCTCCGAACTCGAGTACAATGTCAAGTTTTACTGCAACCACACAGGGGTTATAGGTTGCAGTCAACTCCATGGACTTCTCATGATGTTCGTAATGGTCATCTGTGTATGGTGAGTTAGAAGAAATATAATTGCCAATGCTCCGAAAGAACCCTCTAATCAGAGAGGTGTTCAAAGTTCATATAAAGAAGTTGCCGAATTGGCTGGGATGGAATCCATATACACTCGGAAAAATTGTTCTGAGGATATTATTTGTCTCGAGACACAAGATCTATCCATGATAAATGATCCGTGGAAAATAAAAGAAAAATATCTCGAACAAAGTATGTTTCCAATGAAACAGAAATCAAGAAATATATATGAAGGAATATTAACTTCCACAAATACAGCAGAAGTGGAACATTTTCGGCAAAATCCGAAAGACCCTCAAAGTGAAATAGTATATAGTAAAATTACTATATTTAATATTCTCACTCCTCAATCGTGGGGACTGCATCCTAATTTGGCAAGGATGTTGAATACAAGGGATAAATCAATATCTTTAAAATTCAGCTATTGGGATTATATTGATGCATTCTACAATGTGTTCTACCATGAGAATAAAAAGTTAAAATTTTAGAGCAACACATCCCTGCCTGGTTCCACAAATGGTGGATATTCTTCGGTGCCAATCTAGAAATTTTTATCTGAACCATTACTGTTCATGTTCAACGAATGGGTTGACAAGGCAGAAATCTGTCAAAAGAATATAACTTACTATGAAGAAGAGACTGTTATGTATTTCTTCATAGCGAATGACATTCCACATATATTCAAGTGGACTTTTAAATGTGAAGAGAATGAGTATGGCATTATGATGCTAAAGAGAAATTTTCTTATCAAATGGTGGAATAGAATTAATGAATCAGAGAAAATTTCAGAAATTGAGAAGACGCTTGCTAATGAAGCACAGAAGCAAACATGAAATGAAGAATAAGGCTATAATGGATGATAGTCCGTTGAAGAGGTTTAAAGATTCTTTAATCAGAAAGAATCCGAAAATCTCTGCTAAAGAATTGAAAAACCAATGTTTAAAGTATACGACATCCCAGATGGATGCTTTGTTCGAATCTAACGACGATGAATCTATGAATTCCTCCGCAAGTGATGCACATAATGAAAGCATTCCATCAGATGATGAGGATAAAATTATTAATGTGGTAGAATCTTCCACCTCACACATTTATGCTCCTAGGCGAAGGCCTAGAAGTGACAATGATAATTGAGGAACGACAAATGTGCGGTTCTGAAATAAAGAGGAAATGGGCAATGACAACCACTAATATATGCAATGGTGGTAGGGCCCATAAATCAATCAAAGGCCTAACTTTATCAAAGTAAAAATCCACTTTAGAAAAAGAAGAAATGAAATGACCTAAAGTAAGGAACATGTATTTAATTTTAAATCGGTTTAGACTTCCAATGTGGCTGAATTAGCATCAGTTAATTGCATAACTCTATTTAAAAAAGTATCTTTATACCATCTAAAATGAGTTAATGTTGGACATCTCAAATTCTGTAAGAGAGTTCTAATTTTTTCTCCCTTATCAGCAACTTGTCCTGTAAAGTGTTCTAATATATTAATTAGTAAAGTGTACACAGCATCTGGCTTTCGCTTATCATTTTCAGTTTTAGTAGTTTCTAATATTTCCGTTCTTTGTTTTGGGGTTAGGTAATTATCCCACCAACCTTTAAGAACACCTGTAAAGCCATTGGCAATGAACAAAACAATTTGCTTATCAGAACTGTCAGCAGCTTGGGCTACATTTGAATACATTAGTATTCGATGCATTTGATCGAAAATTTGCTTATATGAAAGATCATCTATATTCCACTAATAAATTTTCCCACAATGAGTTAATGTTGGACATCTCAAATTCTGTAAGAGAGTTCTATTTTTTTCTCCCTTATCAGCAACTTGTCCTGTAAAGTGTTCTAATATATTAATTAGTAAAGTGAACACAGCATCTGGCTTTCGCTGATCATTTTCAGTTTTAGTAGTTTCTAATATTTATGTTCTTTGTTTTGGGGTTAGGTAATTATCCCACCAACCTTTAAGAACACCTGTAAAGCCATTGGTAATGAACAAAGCAATTTGCTTATCAGAATTGTCAGCAGCTTGGGCTACATTTGAATACATTAGTATTCGATGCATTTGATCGAAAATTTGCTTATCTGAAAAACCGTCTATATTCCACTCATAAATTTTTCCACTACTATAATGATTCTGAATAATAGAATCATTCTCTTCATAGAGAACATCTATTGGAGTTGGTCTTTTATAATAATATTTTATTAAATTCGGTTTGTCATATTTAACAGCATTAATTCTTTCAGAGTTCACCTCATTCTGAACTTGCTTAAAAGAATTATTTATTTTCTCCATCTGTATTGGATTGAGTTGTTCTATATTTGAAGAATCAGAGTTTTCAGAATCATCAGATTCTTGGCAACATTGTACATAAGACTCTCCTTCTAACATATTTATTGTAGAAAGATTTCCTTTTGGTTCATAATTTAATAATTTTTCTTTAAGACTTTCGTATTCTAACTCATTTTGGAGTACATTAAGATTAGTCTTTCTAAACTGCTCTACTAAATCTTATAGGTTTCTTTGGTCAATTCTGCTTTAGGTCTAATTTTATACCCTGAAACCTCTATTGAGGGTTTTATTGAAACATTAGTTGTTTCTTTAATGGGTTTAACTAAAGAACTTTATTTTAATTCTATTCCTTTTGTATTATTTAATTTTTGTGTCAATTCTTCAATACTCGTTTCTATTCTAGTCAACTGCTGACCCATTATCTGGATATGAACATTTGTGTAATTATTTTGCAAAACATTTTTTTGCAATTCCTGTATCATTTCTTTCTCAAGCTCAATTGTTTTATAAAAAGAATTAGCTTCTAAGTCGGCTTTATTCTGAATAGAAACTTTTAAATGGTCATTAGGAGGGTATAAGGATTTTATTTTTAATCCTTCTTTAGTGGTCCATGTTTTATATTTATCTTCTAAGACATTTATTTGTCTTAGTTTATCATTGATATACTGCTCCATGAACCATTCATGAAACCATTTAATCTTTTTGATTTCATTTATATATTGGTGATATTTCACCTTAAAAAGTGCTCTTTGTACCTTATCATAGGTATTTTCATACCATTGTCGGAACTCAATATTTTCTTTATTATAATACTCCCTATCTAGGAAGCTTATGATTCCTGGGTATTCGGCTATATGCCTATATCCATTAAAGATTAAATTCCATTTCCGACATTGTCGGTTCTTCGTCTAATTTAGACTTAGATTTGTAAATTGGATGAACTATATTAGAATCATTGATTCTAAGTTTTTCAACATTATTTTTTTTCTTTATTAGAAGATTCAGATTCACAAGTTCTTGCTGATACTAATTTATACTAATTTTCTTGCTGATACTAATTTATCAGATGTAAACCTTTTCGAGCAGCTAGATGTAGAAATTCTAGCTTTGATTTGTGGAGTAAATCTTACTTCCACATCTCCGTCTAGAGTCTGAATAATCTGATCTACCCCTGTATCCATTATAGGTTTTGGAGGTATAGTCATATTCAAAGTCCATTCATCTGGAAAGTTTATTTCTTCCCATTTAATAATTCTATTAGTTGCTACTTTTGAAGTCAAAAGATTAGTCTCTATTAAAGTATTCTTTCCTGGCTTGGTGATATGTCTAACTTTTGGAGCTAGAGTATTTAACACCTTAAAGTGTACTCTATAGATTATTGCTATTGTCTCTAATCCAGGAAGAAAATTATAACCAAATGTCTTTAAATTCAAAGATACAGATTCTAATATATTTACATCTGTCAAAGACATACTTAAATTAGGATAAACATTAAAATAGACATGGTCATGACAAATTGCATTACTCCCATTAGAGATTGTGCTGAATCTAAACATCTTCCATCTTTAAGAGATGTTAATATGGATGCATTTAACCCTTGTAAGGTTAAAGGCTTCAAGGCTATTTGTATTAATCCTATATGAAGAAAATTATATTTGTCTCTATAGTGAGATATATCTTCTTCAGATAGTAACTTAATTATTTGTTCATTATCAGCAACCTGAACAGTTCTTTCCATTGTTTTTATTGCAATGGAAGATCTAAAATCAAAAGTACCTATTTGGTAAATTTCCTTTGGTTCAACCCTAGGAATTGTCCATTTGTTTAATTCCTCTTCTGTAAAAAAAACACTCATACATGAAGATTCAGTTCCATTTTGATGTTTCTATGTGAAGATTTGATGAGTCACGAGATTAAGTTTGTGTCCAGGGTGTCATGAGATATAAATATACCTCAGTAAGTACTGCTAGTAGTCTAGCTAGCTAGCTAAGTCAATATCGATTCCGATTGGCTTAACCAGTCTATCACACTCAAGTTCCACTGGGAAACCCAGGATCAAACCACGAGAGCCGCAAGTACCAAAATGATCACAAATAACATAAAGAAATAGATAATATAAATGTAATACTAATGGCAAGGTATACTTGCTTGGTTGAAATTTGGTGAAGAGTCGATGTGTCGGATACAACCGTGTCGGACACGGAACGACATGAAAAATACAATGATCACAAATAACATAGAGAAATAGATAATATAAATTGTAATACTAATGGCAAGGTATACTTGCTTGGTTGGAATTTAGTGAAGAGTCGTCCTGCCGGATACGATCGTGTCGGACACGGAAGGACACGAGATCTACACCGAAGGTGTCCACGAGTCAAGAATGATATAATAGATGAAGATAAAGCGTCAAGAAGTTCATTATGGTCCAAAGCAGGAATTGGCCATTTCGGGATCAAATAGGTCCCCCTAGCGGGTCCATAAGATCGCAGAAAAACAAGCTAAGTTAGAACAAGTCCAAATTATGAATGTGCTATATCAAACATGTTTAAAATGATGATATGAACTCACGGAAACTTCCAAAAGCCGATTCCAATTGGCGGATTACAAAATTGACGGAACTGGTCAACTCATGGGGCCCACAAAACAACTATTCAGAGTGATTCATAGAATCTGACAAAATTATCACAATTGGGCGAGTTCGATTCTGTGAATCCAACGTCATATGTCTCGTCTCAATCAAACAATCATACAAGAAGAATCGAGTCTGTATCAATGCGAAAACATCGACAAAATTCTACGGATATGAAATAAATCTGCCGCGCACGGTCAACCAAACTATTCAGTCGGTTCGTACACATTGGGAACTACTTACACGCGTTTCGATCCACTCCACGCGCAACGAGGTGCTATGGAATAGCAGGACGATGCGCATGGGGAGAGGAATATGTGAAAAACATAGGACATTTTTGTTTTCGGGTAGGATGGCAGTCAAGGATTGCTCACCGACAATCGGCGTGCTCCGGTGGGGGTCGGGATGACTCGGGGACTCGTCTGTCGGGATGACTCGGGGAGTCGCCAATAGTGCTCGGTGGTATCACCATTTGTCTTTTCTTTCTTTATTTGAAAAGCCCAAAAATAATGCAAGCTGACATCAAGATATATTAGTATTTTCTTTATTGTATTAAAAATTCAGCCTGTGAGTTGCATCACCATTTGTCATTTGTATACTATAAATTTGAGATGCTTCTGAGGTCAAGAAGTCCCAATTTCAAAAAGGATTTGCTTGTGAAGAATGAATGCTAGGTAGGCCAACTCGAATGGCGTGAGCCGCATGCGTTGTGTAACAGTGTAGGTAGGTCATGTGACTTGCATCCCTTTTTGAGATGAATCCCAGTGGAAAGAGAGATTAGATTTGTTGAGCACTAGCACCTCACATAAATATGGGGAAAAGAAGGATTCAAATGAGGCAGGAAAGTACATGTATCTATGTTGCATGAATATGAAAAACGGATACGGATAAGTACGGGTATTAACAAGTCGAGTTTTGAGTCTTTTGACCTTGCATCTCCTCCTTGGTTTGCATCCCCCTCCTCGGCTCGTTCTTGTTTAGAAAATATCAAGCTCAAGTTTTAGCCGAGCCTAAAACTTGAGTTGAAGCATGGGTCTCTATACTATTTGCGAGAATGACCTTGGCTCATGAGAAACTAGTTAAAATTAGAAATTTTGATAAGCTTCAATTATAGACAAACTCAGCTCAAAATAAAAGATTATCAATCATACATACTTTATATATATAACAACACTTTATTGTTTATTCAATTGCCAATCCCTTATTTTGTTTCCAAAATCACGACCCACATCTATCACAGGTGGAACGAGACCCAAACTTGGACAATTAAGTAAAATATTTATTTTATATTAATTTCGAAATAGAAACAAGCCACCTCGAGCTCGAGATCAGGCTCGAGGACAAGCCCTGACCTTGCCAATTACCTCTAAGATCAGACTTGAACTAATTTACAAACGAGCTTACACCTAAAGGTAGGGATCAATCGAGACATTGCATACAATAGGTAAACTGTATCTTAAGATAAATTATCCCTTAGACTTCTTCCTACTTCATATTTTTGTCCAAATCTAAAACTAAAAATATTCAATAGCCAAATTTGAGAAGCTGAACTAAGAATAGTATAGAAGCATTCTATCACAACCTAAACGACAGGATATGGGGACTTCACATCCTCTAATGATGTCTACAACAAGCAAGATAACTCATAACACAAATTGCATCAAGAATTCTCTTTGAGTTAATTTTACCTACTACCGTACTATGATCTCCACCAGACATACAAAATACTTTAGCTAGTACATGGAAATGTATACTATGATTTTTTTAGTCTCAATAATTGCTTGCATTGTGTGAAGGATGTGAAGAAGTAGGCCTTTGTCACCGCAATAATAAGCCAAACTAGTATTTGCAGTAAATCCCCCAGTTAAATAGTCATGCATTATGAAAGGAACTTCCAATTCTCTTGACAAACATCTTGATCATTTCTTAACATGTACCCACAGTTACATTCAAGTAATGTCCTTTTATGCACCTGTTTTGTATTGCGCTTTATAAGTTGCTTCAACACAAAATAAGAAACGGTCTCTCCAACGCATAAAAGGTTATGAGTTCACGTTTTCACTATCCTTGGTAAAATCAAGCCCACTCCTATCAGTTCATAATAAGAATAGTAATATTTTGATTCTATGGATTATTTTCCTTAGTATTATGCACATCAAGGTGGAAGCATGTGAGATGAAAATCTCATGTACTGTTCTGGAAGAAAGATTTTTTGAATAAAATGAATGACCATAACGGATGTCGGCCCAATCCGAAGAGAATTATGCGAAAGCTTTTCATAATTATTATGAAGCTACGCGACCAAAAATCGATCCCTATGATCGAAGTTATATACTATATAATATAGGCCTTTTCAAATACGCATGAATAATCAAATGAAATAAAGCAGCTCTATAAGAACCTATACCTATAGCTAACATATTATAACCCAATTGGGCCCATGTAGGATAAACTAAACTTCTTTTAGTGTCTCGTTGAGACAGAGCCAAAGTAGCTCCTAATATCACGGTTATTATGCCTATTAAAAAATGAAATTATTATATTAGGGTATAACTATTAAAAAGGAAGAAGACGAGCTACAAGAAAAGTCCTAGTTGTTACCATAGTAGCTGCATGTATAAGAGCCAAAATGGGTGTAGGCCCTTCCATAGCACCAGGCAACCATATGTGAAGGGAGAATTCTGTATTAAATAGCAGAAATTCAGAAAGGCAAAAACAATTTGCATTTGGCTAATTCTCCTTTTTGCATTCACATATTTGATCCATTTTCACATTGCTTTAGAGAATCATTTACATGATTAAATGATCTCAATCATAAGATTCATGAATCATAACCCACCACTTCCTTGTACTCCGACTACTTGCATCTTTTGGCTAAATTGTACATCAGTGCTTTCTCATTTTCTCTAGATTATGATTCCAAGTACTATCCTTCCTATGGTTGACATAAACATAAGATATCTCTAGTTAGCCACCAAAACTATCCACAATGAATATATTGGGGTCAACAATCTCAACATTGGTGAAGATCCAAAGCTAATGTCAACAAGAAGATTTACCATATATATATAATTCCTTGCATTGCGCTTCTGCCAGTTCGGTCACTTCCTGAAGATCACTACATCTCATTAACACCAGTATTTAGATCCCCAGTCATTTAAAGGGAAATTTCTGAGATCTTTGGATTTCAATGGCTTGTGCTAACAATATCAGTGTATTCTTATGCTTCAATTTTTGGTATACGAATCTCATGAAAAACCATGTACTTATATACTGCTTAACAACTCAATTTCTCGACATACCAAAGTCCGGTCTTCTCAATTCCAATTAAAGAAATAAGAAAGTTAATGACTTTTTGCCACTAATGTTTGCACTAATTTTGAAAACAACCATTTTCAACTAAAACGTTCTAAATATTCATTAATGTTTAGTAAAGTTACATTTGATAGCTAAGATCTAGAAGAGTTAAAAAATCTTTGTTAATTGCCAATAAGGCACGGAAGCGGGGCACCACATGGAAAAAATAAATAAATGTAAATTAGGCTCTATATTGAAGCATGAAGAAATACCCTCAAATTGCACCTTCCCCTTATTTGAAACTCGAGGGTTATTTGGCTGCATGTCAATAATGTTGTTGCGATATTTACATCATTTTTAATGTTGGTTTCCTTGTGTAACTAGTGCATATTATTGTAACATCACGTAAAACAACTCTACAAAATACAACAGTTGCACTAATTAAATGATTTCCTTCTTCCTCTTTATTCAATCACAGTCCCACAGCCAAACAATAACTTTATATTTACACCAAGAGTTGCACAGGCAAGTAGGGGTATTAACAAGCTGATTGCCGAGCTATTGTGAATCGGGTCGAGCTAGCCTCACTGCAAAGCTTTTGAGATGATCTTTTTTAGCTCAAGGGTACGAGCATAAGCCCATCTAGAACCCAAGCCCGGCATCAAAGGTATTCTGGTCTAGACTCATGAGTCTACTTTTTCTATTTATATATTAATATAAAATAAATAATTTACTTAATTATCCAAGGTGGGGTCTTGGCCCACCTGCTACAGAGGTGGCCGGCAATTGAGAAACGAAATCAATTTGGCATGTGAATGAACAATAAGTATTATTTTATATATTAAATGTGCACAATTGAGAACCCTTTTTATTTAATATTAATTTTGTCTATAATTGAAGCTCATCAAACTTTCCAATTTTAACAGGACTACTCACGTGCCAATCTAAAGCCCGTGAACATCATAGAGAACCCAGCCTGAGGCTCGTTAGTTTGATATTTTCTTAACAAGCACGAGCCGAGTAAGGGGGTTGCTCGGTCAAAGCTCGGCTAATTAACGCCCCTAATTTCCAGAACACCGGATTTATAAATGCTGCATTTCCAGGCAACCAAACATTGTATTTGCAATTCCACTTGCAACAGTAAATGTCGCATGGTATCTAAATTTTACGGGCCAAGTCCAATCAATCAAAACAAAATGAAAAAAAAGAAACACGAAAATGCGATTAAACTACTCCCTACTACAGATTCTATCACAATTTATGTTATCATCGAAGCATGCAATGATGCAACGGTGAATCGATGCTAATAAATAGACCAGGCATCGTAATCCTAGCTCAAAAGAAGCGAAGGCGCTCGAAAATTCAAGCCCGTGGATCCCGTGTCGCCGTGTCCGAGACGTGTCGTGTCGAATCCGTGTCCGTGCGAGATAAAATAAGACCTAGCAGAAGAAAATTCCCAGAGGTCAAGAAGTTAGGGTTTCGACCTGCCGGTTGTCGGTGACCTTGAGGACCAGCTTCCCGTCGCAGTGCCTGTACTTCATCACGTACCGGAACTTGACGGAAGAGAGCAACAATTAAGATCCAAAAATAGATCAAAAACTTGCGATTTGAGAGGAGAAGAAGAAGAAGAAGAAGAAATGGCGCGAAAAATTACCGATTGGGGATCGGCGCGGAACTGCTGGAGCGATCGCTCGACGAACTCGTCCCAGGAATCGATGTAGACCATGGCGTTGCAGAATTGGAAATTCTTTTTCTGAGCTGATGAAAAATTGGAGAAAAAAGAGAGAGTGAGAGAGAGAGAGAGAGGGGTCAAAGTTTTTAATAGGGGATCACCATGAATCCTTTGGCCCATGGGCTAAAATTGTATTAGCCATTAGGGCATATGGTGCTCAAAATTTCTTCTTGAGGCCCAAACATTTTTAAAGAATAGTAGAAAATAATAAAATAAGCTAGGGTCCCTAGGGATGGCAATGTCTCCCGAACCTGACGGGGTTTCAATTTTTTTATCTGGGGATGGAGATTAAAACAATTCCCCGATGGGGTTCGGGGACGGGTATGGGTATAGTACTCCCCCCCCGGCAAATCCCCGACCCCGATTACTTATATCCATATCCATATGACAACCATTGGAAATGGTATGCTCTATTGATATATCTAGTTGTATATATATTTATTTTTATGAAAACCATGTTTTATTAACATGCGTTGTAATTGTTTTTTGAATGAAAATATTTTTGTAAGCTTATAATGTACATAAAAAATTGTTAACCGAACGAGAGACGGAGACGAGAAAATTCAACCCCAAAAGTGCTAACGAGGCGGGGGCGGGACGGGGGCGGGGATGGGGAATGCATTGTTTAACGAGACGGGAATAAAAAATTGAACCCGACGGGGAACGGGGACGAGAATGGGGATTCAAACAATACTCGGGGACGGGAATGGGGGATATGGTCCCCTGCCCCTACCTGTCCCATTGCCATCCCTAACGGTCCCAGTGATTGTGTGGTCAAAATTTAATATAAATAATAATAATGTAAATTCTATAATCTAGAAAGTGAGGCCGGGAATGGAGCTTACTATTCTACAAAATGAGTTCCTACGATCTAGAATCTATAAATTGGGAGGCCCAAGCCATATGTCCTATGGGTGGGATGGGACTAAAAATATGAAAATTTGGACCGAAAATGGAACTTATTATTCAACCAAATGAGTTTAAAATTTCTGAAACTATAAATTGGGACTGAAGATGAGCCTTACTAATTATGCTCTTAGAGTTTTATAAAACTCCCGAGTCGTGGACACCTGGTGAAATCTACCATAAGTCTATTGTCCCAAGGCAATGCAAAACTTAACAATAAAGATAATATCAACACAAACATAAGCAAAAGTACATAAAGGGTGTCATTACCCCTAGGTAGATCATATTATTATACGATAAATCACGATACGGCGTGTTTGTGTTAAAACATAATACTAAGGCATTCAAGACATCCAGAACTTAGGATGACATTTCGTATTATCAAGTTTCAGGATAAGTTTTCATAAAACTAAATCTATAAGTTTTCATAAAACTAAATCTAATAGCCAAAATGCGATAAAACCTTCAACAAGAGATCATTTTAGTTAAAATGGACAAGTATGCAAATATATGACGAGGCATGATCGAAATTGGTACGAAAATGAGGCATTTGAGGGTTGAACCAGGAAGAACATCCTTAGTTAATGACCATACTGTGCGTCATGTCAGGACACACAGCAACCACCTGATAACCAAATATAATTGTCTGTCACTTCGGTTATGACCCATAGCCTTGCACTATGTGTGGGTCAAGTCTCGTAACAATCCGATTCATGTACAAGAGATCAAAGGCGATTATCCATCAAATACGATATTGTTGATAATTCTTTCAACATGCAATAGAATGTGGAATCGAAGACATATTCTCATGCATTCGATGGTTGTGTTCATTGTGTTGAATTTGAGAATACAACTAAGAAGACATTATTGAGGTCGAAACTTCCTATTGAGCAAGTTGCACTTGCCTCTAGAACAAAATCGATGCAATCTCTACTACGTGTGGACTTTGAGTCTACCTCCAAGTCATCTTTAAAGTCAATACCTCGTTCCCTTAGTTCGCTCGAGGAGAGGAGAGGAAAGCGAGAGGAGGAAGCAGTAAAGAGAATGAAGAGAGTGAAGGAAAAATAAATGGGAGAAGAGTGACGAAGGGTTACATGTAGCCCTTCAAAAAAAACTGATCATGTACGTTGGATTTCAATCCAACGGCCAAAAAAAGGAGATGCTCTAAACTGAGTCGAAAAAAGCTCTATTGGTATAGTTCTGATGTACTGGCAGTACATTGCGGGTGTATTGCTACCTAGGTAAAGTTAGGGTTTGCTCTAGTTCTTAATATTTGTGTTATTCGTGGGTCCTATGAAAGGTTTATGACAACGCCATTGGTCTATATTGGTCTCTAGTAGTCAACATATTAGCACATTGCATTAAGAAACCCAAGAAAACATTATTAGTTACATAAGTCATTAGTCAATTTACAATTCACGATTATCTCAAAATGATTTACTCGAGCGACGATTGTGGCACAAAGATCGAGAAAAACTATGCAAACTATATGGAAATAATAAATCCATTACTACTGATATGATACGATAATAGTCAAGAATCACAAAATACAAGATTATCAATGCAATATCAATATGCAAAAAAATGAAATACGATAAACTTAATACCATATGAATGCGTATCCGTATGAAATTACTAATACGGAGAAACGAGTATTACACTAATTGGTCATTAAATCTAAGAAATACTTATTGGTAACATAAATTAATAGTCACTTTCAAAACACGCACGAGTATCTTATAACATAACTCGTGCTCGATGCACACAAATCGAATAAAACCAAAGAGTCTTGAAAACTTATCGAGATTGTAAACTCGAGAATACGTGAAAGACATGGTATCGATGATCAAAAGCACATTCTACGAGAATCATGAAGCAAGATCAAAATACGTGAATCCATGCAGTACGAGAAATATCCGCTCGCGATAAGGTTACGAAAATACGAAATACGAGGAAGATACAATCATATATGTGTATCCATATAAAATATTGATACAAGGAAAAGAGTGTTACACAACTACCTACGTGATGTAGTCTTAAACAACATGCGGCACTACGGTCAATCTGGCTTGTTGAGCATTTTGGGGATTGACATATCCTATTGAGTCACTCATATGAGGTAACTTTTATTGGTATTGATGAGCTATTACAGGTTTGACGTGCATCTGCTCGTTCAATTTTCGAGGAGCTTTTGCTTATTTTCACCCAAGCTATGCGGTTGCACTGACTTAAGAGTCTGGTGTCAATTGTGATATGTCAGCTGCTCCCGTTGAGCTCGATGGTCCAGGCTTGAGATCCTTTAGCTCTTGCATAGAGATGCAATGACTGATCGAGATGTTCGATTGGACACCCCTCCAATCAAGGGCGGAGCTAGCCTCTAAAGTTGAGGGGGGCTGAACTTTAGGTAGATGTGGGTTTCATATTAAACTAGCCAATTCCTTGCAGTTCTAAGTACTGTCAAGTAATATGTTTTGCACACTCGCACACAAAAGTCTAAGAAAATTTCACATCTTAATATTAATGTAAAATGATCATGCAAATACTAAATGCAGGTTCACAAAGTATACCGAATACCCTAAATTCTGGAACTGAACAAGTACAAAAGCAGAGTGAAACTAACCTTGAGGTCTTGTTCAGAGCTTTTGAGCCTTTCAGTGCAGTCTTGATAAACTAACAGAAAATGAAAAAATATATTTGTGATAGAACTGATGATGGTAATGGAACAAGCACATTGACTGGAAGGAATTGCTCATAACTCACAAATTTACTCTTGATAAACTAACAGAAGACAGTTAGACATAAGGGATATTAACTAGATTTAAGGAGGTCTAATTATAGAGAGATGATTGAACTCGTGCAAAGGGAAAAAAAAAGACCTACCACACAAGACAGGCTGAAGTTAAATAGCACATTTAAAAAATCACAAGAGAGAGCTGCAGACAGGATTACATCATGGTAATCGGGTAGAATGTACCTTGAATATGGATAAATAAAATTGGTTGCAACTAAAATTTTCTCTTAATAAAAAAGATAGTAATCAGACAATTGTGAAATGTCATCAAAATAGAATTACCAAAAATAGTAAGATACCATTTTAGGGAAGCACTGCTGCGTGATGAGCCCGTCCCGACTGAATAATTTAACCATGCAATCGTACAATCTACAACTTTGAACAACCCTTCAATTTTCTTGCTTCAACGACGATGACCAGAGATTTGTCAGCCTTTGAACATACATACTTTCCACTGAATTTTATTGCACAAACGAAGATTATTGACCAAATTAAACAAACAAAATGATGACAACAAATCGAGCCCACAAAAACAGAGGGCATCTGAATAAGAAAGAAAGGGATTGAATCGTCAATGACACAATTACAAGGCATGTCGATTAGCATACAGAAGAAAACATAATGAACAAGAATATCAAGATTAACTAATGAATTAAACAAAAAGAAAAAATAATGAACAAGAATTGTTTTATACACTTTCCACAAATCTTACAAGACCTGAATCCAGCATTAAAAGAAAATATACACAAAATTGTCACTTCAAAGTTCAGCAACAGAAGGTAGTTACCCAAAAGCTACAAATAAAATCCAAGCATAAAACCAAAATGTGTCCACCCCTTATAGTTTCATACAACTTAGAACCAAATACAAACAAATTCATTGTACCCTACGATCCATTAGTTGTACCCTACGATCCTTAATAGAAGCAAATTCATCAATTATTGAATCGGGATCAATATCTTCAGCAAGTTCTCTCTCAATAAAAAGAATCATAGAATTTCTTAGAAAGTCGTTGTCCATCTTGTTACGACGTGGTGATTTAACAAGCTTCATGGCTAAGAAAGCTCGTTCTGTAGTTGCTGTAGAAATTGGAAGGGTTAGTATAAGACGAATAATCTATCAATCAGATAGTAATTCTTGCACTTGTTCGTTTCAAATAGTCCATGACATAATTCTGAGATGCTGGACATATTCTGAAATTTTGGATGATTGGGAATATCAAGTTCATAGAATTGCAGCTGACATCTCAAATTACGAAGCTCTTGCAAACTGAAATCACGAGGATAAAATTTCTCGGCGAGACTACAAATATCATCAACTTTAAATGATTTATAGTTATCACCGGGTTCTAAAGCAGAGCTGAGGGTAAGAAGTTCCATTGTCTCTTCGGGAAACCTCTTATTTAACTCTGATAGCTGATAATCAACCACATTATTGAAAATATCAAAGTGGTAATGATGCATATTAGTGAGTTGCGAAGAACGACGAGTAGCCACTTTGTAAGGAGCACACATGTCAAGCATATCTATGTCATTCTTATTGCAAAATGCTTCCACTTGCATAAAGAGAGAATCCCACCCATCTGCTCTTAAAGTCTTCAAGAGTTCCTTTGCAAGGGAGACCATATTCATAGCATTTAAAATATCGAGAGATTTGTGTTGTAAGTCACGACAAAGCAAATCAGTGATGCCCATAATCTTGCTCATTAAATTCAAGATAAATGCAAAGTCAAAGGATTTCAATGCCATCAAAGCACCAGCAGCTTCCCCACGTATAGAGTTTGAAGACCCCTCCTCAACCATTTTTGTAAGAACTTTGCAAGTTGCATCATACATATCTATCAAGCTGCAAATGGAATAAAAATGAGAGCTCCACCGAGTGGTTCCGGCTCGATGCAAAGTACCAATTTGATTAGCCCCTCTACCGGTCGCACGTTCACCATTAGCTATCATATCTACAATTTCAATAGCTTGAGCAGATTGTAATTTAGTAAGACGTTTAGGAGAAGCTCCTACAAGGTTAACAATGGACGTTAGTTTTGAAAAGAATAGCCAAACAGAAGTTTCATCATTAGCAGCCGCAACCAAAGCTAACTGTAGGCGATGGGCAAAACAATGTATATAATATGCATATGGGTTTTCTTCAAGAAACTTGGCCTGCAGTCCATTCCACGCCCCACGCATATTACTAGCACCGTCATATCCTTGACCTCGTATATTTTGTACATCCAAATTGTGAAAAGCAAGTACTTGAGATATATTTTTCTTCAGAGTCGATGCAGCGGTATCTGGAACACGAACAATATCAAAAAAATGCTCTCGCACAAAACCATGACTATCAACAAATCTCAGAACTATAGCCATCTGCTCTTTGTTGGACTCATCCCTTGCTTCGTCAACAAGAATACAAAATTTTGCCTCCCCAACCTCTGCACGGATTTTAGTTCTCACTCTATCAGCAAGAATGCCCAACATCTCCTTTTGAATATCTGGTGAAGCATACTTTGCATATTCTGGAGCCTTTTCAAGGACTGTATCTGCAACATTAACATTAAATTTTGCCATCATTTTTACCAATTCAATAAAATTTCCACGGTTTCTCGAACCAGGAGACTCATCATGGCCTCTAAAAGTACAAGCTTGAAATGCAAGCCAACGAACGCTCTCAATAGTAGCCTTAAGCCGTAACCTGTTCTTTTGAATTTCTTCAGAACTTTAAGCATTCATTACTGCCAAATCTTGTATACCTCTAAGTGCATTGTTATGTGGTGAAGTGGGCTCTCCTACATGTTTCAAAAATGCACAATTATCTCCATCATTTACCCTCTTCCAGCTTTTAAACCCTTGAACTGTGAATGCCACCCGATTTGATATATTACCTTGAAAGAGGAAGCATAGAAAACAAAATGCCAAGTCTTTTGAAGGAGAATACTCTAACCATGAAAATTGTTGGAACCAAGAGTATTTGAATCTCCGAAATTGGTTGCCGAATTGAGTTCGTGGATATTCATGAAGTTCAGGTTGATATGGCCCCGCTTTAATATAAGCTCTTCTAATATCATCACGTTGATTAACTGGTTGTTTCCAAATTGGAATACGCAGTCCCGGATCCCTTTTAATAGAAATAGAATCAAAATGTGTTTGAGGATTCAGAGGAGATGGCTGTAAGCTTGGTGCCGCGGTTTCTTCATTAGAAGCATTAGACGTTTGACTAGATGTTTCAGCAGCTCATAATTTTTGAAAAAAATGAAGTTATAGGTCTCACTCTCTTCTTTGAAGGTTGATGATGTTCCATAACCTAAAATTAATTATATATTAAAACCTAAAATAGTAAAATATAACATAGTAACTTTTTGTGAATATTAAAAAGACAGTTTAAAAAAATTAGAAATTGTTTGTGAATATGAACAATCTGTCAATCTCTATGTGGGTTCATAAAAAAATTTAAAAAATAACAGATGATATATAAAAACTAAACTATTATATTAAATTAAAGGCTAACGGGAATAAAGAATTGTACCCTTTTGTCTGTTGGGGCCTGGTGGTCTCCTCTTGTGAAACCCCAAATTAACAAGCAAATCTAATTTACCATACTGCCGCAAAAATTTGTCGGTTGTTGGCTTCAATTTGCTGGTGGAATGTTCTGACCCAGAGAGAGTGTCAGAGAGGAAAATATTTTTTTTTTCTTTTTTGACAAACTAAAACCTAAAACCTAAAATTTTGACAAACTAAAACCTAAAATTGAAGAGCATGTTGCATACATAAAAATTGGAGAGCATACTATTGCTGCTGTTGCGTACATAAAAATTAGAAAACATGTTGTGCATACATAAAATTGGAGAGCTCCTAGGCTACGATACATACCATTTTTTTTTAGGATAGGCCGACAGCCGACTGCTTTTGCTCCTCAGCCTCTGATGCTACTAGCGGGCAAAACCCTAGTTATTAGCAATAGCAGCTTTGCTCGGATGAGTCAGATTGCTCCGTTCCCTAGTTATTAGCAATAGCAGCTTTGCTCCGTTGAGTCTGTTCCCTAGCTGGGTTATGAAGAACAGTTTGGCAACTCTAGAGGGGGGTGAATAGAGTTTCTATAGAAAAATAGCCAATTAAAAATAACTCTTTCACCAACAATAAATAATCAGAGTAAAGTGCGGAAAATAAATGAAGAGCAGAAGAGCATACGCAAACACAGCGATTTTAACCTGGTTTCCCTCGTGGAGGACTAGTCCAGGCCTGAGAACTCTAGCTCAGGATTAAATCCACTATTTGTGAAATAGTAGCTTACAACCCGTGCCTTTTCTTCAGAAGAGCACGTCAACTTCTAACAGAGGATCGCAGTGGCGATTTGCTTGGAATTGTCCAAGCGGCTTCTTCACTCTTGCACAAGAATCCTAACTGAGAGATGCTAAGCACTCGAGACTTAGGAGGCTTGTGGCTAGTAGATAGGAAGGGTATGGCTTATTGAGCTTGTAGGAGAGAAGAGAAGAGAAGATTGAGTGAATTGAAATGAGAGAATTCATGCCCTATTTATAGTGTTTTTAGAGGCAGAATTCGGCCAGAATTCGGGTAGGAAAATTCAAAAATTTGGCCGTTGGACAGCTAGCAACCAGCTAACCCTAAAATTAGGGTTCCTGATTTCTAGGGGACAGAGTTCGGCCCGAACTCTGTGTGGAGGCAGAGTTCGGCCCGAACTCTGTCTCCAGAGCACAGAGTGGTCCTAAGTGGTACTTGTGGGCAATTTTTGTTTTGGTGGAGCTTGGGATTTTGGGTAGGCTTATAGACTAAGTTCCAAGAGCTCAGCATAACTCAGAGTACATACTTCTAGACTCAATAAAATGTAAAAGTACAGACTCAAAAATACACTGAGAGTCGGAAACTGAGCTGTTGTCTGTCCTGAACTGAATGCAGACGTCGTGTGTCGTATTGAATTTATACAGATATTATTTAGTCAATGTAGTCAATATTTGGTTGACTGTGACTTTGTGTCAACAATCTCCCCCATATTGATAATTGACAAAATAATAAATGTATATTTCAATATTCATACCTGGACACAGTTGGTTAAAACACAGCTCCCCCATAAACAATGCCGAGCTAGAATAAGATAGCTCCCCCGTAATCAGTGAACGGTGCCGAGCTAGAATCAATAGCTCTCCCCCGTAAACAGTGAACGGTGCCGAGCTAGAATCAATAGCTCTCCCCCGTAAATAATGCATAGAACCTGTGGCCTGATAAAAATATTTTCCCAAAAGCAAACACAAGCACAGACAACAAATATACATATTTCTCCCTCTTTTGGCAGTTAGCAATATAAAGGATCATATAGACTGCATAAAGAAAAGCATGGGAATAGCAGTATAGACAATGAAAAGTAATCCAACCACACCAAGCAGAGAAGAAACAATATAATACTAATAAAACAAGTCACTGACATAAATTAGAACTACGAAAAATAGCATAAAATGTTATCCACCAACCAGCACATCATCAGGGTTTGAAGACATAAATCCAGTACATAAATCAAACTGAAATAACTAAAATCAAAAAGGCAACTAAGACCATCAGCAGTGTCAGCAGCATATCAAGCCAATCTCCATCATGGAGCACGAGAAGGTCCTGGAACATCTGAAGGACCAGGGAATGAGCGACGAGGGTCCACAAAAGCATCATCAGGATCCATATATCTCATGACCCACGGATCGTCTATACGATGACCCGCGCGATCTGGATCCCGCTCAATAGGCACATGCAGATCAGGATGACGAGCAAGTAAATACCGCATATCATGCAGAGAGTTCCCAAGGGCGCTGATCTGCAAGGTGGTACGGTAATCCTGCTGCGTCCAACGATCATCCTCAATAGCAAAGCGATCGCGAAGCATAGTCTGAAGAGACTCAAGAGTGGCAGGAGGAGGAGGTGCATCCTGACCAAGAGGAGGGGCGTCAGGCTCCTCATCAGCAGAATGCTCAGATGACTCAGAAGCAGCGACAGGCTGAAGGCGTCGTGCTTTGGATAGAAAGGCAGGTGCAGGCAGGAACGGACAATCATGGATAGGAATGATGAAAGCACGAAAAACTAAAAGAAGATAGAGAGGATAAACCAAGGCTCTTGGTTTCTTCCGACAGTTGATCATCCAATCCATCATAGTCCGTGGAAAGTTGAATGTAATACGATAGTGGAGATGATATAAGGCGGAGATCTCAAGATAAGTGACTTCATCTGTTGAGCCAGCCTTGGACAAGATAGTATTGAACACGATGCGATGAAGTTCATAAAAGTAGGGGGTGAGATGCTTGGCCTTTAGCTTGCGAGGACTTACGTTATGAGCACATAAATCCTCCTTGAATCCTTCAAGGAAAGTATTGCCAACAAATTGAAGTTGACGTGCTTCCACAAGCTTGTCCCACACATCAAGATCCGGAAGAGCAAGAAAGTCTCCCAACTCAGAATCATTAAAGGCAATGGTAATGCCAGCAACCCGAGAATAGATGTGGGTTGCATCGTGAGTTAAATTGCAGTAAAACATTTGAATTGCACTATGGTAGATGACAGAATTTGAAGCAACAAGTTCATCCAAACAAAGATCACGGAATAAAGACTCATATTGTGAAAAAATAGTGAAGTTTATGGGATGGCCCCCAAACACCGGACGAGTTCTAAAATCGCTAAACCATTCATTAGAGGCTTCTAGCGATACAAATAAACGGTCGTCGTAAGTGTTAGGGTCATCGGGACGCGGCGGATTGAACAACGGATGAATTGGGTGTTGTTCAACTACTTGTTCAATCGGAGGAGGAGGAACCGAAGAGGAAGCACCCTCATGTCGAGTCCTTCTCCCTCGTTTGGACAAGCGAGATGCCATTTAAAAAAAAGAGGAGAACTTGGAAATGATAGAAAGAGAGAGATATACCTGAAAAGAATACCAAACAGTTGAAGAGAATGTTGAAAAACCCCTTTCCCTTGATTTTGAGAAGAAATAGAGCCCTCTATATCAAGAACTAGGGTTAGGGTTTGGAAGGAAGAAGATGGAGGAGGTGGAGAAGAAGGAAATATGGGAGGAAAGAGAGGGAATCCCGAAATAAAGTAGGGTTTTGTCTTTGGTCGGGTGAAATATTGACCATTGGATTAAAATTGATCCAACGGCAGAGCCAGATCCCGACTCTGGAATCTAAGAACCGAACTCGGCCCGAACTCTGATAGGGGCAGAGTTCGGCCCGAGTTCTGGATCAATGGTCCAGAACTGAAAACAGGCAAAGAACATGAAGAAAAAGTTTAAGAGTTAAACAAAAGATAGTTGAGGACAACAAAGAGTGTAAAAAATAGATAGAGAGGTACTCAGAAAACAGAATGAACTTTAGAAAATCTCAATTAGGCAACATCAAATCGAAAACGAGCCATATAATAAATAAGGACATATACTGTGGTTCAATAGTCCAAATTTGCCATGGGTTAGCTGCAGGGGCCGGATCCCAGCTAGCGGTAGTCCTGAGGACTAGTGCACCGTGTCGCTTAGGCTTTTACGCCTTGTTGTCAGAAGGACCCTTTCGGCTTGTACCCATACCAAATTCTTCGAAAAAGAATCACAATATACTCGATATTTACGCAGGTGAGTTTCAATTTATAACTGCTTCATCTAAAATTCCAAGTTCACGACAAAGAAAATTGAAGCGCTCTTCGGATAGTGGCTTAGTAAAGAAATCTGCCAGCTGATGATCAGTGTCAATAAATTCTAAGTTAATCGTGCCATTTTGCTGATGATCACGCAAAAAGTGGTGTCTGATCTCAATGTGTTTAGTACGTGAGTGGCAGACAGGGTTCTTAGTCAAATTGATTGCACTAGTATTGTCACAGAATATAGGAATATGCATGAAAGATAACTTATAGTCTTCAAGGGTTTGCTTCATCCACAGAATTTGTGCACAACAACGCCCAGCTGCTATGTATTCAGCTTCTGTTGTGGATAGTGCGATAGAGTTCTGCTTCTTGCTAAACCATGAGACTAAAGCCTTTCCTAATAAATGACACGTGTCGCTCGTACTTTTACGGTCGACCTTGCATCCAGCAAAGTCAGCATCAGAGTAACCGATGAGGTCAAATGATGTTGACTTGGGATACCATAGGCCCACTGTAACCGTACCCTTAAGGTATCGAAAGATACGCTTAACCGCGGTCATGTGAGATTCCTTAGGATTTGCTTGATATCTAGCACATAGGCAAACACTAAACATGATATCGGGGCGACTAGCAGTTAAATAAAGTAAGCTGCCTATCATACCTCGATACTTACGTTGATCAACGGGTTTGCCGCTCTCATCTGGTTCGAGTTTGGTTGAAGTAGCCATTGGAGTGCTGATTGGTTTGATGTTGTCAAGATCGAACTTCTTCAGCATGTCCTTGGTATACTTCGATTGACAGATGAAAGTTCCATTAGCCAGTTGTTTTACTTGCAGACCAAGAAAGTAGTTGAGCTCTCCCATCATGCTCATCTCAAATTCCGTCTGCATACACTTGGCAAATTCTTGACAAAGAGTTTCATCAGTAGACCCAAAAATAATATCATCAACATAAATCTGAATTAATAGACTGGTGTCTTTGAAAGATTTGATAAACAGTGTAGTGTCAATTTTCCCTTTTGAAAAACCTTTCTCAAGCAAGAAACTGCTTAGCCTTTCATACCAAGCTCTGGGGGCTTGTTTAAGGCCATAAAGCGCTTTCTTCAGCTTGAACACGTGGTCGGGAAATTTGTGATTTTCAAAGCCAGGGGGTTGTTTGACATAAACTTCCTCCTTAATAAAGCCATTCAAGAAAGCACTTTTAACATCCATTTGAAATAATTTAAAGTTTTGAAAATTAGCAAAAGCACAAAGCATCCGAATGGATTCTAGTCTAGCAACAGGAGCATACGTCTCATCGTAGTCGATACCTTCCTCTTGGTTGTATCCTTGAGCTACTAGACGAGCTTTGTTACGTGTGACTGAACCATCTTCATTTACTTTGTTTCTAAACACCCATTTGGTACCAATTATTGAGTGATTAGCCGGTCTAGGAACTAGTTCCCATACTTGGCTCCTCTCAAATTGGTTGAGTTCTTCTTGCATAGCAGAAATCCAAAATTCATCATTAAAAGCTTCAGAAATGTTTTTAGGCTCTACTTGTGAAATGAAGGCAGTGCTAGCAACGGAGTCTCTTAGTGATGATCTAGTAGTTACTCCACGTGAAACTTCTCCTATAACTAAATTTTCTGGATGAGAAGGTTTGAAAGAGAATTTCTTAGGCAAACCCTCCAGAGAATTAGTTTCGGTTGAAGTATTCATTGGAGTAGAAGTTGATGGCTCAACGTCATCATCAAGAGTACTTGATGCACTGTTATCTTCATCAAAAGTCACATTTGTTGACTCTTCCACAATAAGTGAGCGTTTATTGAAAACTCTATATCCCTTACTCTTGGCGGCATAACCAAGAAAGATACCATCGTCAGCTTTGGCATCAAATTTGCCTAAGTTGTCTTTGGTGTTAAAGATAAAACATCTACAGCCAAAAAAACTTTAAAATAAGAAACATTGGGGGTTCTCCCAAACCAAAGCTCATAGGGTGTTTTCTTCGTAATGGGACGAATAAGCACCCTATTCAAAATGTGGCATGCTGTACTTACAGCCTCTGCCCAAAAATATTTCGGAAGAGAAAATTTATTCAACATGACTCTAGCCATATCGCCAAGAGTCCTATTCTTCCGCTCCACAATACCATTTTGTTGAGGAGTTCTAGGACAAGAAAATTCATGATCAAAACCATTTGCATTACAAAAACTTTCAAAATCATAATTTACGAATTCGCCTCCATGATCACTTCGGATTCGAGTAATCATGTAGCCTTTTTCGTTTTGAACTTTCTTTACAAAAATTTTGAAAGCAGAAATAGCATCGCTCTTATTAGCGAGAAAGAAAACCCATGTAAATCTCGAAAAATCATCAACAATAACAAATGCATAAAGTTTGCCTCCAAGGCTAGCTATTCTACTAGGACCAAATAAATCCATATGAAGTAGTTGCAAGGGTCTAGTAGTACTTACAGAGTTGATAGAATGAAATGAGGATTTAGTTGCCTTGTTTAGTTCACATTCGGCACATACCGTGTCCTTTTTGAACGTGATGTCAGGCAATCCTCTCACTAGCTTCTTGGTGGAAAGCCTGGATATAGCATCCATGTTGGCATGACCAAGACGCTGGTGCCAAAGTAGTCGTTCGTCTTTGTGGGCATATAGACATCTACCTGCATTGTTAGTATTTATAGAAAGATAGAAAATGTAGATGTTGTCCTCTCTTTTCCCTTCAAAAGCAATGTCTCCTGTTGACCTATCATAGATGTAGCAACTGTTTTTTCCAAAGTTAACACTACTAAAATACCCCACTTTACTGACGGATGTTTAGCGACGGATGGATTCCGTCGCTAATAGCGACCAGTTTCCGACGTCTTAGCGACGGATTAGCGGCAGACAACATAACATAATTTTTTCCAATTTTAAATGTAAAAATTTGTCGGGTTTCCGTCGCTCAGTCGACGAACGTTAGCGACGGATTCTTTTGTCGTCGCTTGTTCGTCGCAAATGTTGGCGGCAAAATCTTTAAAACATTGGCGGGAACTTTAGCGACTAACTGGCGACGGATATATCCGTCGGAAAACTGCTTTTAATTGGCGACGGTTGAGCGACTGATTTATTCCGTCGCTATTCCGTCGCTAAGTTCTGTGCCCTAACTTAAATTGAACCGACGGGGGGGAATTTTTCATTCCCCCCAAAACTCTCTCTCTCTCTCGCGGCTCTCTCTCTCTCGCGCGCGGCTCTCTCTCTCTCGCGGCTCTCTCTCTCTCTCTCTCTACCAGGTATATCTCTCTCTCTCTCTCTCTCTCTCTCTCTCTCTCTCTCTAATTTTTGGTTTTGGGGCCGGGGGGGGGAGTGGGGGGGGGGGGGGTCGGCTTCGCGGGGGGTGGAGAGGGCGGGGGGGGGGGGGGGGGTGGTGAATGGGTCAGGGGGTCGGGGGGTGTAGGGAATGGGGGCAGGGGGTGGGGGGGGTGGGGGGTGAGGGTCGGGGGGTCGGGGGGGTGGGGAATGGGGGCAGGAGGGTCGGGGGGGTGGGGGGTGGAGAGGGCAGGGGGGTCGGGGGGGGTGGAGATGGCAGGGGTCGGGGGGGTGGGGGGTCGGGGGGGGGTGGAGATGGCAGGGGTCGGGGGGGTGGGGGGTCGGGGGGGGGGGTCGGGAATGGGGGCAGGGGGGTCGGGGGGCGGGGGGTGGAGAGGGCAGGGGTCGGGGGGGTAGGGAATGGGGGCAGGGGGGTCGGGGGGGGGGGGGTGGGTAATGGAGATTGATGGTTTCAGTTTTGACACTTATTCCTAGTATATATTCACATAACTTATCATTTGGTATATGTGTTTATTGTTATATATGAGTATTATGTGATTTTGCTTCGATGGGGAGCTTGTGGACTGTTTTAGAGTTTGATAGGTGGACTGTTTTGGACTATATTGTGTGTATGTGTGTGTGTGTGTGTTCATAGCTTTGATTTGAGTGTCATGGCAGTAACATAGTAGAGGGGGGAACGAAATTGTATTATGAGTGTGTCTCTATATATTTTGTATGTGTGTGTGTGTTTAAGAGAAGGAAATTATACAGATGAGTGAAGTAGAGGGGAACTTCACTGTGTGTAGTGTGCAATACACACAGGTACAAGGGGTCTTAGCCCCTGTGCAGCAGGAATTGTCCTGTAAGCGACTAGTAGCAGGCCCTTCCTGCCTTTGCACAGCAGAGCAGACAGGGGACCTGCAGCAGCAAAAAGAGCATGGATAGAGGGAGGGAATGAAAGAGAAACAACAACTGATAGGGGTAGTGGTCCCTGTGAATGGTTGCACTTGAGGTAGAGGGGAACACGCAGATACTTGTATAGGTGTATCCACCTAATATGGTGTGTGCACCTACATTAGCAGTGGTAACAGGGAGTTATATTTGGCTGTCTATACAAGAATCCCCTGCATATAATAGCAGAAAGAGCATCGGAAGAGAGGGGACTTAGCAGGCATGTGTGTCTTGTGTGTGTCATATGTGTGTTAGAGAGGAACGTGAAAAGGGAATATAGAGTGATGTGTGTGTGGAAGTATATGTGTATGTGCTTGGTGTGTGTAGGTTGTGATCACCATGGTGTGTGTGCAGAGAAAGGAATTTAGTATACATATTTCAGTCCCAAGTCTTTACTGTACAGTCCCTATATCATTAAGTTTTAGTGTAGAATGAACCTTACCTGTGTCAGTCCTTGTTCGAGTTATATGACACGCATAAGTTGTTTCAGTCTCTCTAATGTCCAGTCCATTAATTTTCATCTTTATGTCCAGTCCCTTAACTATTTATGTATCAAATATTATATTGTGTCAGTATATTTGTAACTTAATGTTCAGTTCATTTATAACTTCATGATCAGTCCCTACTCCCTATTGGTTCAGTCCCTTACCTGCAAATATATCAGTCCCAAAGGAATTTCATATCCTTACATCAGTTGACAGTATAGTCCAGTTCCTTGTAAGCTTTATTTCAGTCCTCGTATAACCTTCCTTTGTATCAGTCAAGGGGTAATGAAGGGCGGATTTGCATTTGATTCGAACTTGGTTAATGTTAAACTGTCATTACAAAATCGGGAATTGATTTCCTTTCTTTAGACTGAGATTCGAATGAGGAATGGTATGTGAAATGTGGACTGAGAATTAACTTCATTTCCTTAATAGTTGATATTGATTCATCCCTTTTAGACTGATTTGAAGATTGATCCTATTCTTATGTTTAGTTTGTCTTACGATACAGATTTTCACATCCAAATTGAGGATGAGTCGTTATTTTGTTGATCGTACATGGATGTACAAACGGCAACACGAGAGTAGAATTGGTGTGAGTGACGATTTTCAGGCAGGCGTGGAAGTATTTCTTAATTATGCAATGAGCAAAGCTCAGTACATGGACGGTAACAAAATTAAGTGTCCATGTGTTAAATGTCACAATAGACGTTACGAAGAAGTGGTGACTGTGAGAGATCATTTGACCCGTAAGGGTTTCGTACGTAATTACGGCCTGTGGTCATCGCAAGGTGAACTATATTCGGAAAGACAGGCTGCGGAAGCTGCTACTTATGCTTTTGATGATAATGCTGCAACGGATGTCATCGAAGACCACGGATGCTCTGTTGATTATGGAGATCTGCAGAACCTTGCACGAGATATGGTGTATGATGCGGCAGGGCCTAATTTTGATCCGGAGGATCCTAATCCCGAGGCGAAGGAGTTCTATGACATGTTTCAGGACGCAGATACTTCTCTATATCCTGGTTGTGAGACTCATTCCGCACTGTCAGTGACGATGCGGTTGTTGAACATAAAGTCTGATTTTAACTTGCCACAAGCTTGCTATAATCGGATCACAGAAGTAATCAAGGAGGTGTTACCGAAGGAATCAAAAGAGCTACCAAAAAACTTCTACAAGTCAAAGATGATGGTCCGACAACTGGGACTGGGGTACGAGAAGATAGATTGTTGTCGCAACGGGTGCATGTTGTACTACAAAGAGAATTGCGTATCAGAAAGTTGCAGCTTCTGTAATGCGGATCGTTACAAGCCAGTACAGGGAAAAGGAAAGTCGACTAGAAAACGACGTCCTTACAAGTATATGCATTACTTGTCGATCACGAAGCGCTTGCAGAGGATGTATATGTCTCTAAATACAGCAGAACACATGACGTGGCACAGCGAAGAACGCATAAAGGACGAAGGAGAATTGTCACATCCTTCGGATGGAGAGGCGTGGAAACATTTTGATTTGTGTCATCCAGATTTTGCTGCAGAGCCTAGAAATGTACGCCTGGCGCTATGTGCTGATGGCTTCGCCCCTTTCGGACAGTCGGGATCTCAGTACTCATGCTGGCCGGTCATTCTTACCCCTTACAATCTGCCACCATGGATGTGTATGAAGACTCCTTATATGTTTCTGACAGCTATCATACCCGGTCCTAAAAATCCGACGAAGAACATCGATATATATTTACAGCCGTTGGTGGATGAGCTGAAACAGCTGTGGGAGATCGGCGTCACGACTTATGATATTTCCAGGAAACAGAACTTTCAGATGAGAGCTTCACTCATGTGGACAATCAATAATTTTCCAGCATACGGTATGCTGTCGGGATGGAGTACGCACGGCAACATGTCTTGTCCGATATGCATGGAAAATAGTAAGGCGTTCCGCCTTAGGCATGGAGGAAAAACTTCTTTCTTTGACTGTCACCGTCAATTTCTGCCCGCGACCCATCCTTGGAGAAAGAATAAGGACGCGTTCAGATATGGAAAACAAGAATTTTCTCAACCTCCACCCAGATTTTCGGCATACGATATTTGGGAAGCTGTAAAGGAATTGCCCACCGCAATGGAAGATCCATCGAACCATCATGTCGAGGGGTTCGGACAAAGCCATAACTGGACCAAACGGAGTATCTTCTGGGACTTGCCTTATTGGAAAGATAATCTTATAAGGCATAATCTTGATGTCATGCATATTGAAAAGAACGTGTTCGATAATGTCTTCAATACCGTCATGGATATTAAAGGAAAGACGAAGGACAATCCAAAAGCAAGACAAGACATAGCCGAGATATGCAAGCGTCCTCATCTGAACTTGATACAAAGGGGTGCTGGTGGACAATTAAGTAAGCCTATAGCGCCATACACATTGAGCAAGGAAGATAGATTAATAATCTGCAAGTGGATATCTAATTTAAGATTTCCCGACGGCTATGTTTCGAATTTGTCTAGATGCGTTGATCTCAATGAACGCAAGCTAACGGGAATGAAGGGTCACGACTGCCACGTGTTTATGGAAAGATTACTGCCCATTGCTTTGAGAGAGTTGTTGCCTTCTGCTGTATGGGTTCCGTTGGCCGAGCTGTCTACATTCTTCAGGGATATCTATTCAACTAAGCTGACGGTGCAACATATGGTACAACTTGAGGAGAAGATTGTCTTAACAATCTGCAAGTTAGAGAAAATATTTCCACCGGGCTTTTTCGACAGCATGGAGCATCTACCGATTCATCTAGCATACGAAGCCCGTGTCGGTGCATCTGTTCATTATCGATGGATGTACCCCTTTGAAAGGTAAATAAAAACCGATATAATTTAAGTGAAATTTAAGTGGATTTTATAATTCATTGTTAATTCTCAAGATAATTTGTCTCTTTAGGTACCTACACCATCTAAAGAAGAAAGTTGGCAACAAGGCTCATATAGAGGCTTCGATATGCGAATCATATCTTATCGAGGAGGTGTCAAATTTCTGCTCCATTTATTTCGATACTCATGTCGAGACAAATCGAAATAGACCTCAAAGGAATGAAGAAGACGTTGAGGATGGAGGTATATTCAATTTAAGGGGCAAGCCTATTGGGGCTAGTAAGAAACGGTGGTTGACCGACGATGAGTATGATACCGCTCACCGATATGTCTTGTTAAATTGTGACATACAAGAAGTGAGAGATTTGGAGAAGTAAGTGACTACGCCTCGTTATAATCTCTAATTTGGTGAATTAAGTGACTACACTTATTTTTATTCTCTCTAACAGTGTATTTAGAGGTGAAGTCAAAATGAGGACACCATATATTACAGATGAGGGACTTCAAAGAGAGGTTGATTGTACCTTTCCGTCCTGGTTTCGTAAATACGTAAGTAACTGAGATAATATGTTATGCGGCTACCATTAAAATATATGCAGCTAAAATATTTAAATTATCAATACATGTTTACAGGTTTTATTGCCTGAAACAACACTCATAAATGAGAGCATTCGTTATTTGGCATTGGGACCGAAGAAGCATGCAAAGACTTTGTCAGGCTATGTCGTTAATGGCTTCAAGTTTAAGTCAACTCAGCATGCTATAAATGCCGAATTTCTCAATGACGGCTTCGATACCAAGAATTCTGGTGTTTGCATAAGAGGCACCATCTATGACGACGAGCCGGACTTTGACTATTATGGAGTGCTTCGGGAGATTGTAGATTTACAATATAGTGGCCCATATGATATGCATATTGTGATGTTCAAATGTGAGTGGTTCGATACGAGACCAAATATCGGTTGGAGAATCGATAAACAATTTGGATTCGTCGATATAAATCATCGCAGGAGGTATAGAGGGTCCGACACGTTTGCGATAGCAAGTCAGGCTGTTCAAGTCTACTATACAAGCTACCCAAGGCGTCGTAGAGATCGATTTGACTGGTGGGCAGTATGCAAGATTAAATCTAGAAATACATTCAACGTTGGAGACCCAGCATACCAAGAGGACCAGATCGAGAAGCCCCAATACATGGGACAACAGTCGGATACCATGGACGTGGAAGATGTCGATATACCTCATGCTGAGGAAAATAGAGGGGAGGAAGAGGTTGATATACAAGACTTAGCTGTCAACCAGGGGAGAAAGAGGCGTCTTGTCCCAAGTATTGAGCCTGAACAAGAAGTAGAAGAAGAAGAAGAAGAAGAAGAAGAGGATGAGGATGAGGATGAGGATGATGATACAGATGAAGTCGACGATGAGGATGATGATATAGATGAAGTCGACGATGAGAATGAGGATGAGAACAATGACGATGACGATGAGGACGAGGACGATAACGATGATTAGATTAAATATCGGTATATATTAGAAGCACTTACAACTAACTTAGTGAATTCAGTTTAGACGGACACATTCTTATTTCAGTTTATGGTTTTGTCGTTCGATCATCTACTTATTGTATGATTTTCTTTTTACAGATGGCACTCTTAGTTCTCATTGTCTTGACGGCACTCGCCGCCCTGCTGGTATATATATTTTAGTTCAGTTTTATATTCATTTATACTTCTATATTGTTAATTATATTTATGTGTTCTATTTACAGGTCATGGTCACTACCACTCGTGCTGGTGGTAGCCGTGGTGGTGCTGGTGGTGGCGGTACTGGCCGTGGTGGGCGTGGTGGTAGCGGTGGCCGTGGACGTGATGGTAGCGGCCGTGGACGTGATGGTAGCGGTCGTGGTGGTAGCGGTCGTGGTCGCCTTCCACATACCCCGGATATAGAGTCCTCCGATCCCGACCTGGAGAGCCCGGCCACAGACTCTTCCCGCCGTCGATCTATCTCTGCGACCCATCCTTCATCTTCATCGAGGCCTGAGACTCCATCCGCTAGCGGATCCGTTCCGCCCCCGGATGCACCAGCGGGTACACCATCAGTTACTGCAGGGTGGGCTCCGGAGTACCCCCGGATTCAGCTTCATCCTGCTACCGGTGAGTACATCCGCGGAGCCGCGGATCCTCCGACGCCTCCAGAGAGGCCGATAGGCGAGAACCGACGCGAGCTATGGCCCGCGGGTGATACGTAAGTAAATTTAAGTTAATTTATTAAATTTGTTTCATTTATTCAAGTTAATAATCCGGTCTTTGCTTCTTTGTAGGTTTTTCCCGTTTGATGCTGCCCGGATACTCGGGCAAATTATCCGGAAAAACTACCATGGCCCTTACCTCAATTTTTCTGAGGTGCCTCAGAACATGCAGTACGTCTGGCTCGAGGAGATGAAGGTATATATATATCTTTTGGTTAATTATTAATTATTCTTTAATCCACTAATTTTTTAATTACGTGATAATTTTATTTGTATGTCAGACAACGTTCTGGTGGCCCCCCCATCGCGAGGAGTTGATTCGCAAGGCCTACAAAGCCGCCGCCGGGAAGAAGATACGGGATGCGGTGTACGACGTTCGTACGGCGCATTCGAGGAAGAAGTGGCTCCGGGAGGAGTACTACGAGCAGATGTTGGATAAGATGAATACTGCTCAGTACAGGGAGAAATCAGAGAAAGCGAAGGCGAGCAGACAGGTCGCTGCTCTGCATACAGGAGGTTCAAAGCCCCACGCAGCGACGCGTGCAGATTTGGTGAGATACCGCAAATTCATTTCACTATTAAATTCGGTACTATTAATATACGTAGTTAATTAAATTCGACGTATATTTCGTATGCAGGCACGACAGGCGGTAAAGGAGGGGAGAGAGCCGGAGTCGGTCACCGCCTACGATGTATTCCTGCATACACACAAGAGGCGGGCAGACGGGAGCTTCGTCGACGCGAGGGCCCAGGCGACTGATGTAAGTAATTACGTTTATGAGATTTATATTAGAAATATAATTATTGTTAACTTAATTAGGTGAACGTAGGATTCAAATTATAACTTAGGGAAACATAGGATTTAGATTATAACTTAGGAAAACTTATAGTATAAACACATTCATTGGATAGGCTGCATATCGTGAGGCCCTTAGTCAGATTGAGCCCCCTGCCGAGGTTGTCGGCGAAACGACGCCCACCCAGACGCCCTCTTCTATGGCCGCTCGCTACGACGACGTGTTCGTAGAGTCTGTCGGCGGCTTTAATAAAGGGAAAGTCTACGGCGTAGGTTCCATGGCGGCGTCGTTGCAGGGCGCGACTCCGAGATATCCACCGCCCCCGCCTCCTCCCGCGCCCCCGTCGGACGATATGAGGCGGCAGCTTGCGACTCTCACCTCCGATATGTCGGAAATGCGGAGTCTAATGTCGGATGTGCTGGAGCGCCTTCCGCGTCCTTCTTCTGCTCCCGGTCCAGATCCGTCTGCTCCCGGTCCGTCTAGTGCGGTTGCCGGTCCTTCCGACCCTGGACGTTATTCATTTGACCGTTCTGCCGAGGTCCGCCTGGTACCGGATACTGTGCTCATTGGGCTCATGGACATGATGTCGGCAGAGCAGCTCCGCAACCTTCCAGAGCATGTGTTGTCCCAGGTGCCGGCGTACATGGTGGAAGAGTACATCCGCCGGGCCGAACGACGACCCCCCCCCATCTCAATGATATTTGTATTGTTTTTGGATATTTGTACTGTTTTTGGATTTTGAATTTTGGATATTTTGGAAGCGTAAATGAATGTTTGGATATTATGAATTTGTGTTTGGATATTTCTGTTTGATATTGGATATTATGAATTTGGATATTTGTTGATCGTACATGGATTATTGGATATTGGATATTGGATATTGGATATTTCTGTTTGATATTGGATATTGGATATTGGATATTGGATATTGGAGATTTGGTGAAATAGAATGTTTCTGTAATTTTTTTTCTTAATGTTGCATTTAGCGACGGACTAGCGACTAACTAGCGACGGATATTTGCAGTTACCGACGGACTAGCGACGGGATTTCCGTCGCTAACTGGGTGATATAAATATTTTGCAGTTACCGACGAACTAGCGACGAAATTTCCGTCGCTAACTGGGCACAATTAATATTAGCGACGGAATGTCGACTACCTGGCGACGGTAAATTCGTCGACATGGTTCTGGAAATATGGTTGGTTTCCAGAGACTTAGCGACGGATAGCTTGTCGCTACTCCGTCGCTAATCTGTCGAGGATGACGACGGACTAGCGACGACTTAGCGACCCATTATCCGTCGACATGGTTCTGGAAATATGAAAGCTTTCCAGAACCAGGCCGACGCCCTTCCCGTCGCTAAGCCGTCGCTAAAACGTCGCGATTAACGACGGAATGGCGACGGAATAGCGACTGATTTTGCGTATCAGGAACCTCTCTGATACGCTTTTACCGACCTATTTACGACGGCTTAGCGACGGAGATTTTAATATTATATGGCATGTAAACAGACGAGAACAAGTCGCTAATCCGTCGCTAATCCGTTGAAAGTCAGCCGTCGGTAATCCGTCGCTAGTCCGTCGGTTAATCATTTGTCCGACGGCTTAGCGACGGACAAATTATAGCGACGACGTTTTTCCCGACGGCTATTTTCATCAAATATCCGTCGCTAAGCCGTCGGTAATTCATGTTACCGACGGACGAGCGACGGATGTGGCCGTCGCTAAAGCTGGTTATTTTGGTAGTGTAATATCATATCCATGATCAGCAAGATGACTAATGCTGAGCAGGTTATGCTTTAACTCGGTCACTAGGCAGACATCCTTTATTACAGGAGAAGGAGGATGACCAATGATACCATTACCTATAATGTGCCCTTTGAGATTGTTACCGAAGGATACGTATCCTTCTCTCTTCATCGATAGTGATGCAAAAAGATTTGCGTCTCCCGTCATATGTCGCGAGCATCCACTATCGAGAATCCACTTACTTTCAGTTGAGGAGGGAAGGTCCACCTACATCAAGAGTAGATGTGACCTTTGGTACCCGAGTTCTTGAGGGTCCTGAAAAGTTAGTCTTTGGGAACCAAGCATATATCCTTTTATCTACAAGTCTTCTAACTCTGCACTGTGGTGAGATGTGTCCATGTAATCCACAATAAGTACAGATAGCATTCTTATTTATTCTAGGAGCATGAGAATAATATCTATAAGCAACAGGATGAGGATGGACATGATGTAAAGAGTTAGCATGGTGAAGATGATTATGCATGGAATAAGTGGCATGTTGATGGTGTCTATGAGGCATAGAATGATGATATTGTCTATGATGTGTGACATGCTGATATTGTCTAGATGGCATGGCATGATAATTTTGTCTATATGGCATGGCATGATGAATTTTATGTGTGGAGTGATGTTGATTGTGTCTTTGTGCATGATGAGTGTGTACTGAGTGAGAATTGTTCTTACGTGCACGTGGTTTGTGAAAGTTTGTGTATATAAATGCATGGTTATGTGCTGCATGAGAATGACGTGGTTGACTAGCATGAGTGGTATTGTGCCTATGTGATTGGGTTTGAGGTTGAACAACCTGTTTACCCAATTTGGTTTCTAATCTTTTAGAAACAGCTTGCAGTTCATCAACCTTAATATTTAAGCCATAAATCTTAGTCATGGAAATCTTGTGTCTACTCTTTTCTTCAGCAAGCAACGTGTTGAGAGTAGTGATTTCTTGAGTTTGTTGCTCAATACGTGCTTCAGCATCATGTAAGCTTAATTTAAGCTTGGATACTTCATCAGTGTCATTAGTGGGTGATGTGTTTCTAACATTATCAAGAAGTAAAGAAATTCTTTGTATCTCATCTTCTAGACTTTTGATTTTGTCCTTGGCATGTTTATATTTACCGATGACCTTTTTATGATCATCGAGTAAATCAGTGAAAGCATCGCCAAGTTCATCAAAAGAGAAGTCATCCAGAGTTTCGTTAGATACCTTGTTGGAAGTTGCCATCAGGCACACATTTGCTGTATCTTGAGGAGAGTCCTTTTCTTTCTCAGAGTCACTCGCTTCACTTTCATGCCAGATACCTGTGTTGGCATATTTCTTTGATGAGTTCTTTTTGTATGGCTTCTCATAGCGGTTGCTCTTCTTCAGGAATGGGCAGTCTTTTCGGACATGTCCAGTTTTCTTGCAACCGTAACAAGTTGGTTCTTCTTCATCGTCTTCTTGAGATTCCTTCTTCCTTCGATTGAAGCGAAGGAATTTCCTGAAGTTGCGAACCATGAGAGCTTGGTCTTCATCATCCGAATTATCTTCTTCGGTCTCATCATAATTAGCTCTTCGTTGATGAGCTTTGAGTGCGATCTCCCTGGTCTTCGGAGCAGGTTCTTCGAAGTCCTTGAGGTCAAGCTCGTGAGTCATAAGCTTACCCATCAAGGTCTCCATTGACATTGTTGTGAGATCGTTTCCTTCTATGATGGCTGTCACCTTAGGGTTCCAAATCTTTGGTAGCCCTCTGAGCAGCTTACGAATCTTCTCGTGGTTTGAGTACTGCTTTCCAAGCGAAGATAGAGGATTGATGATGTCGAGGAATCTTGTGATCATTTGAGTGATCGTCTCACTTGGCTTCATCTTGAAGGCTTCGTATTCTTGAGTGAGACGGCTTATTTTAGATTCCTTGACCTGAGTGGTTCCTTCATGCGTCACTTCTAGAAGTCTCCATACTTCATGAGCAGTGGTGCATGTAGAGACCCTGTTGAACTCATTCCTGTCTATAGCACAGAATAAAGCATTAATAGCCCTAGCATCTAGACTTGCCTGTTTCTTCTCCTCGACAGAATATTTGTCGTGTGGTTTCTCAATGAGGTCACCATCGACAACTATCCTGGCGGGCTTTTTGTAACCGTCAGTGACGACAGTCCACAGGTCAAAGTCTAGAGACTTAAGATAGAAGCTCATCCTTGTTTTCCAATATGTGTAGTTAGTCCCATCAAATAGGGGAGGCCTATGAGTGGACTGACCTTCACCATGATTGGAAATCAAGGATTGTGTGGTTGCCATGGATCAGCTCTTAGGATGTTAGTCCTTGTAAAGAGAACAGAGCTCTGATACCAATTGAAGAACAGTTTGGCAACTCTAGAGGGGGGTGAATAGAGTTTCTATAGAAAAATAGCCAATTAAAAATAACTCTTTCACCAACAATAAATAATCAGAGTAAAGTGCAGAAAATAAATGAAGAGCAGAAGAGCATACGCAAACACAGCGATTTTAACCTGGTTTCCCTCGTGGAGGACTAGTCCAGGCCTGAGAACTCTAGCTCAGGATTAAATCCACTATTTGTGAAATAGTAGCTTACAACCCGTGTCTTTTCTTCAGAAGAGCACGTCAACTTCTAACAGAGGATCGCAGTGGCAATTTGCTTGGAATTGTCCAAGCGGCTTCTTCACTCTTGCACAAGAATCCTAACTGAGAGATGCTGAGCACTCGAGACTTAGGAGGCTTGTGGCTAGTAGATAGGAAGGGTATGGCTTATTGAGCTTGTAGGAGAGAAGAGAAGAGAAGATTGAGTGAATTGAAATGAGAGAATTCATGCCCTATTTATAGTGTTTTTAGAGGCAGAATTCGGCCAGAATTCGGGTAGGAAAATTCAAAAATTTGGCCGTTGGACAGCTAGCAACCAGCTAACCCTAAAATTAGGGTTCCTGATTTCTAGGGGACAGAGTTCGGCCCGAACTCTGTGTGGAGGCAGAGTTCGGCCCGAACTCTGTCTCCAGAGCACAGAGTGGTCCTAAGTGGGACTTGTGGGCAATTTTTGTTTTGGTGGAGCTTAGGATTTTGGGTAGGCTTATAGACTAAGTTCCAAGAGCTCAGCATAACTCAGAGTACATACTTCTAGACTCAATAAAATATAAAAGTACAGACTCGAAAATACACTGAGAGTCGGAAACTGAGCTGTTGTCTGTCCTGAACTGAATGCAGACGTCGTGTGTCGTATTGAATTTATACAGATATTATTTAGTCAATGTAGTCAATATTTGGTTGACTGTGACTTTGTGTCAACAGGTTATGGAAGTGTTGGGGTGGGCTGTGGGCAGCTGGGCTGCCAAAGGCGCCTCTGGTTCAGCTTCGTTAGATCGAACCGCAGGCTGGGTCACGGCAGGTGTCATCGTTGAGTTGTTGTTGTTGCCGACGACAGACTGTATGATCTGCTGGAGGGTATTTAGCTGCTGTTGCTGCAGCTTGAATTGAGCCTCGAACCAATTTTCAAATTGAGTCTGACGAGCCTCCGCTTGCTGACAATGGAGCTCGTTTTGACGTTGCTGCATTTCAAGCATCTGCAGCATACGTTGCATCGGGTCGCCGGAAGGTCCGGCTACAGTAGGAGTCATTCCCGTTGGGTTGACAGAATGCTCGGGACTGGAAGCACTCGAGCTGCTGGAAGTGCTCGTCTCGTCTTCCGCCTAAGCTCCCGTAACTACAGGGAAAAGGAAAGGCAACTCTCGTTAGTTTCAGAAAATGTCCTGGGTTCAGCGTATGGAACAACTCTTCTCATCGACACGAGGTCAACGGTTGGAGACTAGAACTCGACACTGGAGGCCAAGGACGTAAAGCCGTGCTCTGATACCATTATGTCACGCCCCGATTCCGTCGAATCGATAGTCGTCCCTCGGGCGTGATGCCGTACGAACCTAATTTGCGATTGCACAAGGCCTAGTCATAAGGTAATCCGAGACACGAGATCTAAGAGAGTACGCAGACAAATTGAAACACACAATATGTAAAGAAAACTTGATCTTTATTGATAATGAACATCTTTTACAGACTCCGATACAAGACTCATTGCCGCACGGGCTACAACATGACACGATTACAAAAGAGTGCCGATGAGATAGCCGTTCCATATATTGCACACATCCCTCAATATACCCAAGTACTCCATTGACCTGGATGGGAGGGACGCTGAGTCATTTTTCTTGGACTGTCAAGAGCCTTCAAACGTATAGTCGCAGAGTAAGTCTTCGACGCACGGCCGAAGCTTCAAAAGTCACGAACGCCGCCGAGCTAGCGTCCTTCCTGGTTCGTGGGACCTGCAAAGAGCGAGGATCAGCACGAAACACATGTACTGGCGAATGGCTAATTAAATCCAAGCTCTGCATTTGATTCAAGAAGTTTCGTAAACATGTTAGCTAGCTATTTCAATAATCTTTCTAACCATCCTGTTCAATTTGCATGTTAATATGTTTAAGGCAAGCATATGAATTTGTATAACAATGAGGAACTATCAATATCATCCCGTGCCATGTGCATTTGTTAAGCAGTGAAAAGGGTGTGAAGGCCACTGGCAATGTCAAGCTATTTCGGACTATAGCTGAGTTAGACGACGATCCTTTCGCATCGGGTAGCGAGCCCTGTGCGAAAGTTCCCGCATAACTCGCGCCGATAAAGGGCTGGCGCTTGCTATACACTCGTTCCTCCCGGGTCGAATCGGTCCCTTGGCCTAGGCAACCGTTCGAGGAAACTACACCTTGTCGACAAGTTGTCCAATGTCCGTTTTTCTTTGGACGTAGTTGATTTGCTTACTTAGCCGTATCGTTGCGATAAACGTTAATCGATTTATTCATTGTTTGCATAGGCTAAGTGGATTTGTATAAGAAAGCGCGTTTTCCATTTTCAAAACCGGCAGTTTGATAGCAAGTGTTTCATGAAGAATCGTGCCACGATTTCTTTGATTCTACACTATTATGACAATCATTCATTTACTTCATATATTAAGTTTTGAAGTAGAGGGACGAGATGAAGGAGGTCAGCCACTCGCCTTAGCCTTGCTTCAAGCGAGCGACCGGTTGGCTGTGCTGACGTCGCCTACGCGATCACCTACAATCGCATAAGCAACTGATTAGAACATTGTATAATTCAAGGATATTCGATATGAATGCGAAGCTCGAAAATGCATCACGAAAACCCATCGAAAATATTCACGAAAATGCATTCACGAAAACCAAAGCCAAAGCCAAATCAAGTGCGGCATGAAAACCAGGGCAACGGGAGGTCTCTCCCGACTCAGCCGCAGAGCCAATCCTCGAGGTGCAACCCGCTGAATATGGGACTTGGTTCCGAAGAAGCCATTCCATAACGTGGAATGGATCTTAATTCAACCGTTCCCGTTCGATCGACTCGGCCAATTTCGACCTATCGGTCCTGACCGAATCGATAGCGACAGTGTTCCTTTCTCGCGCACCCCGTGGACAAAGATGGGGCACGATGTAGGGACGTGGCACTACACCATAACCAACTAATAAAAAGTTTTGTCCTCAAAACTTAAGGATGGAACCTACCTCTACGAGAACAATGAAGGGAATTTATCCTTCATCTCCGATTCAAGCTCCCACGTCGACTCTTCGACCGAGTGGTTCTTCCAGAGGACGCGGATGAGAGGGATCGCTCGATTTCGCAGCAACTTATCCTTACGTTCTAAGATTTGAACTGGCTCTTCAATGTAGGATAAGTCTGACTTTAGCTCCAGTTGGCCAAAATCTACCACGTGGCTAGGGTCGTGCACGTACTTCCGCAACTGAGAGACGTGGAAGACGTTGTGTACACCTTCAAGCGCCGGTGGTAGGGCAATTTTATAGGCAACCGGGGCGACCCGTTCAAGTATTTTGAACGGCCCAACGAATCTCGGACTCAATTTTCCCTTCGCGCCGAACCGAGTAACTCCCCGCATGGGCGACACTTTGAGAAACACGTGATCGCCTTCTTGGAACTCGAGAGGTCGACGATGATCGTCCGTATAGCTTTTCTGACGACTCTGTGCGGTCGTTAATCTTTCCCGAATGAGCCGAATCTTCTGCACGGTCTGTTCAACCAGTTCCGGACCGAGAATCTGCCGCTCTCCGACTTCGTCCCAGCAAATGGGTGATCGGCACTTGCGCCCGTACAAGGCTTCATACGGCGCCATTTGATTGCTGGATTGATAGCTATTGTTGTATGTAAATTCGGCCAGCGGTAGATGATTGTCCCAGCTTGATTTGAAGTCAATTGCGCAGAGTCGTAGCATGTCTTCGAGAATCTGAATGACGTGCTCCGTTTGGCCGTCGGTCTGAGGATGGTAAGCTGAGCTGAACTGCAACTTGGAACCCAACGCCGACTGAAGGCTACTCCAGAATCGCGACATGAACCGTGAATCCCGATCAGAGATGATGGATACTGGAACTCCGTACAGCCGTACTATCTCATCAAGATAAATCTGTGCCAGGCGATCAACGCTCCAAGTAACATTAATGACAATAAAATGCGCTGACTTGGTTAATCGATCGACGATGACCCAGATGGCATCATTTTCCTGCGGCGTCTTCGGCAGACCAACAATAAAATCCATGCACACGTGCTGCCACTTCCATTCCGGAATCACCAGATTCTGCATCTTTCTGCCGGGTCTCTGGTGCTCAGCTTTCACCTGCTGACAGGCCATGCATTACGACACGAAGAGTGCCACATCTCTTTTCATCCCGTGCCACCAGAAGTTTGTACGGAGGTCCTTGTACATCTTTGTGCTGCCGGGATGCAAGGTGTATTTCGCATAGTGCGCCTCCGACAGTATCTCCTTTCTGAGTTCTGAATCGTCCGGAACGCATAGCCTACCCTTCAATCGAAGCACGCCGGTTTCGTCTTCCGCAAAGTCAGTCGTCCTGCCCGTCGAGATTAGCTCTCGTACTTTCTTCAGGTATGGATCGTCCATCTGAGCGGTCTTGATCTTTTCAAGCAAGCTCGGCTCTAACTGCAACTTTGCCAACTGCACATTCCGGAATCTGACTCGGAGCTCGATGCCCATCTCTTCTAGGTCACGTAGCAGTCTGGGGTCGATGGATAACGAGGCAATGTACTTTCAACTCAAGGCGTCCGCCACAACATTTTCCTTTTCCGGCGTATAGTCGATAGTCAAGTCGTAATCCTTGATCAGTTCAAGCCAGCGCCTCTGCCGCAAGTTCAGTTCCCTCTGCGTGAATAGATACTTGAGCCTCTTGTGATCGGTGTAGATCGTGCACGCCACGCCATAGAGGTAGTGATGCCATAATTTCAACGCAAACACAATCGCCGCTAACTCCAGGTCATGCGTGGGATAATTTTTCTCGTGCGGCTTTAGCTGTCGGGAAGCAAAAGATATCACCTTGTTCCGTTGCATCAGCACACACCCCAAGCCCTGACCGGACGCGTCGCTGAATATCTGGAAACCCTCAGTCCCTTCTGGAAGTGCGAGTATCGGGGCCGAGATGAGCCGTTGCTTCAACTCTTGGAATGCAGCTTCGCAGTCGTCTGACCAGTCAAATACGACTCCTTTCTGGGCGAGGCGAGTCAGAGGCGATACGATCTTCGCGAAGTCTTTCACGAAGCGTCGGTAGTATCCTGATAGGCCAAGGAAACTTCGAATCTCGCCGACGGACGCTGGCCGTTTCCAATCGACAACGGCTTCAACTTTCTTTGGGTCGACCGCAATGCCTTCAGCAGAAATGATGTGTCCGAGGAATGAGACGCTGCTAAGCCAAAATTTACATTTGCTTCGCTTCGCATATAATTGATTTTCTCGAAGGGTCTGAAGCACGGTCCGCAGATGCTCAGTATGTTGCTGCCTATTCTTCGAGTAGACGAGTATATCGTCGATAAAGACTACTACGAACTTGTCGAGGAATGGTCGAAACACCCGATTCATTAAATCCATGAAAGTGGCAGGGGCATTCATTAGGCCGAACGGTATTACCAGGAACTCGTAATGGCCGTAACGAGTGCGAAATACAGACTTTGGCACATTGTCCGGCTTGATCTTGAGTTGATGGTAACCCGAGCGCAGATCAATTTTAGAGAACACCGTAACACCTTGAAGCTGATCAAACAAATCGTCTATGCGGGGCAGGGGGTATTTGTTCCGGACGGTGGCTTTATTCAGCTCGCGGTAGTCGATACAAAGACGCATAGAGCCATCCTTCTTTTTGACAAACAGCACGGGCGCTCCCCAAGGCGAGACGCTGGGTCGGATGAATCCCTTGTCGAGCAATTCTTGTAACTGTATCTTTAGTTCTTTAAGCTCTGCAGGGGCCATTCTGTACGGGGTCTTCGAGATCGGTCGAGTGTCGAGGAAGGTATCGATAGTGAACTCAATCTCTCGATCGGGCGGCATGCCGGGCAGCTCGTCCGAGAACACATCGGGTAATTCTGCCACAACGTCGGTCTGACCCGTGTTTGTACTATCCTGTCGCATGTCTCGAACGGAAGCTAGATAGCCTTCGCACCTGGAATGCAGCATCCGTCGAGCAGATATTGCAGAGATCACCATGCAGGTCGGCGACGCCTCACCACACGAGTAGCAGAATTCAGGTACTCCGGGTATACGGAATGTGACCTTCTTTTCAGTGCAGTCTATGGTTGCGTTGCACGGACCGAGCCAATCCATTCCCAGAATGATATCATAGTCCTTAATATTTAGAATATCGCATCGAGACTGATTTTTTGACCACCTATACAGATGATTCCGCCTCCGCAGACTAAATTTACAGTTAGTGGCAAGCCCGACGGTACGTTAACAGTGAGGTCGAGGCCTAGCGGTGTCAGGGAGAATTTGTGCTTGGCGGCAAAGTCTGCCGATATAAAACTATGCATGGCACCTGAATCAAACAATACACGAGCAGGTATATTATTGAATTGCAGTATACCTGTCACGACTGTATCAGATGCAACTGCTTTGTCCCGAGTCATGGCGTAGACGCGGCCCTGAGCGTTGGGGCGACGATCTTGGCTATTCTGATGTGCGGTCGGTGGAGCCCGAGGTGCTTGGCCTCGGTTCTGATGGTGTTGTCGTGGGCGCTGGTTTGACTTCTCTGGGCAGTCGCGTATGATATGGTCGGCTCGGCCGCACCCGAGACACGTACCATTCTTCAATCGGCACTCGCTGATCAAGTGCCCCTCCTTGAGGCAGAAAGTGCAAACTATTCGATCCTTCGCCTGGTTGCCGCCTCCGTTGCCGCGATTTTGACGCTTGTGTGTGTTGTTGCCTCCCGCATTACTATGATGTTTGTTATTAAAGTGAACAGTGCCGGTAGTAGTAGGAGGTTACTCGAACTCCAGACGGATGGCGTGGTTGAGTGCCTCGTCCACAGTTTGGTATTCACCTACCGAAACGTGAGCGCGGATAGTGGAACGTAGACCCACTTCAAATCGTCGAGCTCGACTTGCAGTGATAGGTAGGAAGTCCCCAGCAAACTTGGCCAGTTTGTTGAATTTGGCCGCATATTGTCATACAGTCATATTGCCTTGCCTTAACTGCATAAACTCATCTTCTTTTTCCTGTCGCACGACTGCAGAAAGATATTCAGTCTCGAATGTCTTTTTGAATGTCGTCCATGAGATCGCCGCCGTCTCGTCTTCACGTCGAATTGCCCGCTTCTGCACAGCCCACCAATCGTGCGCGTTCATTCGAAGTAGAAGTTGAGCACATGCGACTTTCTTTGAGTCCTCGACACCCAGGAGCTCGAACTTATCTTCCAGCTCCTCCAGCCAGTCGATCGCCACCGAGGGATCTTCTGTACCGTTAAAGGAAGTACAGCAGCTTTTAGTGAATTTTGACACGTCGAAGTTAGAACTTCTCGGTGCCGCAGTTGAGAGCACAGGCGCCTCTGGTTCAGCTTCGTTAGATCGAACCGCAGGCTGGGTCACGGTAGGTATCATCGTTGAGTTGTTGTTGTTGCCGACGACAGACTGTACGATCTGCTGGAGGGTATTCAGCTGCTGCTGCTGCAGCTTGAATTGAGCCTCGAACCGATTTTCAAATTGAGTCTGACGAGCCTCCGCTTGCTGACGATGGAGCTCGTTTTGATGTTGCTACATTTCAAGCATCTGCAGCATACGTTGCATCGGGTCGTCGGAAGGTCCGGCTACAGTAGGAGTCATTCCCGTTGGGTTGACGGAATGCTCGGGACTGGAAGCACTCGAGCCGCTGGAAGCGCTCGTCTCGTCTTCCGCCTGAGCTCCCGTAACTGCAGGGAAAAGGAAAGGCAACTCTCGTTAGTTTCAGAAAATGTCCTGGGTTCAGCGTATGGAACAACTCTTCTCATCGACACGAGGTCAACAGTTGGAGACTAGAACTCGACACTGGAGGCCAAGGACGTAAAGCCGTGCTCTGATATTATTATGTCATGCCCCGATTCCGTCGAATCGATAGTCGTCCCCCGGGCGTGATGCTGTGCGAACCTAATTTACGATCGCACAAGGCCTAGTCATAAGGTAATCTGAGACACGAGATCTAAGAGAGTACACAGACAAATTGAAACACACAATATGTAAAAGAAACTTGATCTTTATTGATAATGAACATCTTTTACAGACTCCGATACAAGACTCATTGCCGCACGGGCTACAACATGACTCGATTACAAAAGAGTGCCGATGAGATAGCCGTTCCATACATTGCACACATCCCTCAATATACACAAGTACTCCATTGACCTGGATGGGAGGGACGCTGAGTCATTTTCCTTGGACTGTCAAGAGCCTTCAAAAGTATAGTCGTAGAGTAAGTCTTCGACGCACGGCCGAAGCTTCAAAAGTCACAAATGCCGCCGAGCTAGCTGGCACGTCCTTCCTGGTTCGCGGGACCTACAAAGAGCGAGGATCAGCACGAAACACATGTACTGGCAAATGGCTAATTAAATCCAAGCTCTGCATTTGATTCAAGAAGTTTCGTAAACATGTTAGCTAGCTATTTCAATAATATTTCTAACCATCCTGTTCGATTTGCATGTTAACATGTTTGAGGCAAGCATATGAATTTGTATAACAATGAGCAACTATCAATATCATCCCGTGCCATGTGCATTTGTTAAGCAGTGAAAAGGGTGTGAAGGCTACTGGCAATGTCAAGCCATCTCGGACTATAGCTGAGTTAGATGGTGACCCTTTCGCGTCGGGTAGCGAGCCCTGTGCGAAAGTTCCCGCATAACTCGTGCCGATAAAGGGCTGGCGCTTGCTATACACTCGTTCCTCCCGGGTCGAATCGGTCCCTTGGCCTAGGCAACCGTTCGAGGAAACTACACCTTGTCGACAAGTTGTCCAATGACCGTTTTTCTTTGGACTTAGTTGATTTGCTTACTTAGCCGTATCGTTGCGATAAACGTTAATCGATTTATTCATTGTTTGCATAGGCTAAGTGGATTTGTATAAGAAAGTGCGTTTTCCATTTTCAAAACAGGCAATTTGATAGCAAGTGTTTCGTGAAGAATCGTGCCACGATTTCTTTGATTCTACACTATTATGACAAGCATTCATTTACTTCATATATTGAGTTTTGAAGTAGAGGGACGAGACGAAGGAGGTCAGCCACTCGCCTTAGCCTTGCTTCAAGCGAGCGACCGGTTGGCTGCGCTGACGTTGCCTACGCGATCACCTGCAATCGCATAAGCAAGTGATTAAGACACTGTATAATTCAAGGATATTCGATATGAATGCGAAGCTCGAAAACGTATCACGAAAACCCATCGAAAATATTCACGAAAATGCATTCACGAAAACCAAAGCCAAAGCCAAATCAAGTGCGGCATGAAAACCAGAACAACGGGAGGTCTCTCACGACTCAGCCGCAGAGCCAATCCTCGAGGCGCAACCCGCTGAATATGGGACTTGGTTCCGAAGAAGCCATTCCATAACGTGGAATGGATCTTAATTCGACCGTTCCCGTTCGATCGACTCGGCCGATTTGACCTATCGGTCCCGACCGAATCGATAGCGACAGTATTCCTTTCTCGCGCACCCCGTGGACAAAGACGGGGCACGATGTAGGGACGGGGCACTACAGGGGTGGGGGAGTAGTAGCGTATGTCTGTGATCAAATCCATCCCGCATTCCCGAACAGTGTTAGTCATATACCGCACTTATGACTAGCCAGGTCAGTTCTTTACAGGTGCCCAAGCCGATCACAAGTTGAAACTACTACTCACACACATTGGATAGATGGCTTACCTTGATTTGTGTACATACCATGATCAGTTCTACTTTCTTGTTCTAGCTCTAGCTCTACAGCTTACCATGCCATGATACATATATGTACACTCTATGATTTTATTGTATATGCTCTATTTACAGTCTTATGGCTTTTATTTTATCTTGAGATCTGTTATGAGATATATGTACTCGTTCTATCCTGACCGGATATGTTGAAAATGTTTACAGATGCAGAAGAGGACTACTATTGCACTTACTACGGCCCACCGGACGTAGTAGGTTTAGAGACAGATACCCTAGATCCGTAGGACGAGATATCGCCTATCCTGTAGATAGATTAGATTTTTGTACTGGACCTTGTCTCTAGTTACTCTTGGGACTGTTATTATTTTGTTTAGTATTAGAGACTTTGGACTTGGACTTGTATATTCTTTGTGTTTGGACTTGACATATTATAATTTTTCGTCGTGTTGTCTTTATCTTTCAGTATTTACTTTATCATCTTAGAGTTGTGATTGAGTACTCATATATTATCATTGCTTGTCCTCCGTTCGGAGTTGACCATATTCTCGACAGGTTTTGATATTATATAAACAGTTGTTAGAGTAGTAAACCTACAGCGTTCTACGCCGTTTTACGGTGTGGGCTGGGCGTTGTTACGCACACGTGCCCTTACAGCGGGTGCGGATCGTGACACATTTTAGTGGTGGCCCACGCAGGTCCTGAAGTCGCAATTAGTGCGATATCGTAGCAGCACTCGTCTTAGAGTGTTGACTACGAACCTGTGTTACATATAGGAGGTAGTAGGCTAAGAGTACTCAATCACAGTAGGATCTTTCCTTGCTTATCTTGCTTACCGTCTTTGATATTGATTTAATGTATTCTAGCTGTCCTCCTTTGATATAATCCTTCTTGTGCCATATTGATATCTTCCTTTCAATCTGTCTCCAGGATGGTTATGACTCATTCTTCCGGTGAGGAGCACGGGGAGACGGAGAGGTCTGCTACCTCTGGCGGACAGGCTCCAGTCACTTCCCCTGCAGTGGGGACTTCAGTAGGGGCTCTCGGGGGTACTCCTCCAGTGCTCTCGATGACTGTCCCTGGGGTCACTGCGGGTGCTCTTCCTGCAGTACCGGGGGCTACGACGGGAGCTGTCGGGGGCGTTCCTCCTCCTTCTCAGCAGGGGACTCCTCCGCCGGTGGTGGGAGCTATTCTTTCGTTGCCTCCTCTGCCTACAGATATGGTGCAGATGCTCGCATTCTTTCAGCAGGTGCTGGAGTCCCAGCGGGCCCAGCACGAGGCACAGATGAGACAGACTGAGGCCATGCACCAGGGCATGGAGGATGCCCATAGGTTGGCTCTGGCTACGATGGAGCGTGGGGCTCCACAGCGGAAGGCGCAACAGCAGAAGCCCGGAGACATCCAGCCTTTCAAGAAGATGGGTCCGAGGGATTTCAGAGGGACCGAGGGCATTGTTTATGCTGATGACTTGATCGAGGATATCGAGCGTCAGATGAGGGCCTCCCGTCTGGCAGACGACCTGAAGGTCGAGGCGGTTGGCTTGTAGTTATTAGATGTTGCTCGAACATGGTTCCGGAACGAGTCGACTCTTGTAGAAGAGGGCCACACTTGGGTTGAGTTTCGGGCCCAGTTCAGAGAAAAGTTCTTTTCCTCCACAGACAAGATCAGCCTAGTACGGCAGTTTCAGAACCTGCAGCAGGGCAGTATGACTGTGGAGGAGTATGCGGCAGAGTTCGGCCGACTGAGCTGATACGTCGAGTACATGGTGAGCGACCCAGTGATCCGAGCAGAACGCTTCCGGAAGGGATTGACATGGGATATCAAGATCTTGATCCCTTCCTTCTATGCGACATATGCAGAGGTCTATGCGGAGGCTCGGAAGGTGGAGAGAGAGTGGGGCTTGAAGCCAAAGAGGGATCGTGAGTTGTTTTCGGGGGCCAGTAGCAGCGCGGGGGCTGCTAAGCACCCTCAGCTTCAGCATCAGCCGTTCCAGCATCATCAGTAGCAGGTACAGACCAGGGCACCTGTCCAGAGGGTTCAGCAGCGTCCGGGGTAGGATGATCCTCCGTGCCACTACTGCAAGAAGCCCGGTCACCTCTTTGAGTTCTGTAGGAGGAGACTGGGTTTGTACCTCTTTTACGGTGCTGCTGGGCATCAGATGCGGGAGTGTCCTAAGAACCCCCGTGTTGCTGGAGCAGCTCAGAGGGCACCTGTTCCGAGGGTACCAGCTGGTGTGCCTGTAGTTCAGCAACGGGGTCTACTTCCGACCCAGCAGCTGCAGTTTGTCCAGCATCGCCAGCAGAGGGGTGTTCAGGGTAGAGCCTTTGCTCTTGCAGCCGAGGAGATGGAGCCTATAGCAGATGTTATAGCAGATGTTATCGCAGGTTCTATTCTGCTCGATTCTTTTTCAGCTTTAGCCTTGTTTGATTTTGGTGCTACGCACAGTTTTATGTCTGTTTCTTTTGCTCTTAGGCATAATATCATTGTTGAGTATCTTGGTAGGACTTGCAAGATTATGACTGGGAATAGCATCATCCTGGTTAATAATGTTTGCAAGGGGCAGAGAGTTTCTTTGAGAGGCCGGGAGCTGAGTGCGTGTTTGCTCGTAATGCCACTTCCGAGTTACGATGTGGTACTCGGTATGGACTGGTTGAGCATGCACCATGCTAGCATAGACTGTAGAGGGAGAAGGATTCTGTTCAGGCCACCGGGAGAGCCGGAGTTTGAGTTCACCAGGGGTGCAGCGGAGCCAGGAGATGGATTCTGCGGAGCGTTGTTGGCGGGGCCGGTGTTGCCACATCCACTTATTGCTGAGTTCTTGGATGTCTTTCCCGAGGAGTTGCCCGGGATGCCGCCAGATCATGATGTTGAGTTTTCTATAGACCTAGTGTCAGGCGATGAGCCTATCTCTCAGCACGTCTATAGAGTCAACAACAGTAAGTTAGCGGAGCTGAAGAAACAGGTCGACGAGCTGGAGGACAAGGGCTTTATCCGATCTAGTTCTTCACCTTGGGGCACGCCAGTTCTTTTCGTCCCGAAGAAGGATGGTACGGTACGTATGTGTATTGATTACAGGGCGTTCAACAACCTTACCATCAAGAACAAGTATCCTTTGCTAAGGATTGATTACTTGTTCGACCAGTTGAGCGGCGTGAGGGTGTTCTCGAAGATCGACTTGCATACCGGGTACCATCAGCTGAAGGTGAAGCGGGATGACATTCCGAAGACTGCCTTTCGGACTCGCTATAGCCAGTATGAGTATACCGTCATGCCGTTTGGGTTGACCAACGCTCCGACGGTATTCATGAACTTGATGAACAATGTATTCCATCAGTACCTTGACAAGTTCGTGGTGGTCTTCATCGATGACATTCTCATCTATTCGAAGACGCCAGAGGAGCACGAGGAGCACCTGAGGATTGTGTTGGACACTCTCAGGAGGGAGCAGCTGTATGGGAAGCTGTCCAAGTACGAGTTCTTCTTGGATCGCGTGGAGTTTCTAGGCCATGTTGTCTCTGGCGAGGGGATTTCAGTAGATCCGAAGAAGATTTCTGCAGTGGAGTCCTGGTCTACGTCGAGCTCAGTAGCAGAGGTTCGGAGTTTTCTGGGTCTGGCGGGTTATTACCGGAGGTTCGTGCAGGACTTTTCCAGGATTGCCCAGCCGATAACCCGACTTACCAGGAAGGACGAGGAGTTTGTTTGGTCTGAGGAGTGCCAGGCCGCCTTTAAGGAGCTGAAAGCGAGGTTGACTAAAGCTCCTATCTTGACGCTGCCATTTGGATCTGGTGGTTATACGATCTACAGTGACGCTTCAGAACGGGGTTTGGGTTGTGTACTTCAGCAGCACGGGAAGGTGATTGCCTATACATCTAGGCAGTTACGTCCTCATGAGAGGAACTACCCTACCCATGATCTGGAGCTGGCAGCGGTCATCTTTGCTTTGAAGCTATAGAAACACTATCTGTACGGAGAGCGAGTTAAGATCTATACAGATCACAAGAGCTTGAAGTACGTGTTTACCCAGAAGGAGCTGAATATGAGGCAGAGGCGATGGTTAGAGCTGATGAAGGATTTTGATATATCCTTACAGTACCATCCGGGGAAGGCCAACGTGGTTGCGGATGCTTTGAGCAGGTATCCCGTGGCCATGTGTTTGACGATGGATCGTCACCTTCTGGCAGATCTAGAGAGTTTGGGCATAGAGGTGATAGTTCCTGGGTTCGAGGAGCATATGTGGGGTCTCCAGGTGCAGTCAGAGCTGATGGACAGAGTCAGAGCAGCTCAGTTTGAGGATGAGGCTCTGAGGGTCATTAGGGAGCAGGTCCGGGCAGGACTGTTGGATGAGTTCTCTATAGCGGGAGATGGATCGTTGAGGCATGGTACCAGATTGTGTGTACCGAGCGGAGGACTTCGGGAGGAGGTTCTTCAGGAGGTACATCGTTCTCAGTACTCTATGCATCCTAGAGCCAACAAGATGTATAGAGACTTGAGACAGCATGTTTGGTGGTATGGCATGAAACGCGAGGTGGCTCAGTTCATGTCTAGATGCTTGGTGTGCCAGCAGGTGAAAGCCGAGAGACAGAGACCCGGTGGATTGCTCCAGCCACTCCCCATTCCTGAGTAGAAGTGGGAGCATATCACTATGGACTTTGTATCTGGGCTTTCGCGCTCTCCAAGAGGGAAGGATGCGATTTGGGTCATTGTTGATCGATTGACCAAATCGGCCCACTTTTGCCTTTCAAGGTGGGTTTGTCTATGGAGAGGTTCGCCGAGATGTACGTGCGGCAGATAGTCCGATTGCACGGGGTTTCAGTGAGTATAGTCTCGGATCGGGACAACCGATTCACTTCCCACTTCTGGAGGAGTTTACAGCTTAGCTTGGGCACATCGCTCAAGTTCAGTACCGCATACCACCCCCAGACAGACGGACAGTCGGAGAGGACGATTTAGACCCTCGAAGATATGCTTTGTACCTGTGTCTTGGATTTCGGGGGATCCTGGGAGGACCACCTTCACTTGGTAGAGTTTGCTTACAACAACAGCTACCAAGCCAGTATAGAGATGTCACCTTTCGAGGCTCTATACGGACGGAGGTGCCGTACTCCCTTATCTTGGGATGATGTCGGCGAGAGGGTTTTTCTTGGCCCTGAGATGGTAGTAGATGCTGCAGAGAAGGTCAGAGTTATCAGAGATAGACTTCGGGTGGCGCAGGATAGGCAACGACATTGGACCGATAGCCACCGGAGGCCGTTGGAGTTTGAGGTATAGTTTAGATTTTTCTAGTATTTGAGTCTGATTGTGATTGTTTTAGATCAAGCTTTAAGTGTTGTGTTTTTGTTCTAGGTTGGTGATCTTGTGTTCCTGCGGATTTCTTCGACGCGTGGCACGATTCGTTTTGGTGGCGGCGGAAAACTTAGTCCACGATACATCGGACCTTTCCGTATCTTGGGCAGGATCGGTGCAGTGGCTTACCGATTGGAGTTACCGCCCGTGCTAGAGGGAGTGCATAGCGTGTTCCACGTGTCGCAGCTGAGACGGTACGTGGCAGATCCCAGTCACGTCTTGGACCACTCTGAGATCGAAGTGGGACCGACACTCAGCTATCCAGAGAAGCCAGTTGAGATCTTGGACCGAAGAGAGAAGGTGCTCCGGAACCAGGTCATTCCCTTGGTTCGTGTTGCATGGAGGCACCACTCTCCAGGTGAGTCTACATGGGAGAGAGAGGACGACATGCGGGAGCGATTCCCATATCTCTTCGAGCCTTGAGGTAAATTCTTTCTTTTCCTTCCTTGTTCTATTCATGTTGCTGTGTTAGTTTCTCATTCAATTTCGAGGACGAATTTTTTTTAAGGAGGGTAGATTTATCACTTCCAGTTTTCGAATTAGGGGTATTTTCGTTATTTTCCAAGTTTTATAATTTTTGGGAATTTTATTTGATTTTATAGGATTTTTAGGGATTTGTTTGATTTAGTTTGAATTTTATCCAATTTGGACTTAAGTTGGAGACCCGGGTAGTCTGGACACTAGTGGGACCCACATACTAGCTGGGCTTGGCCCACATGTCATCCTAACTAGGCTAGAAACCATAAACCATACTCCCATGGCTTAACTAGTCATTTAGAGGCTTAATTAGTCAATTAGAGTTAAACCAAAGCAAACCGAGTCTAATGGGTTTGGAGGCCTAATGGGTCTCCACCCAAACCCATTAAGACCCCTCCCCCTGGCCGGCCATGTATAGGTAAACCCCCTCCCTTTACTTCACTCCAAAGTAAACTCTCTCTCTCTCCATTCCAATCTTTTCTTGAGTTCTTCCTTTCTTCAAGAGATCAACAAATTAGGTATGCTCATTAACCCTCATTAATTTCCTCTCTTGCATTTATTCCTTCACAATAAATGTGGAGGAGACCATTCTCTACTTAATGACCATAGCTTTTATAGGTTTTCCTAAAACCTAGTTTAAGGATTTATTAGGGGTCTTCCTTTTTAGAGAGAAATATATATATGTATATATGTATATATGTATATATGTATATATATGTATATATGTATATATGTATATATATATATATATATATATATATATATATATATATATATATATATATATATATATATTTCTATATATGCGTGTGTGTGTGAGTGTGTTTGAGTGTGTGTGTCTATATATAATTACATGTGTGTGTTTATGTATATATATATATGTAGGAGTGTGTTTGTGAGTTTATATATATAGAGAGATATGGATGTGTGTGTGTGATTTTAGAGGAAGAGAATGAGAGTTTGGGAGAGAAGAATAGAAGTAGAAGAAGAAGTAATAAGAAATAGCAGCAGCAGCAGTAGGAAGTAGAGCAGCAGCAGTAGGAAGTAGAGCAGCAACAATTTAGGCATTAGCAGCAGCAGCAGTTTAGGCATTAGGAGCAGCAGTGGCAATAAGAATAAGACGGAGAATAAGGAGAAGGAGACGGAGAATAAGGAGAAGGAGACGGAGAAGAAGACGGAGAATAAGGAGAAGGAGACGGAGAATAAGGAGAAGAAGACGGAGAAGAAGACGGAGAATAAGGAGAAGGAGACGGAGAATAAGGAGAAGGAGATGGAGAATAAGGAGACGGAGAATAAGGAGAAGGAGACGGAGAATAAGGAGAAGGAGAATAAGAATAAGACGAAGAATAAGGAGAAGGAGACGGAGAATAAGGAGAAGGAGACGGAGAATAAGAATAAGGAGAAGGGAATGTAGGAAATCAAATTAGAGAGGGTTTGTGAGTGAGTCGAATTTAGCGAAAGGTTGAAATGGAGTTCCGAGTGTCGAAATGCGTCCAAAATTGAATATGACTTAGGTTGACCCTGTACAATCTAGTTTGACGTGTCTTGACCTAGAATGACTTAATAGGATTTAAATTGATTTGACTTTCCTTCCTAAACATAGTATTGATACGTTTTGTTATCTATAGGTCATCGAGGCGCTGTATTGGATCCAGTTGACATATTATATCATATCACAGGCGAGTACATTCTCTGATAACTTTTTTCTAATTTATGATAACTGTTATGATTTATGTACTTAGTGTAGATATGCTCATTCCTGACACATGGTTCTCACGGATTGGTATTCCTGGATCTCGACGAGAGATGTTGCTCCTTGTTAGCTTGGGATGTATTGTGCAAGCTCCCTTGTAGCTCTTGCGCAATATGTGGTCACTGATTCCAGAGAAGACTTGCTTCCTTCTCATAGAATCCCGTGCAGTGACGTGTCCTGTTTGGATCCATTCTACCAGTTGGGGGTGGGGGAGTAGTAGCGTATGCCTGTGATCAAATCCATCCCGTATTTCCGAACAGTGTTAGTCATATACCGCACTTATGAGTAGCCAGGCCAGTTCTTTACAGGTGCCCAAGCCGATCACAAGTTGAAACTACTACTCACACACATTGGATAGATGGCTTACCTTGATTTGTGTACATACCATGATCAGTTCTACTTTCCTGTTCTAGCTCTAGCTCTACAGCTTACCATGCCATGATACATATATGTACACTCTATGATTTTATTGTATATGCTCTATTTACAGTCTTATGGCTTTTATTCTATCTTGAGATCTGTTATGAGATATATGTACTCGTTCCATCCTGACCGGATATGTTGAAAATGTTTACAGATGCAGAGGAGGACTACTATTGCACTTACTACGGCCCACCGGACGTAGTAGGTTTAGAGACAGATACCCTAGATCCGCAGGGCGAGATACTGCCTATCCTGTAGATAGAGTAGGTTTTTGTACTGGACCTTGTCTCCAGTTACTCTTGGGACTGTTATTATTTTTTTTAGTATTAGAGACTTTGGACTTGGACTTGTATATTCTTTGTGTTTGGACTTGACATGTTATAATTTATCGTCGTGTTGTCTTTATCTTTTAGTATTTACTTTATCATCTTAGAGTTGTGATTGAGTACTCATATATTATCATTGCTTGTCCTCCGTTCGGAGTTGACCATATTCTCGACAGGTTTTGATATTATATAAACTGTTGTTAGAGTAGTAAACCTACAGCGTTCCACGCCATTTTTACGGTGTGGACTGGGCGTTGTTACGCACACGTGCCCTTACAGCGGGTGCGGGTCGTGACATACAACACTAGTATAAATCTTGAACATAGCTTAGAGGCCGAGATTGTATATCATTTTGACAGGACACCGGACATTTATACCTGCTATCTCATATCCTTGATTTACTCGAGGCAAGTACCCCTACAAACTTTATTTACTGGCATATAATAATGAACTGTGAATGAACCATGTTAAAATACTGTTTCTTGAAACTGCAAGTCATATCATTACATGTTTTATACTGCTCTCAGTATCTTCCACATACTCTATACCACTCCTAGTATCTTTATATGCTTAGAAAAGCTTTTGTATATCTCACATGATGGTTACTAGGATATGGGGGAAACTGATAGTTGAGTACGTGATCATGCCCCCCTTCTCCGTACGTATGTACCGAGCAAGGTCGCATTGTATATGCAAACCTTGTCGTAGGCCTTATTCCGTATTTTTGTACGGATGTACACCTATGCTTGTTACTTGTACATATGTACATTTCAAATTTATGGCTTGTACACCGTACATTCTATACCTATTGACCGATCACGTACCTACTCTAGTTTTAAACAATACATATGCATGTGTCGCCATGACAAATATATCCTTGACATGATAGTTGTGATATTACATGATAGATTGTGCCATGACATGATTCCAGTTATTACATCTCTTTTCATTTCATGCTCAGTATATTCTGTTTGTAGAATCAGTACTTGCTCCCGTCCTGACAGGATAACGTTGTATGAATACTATCCGAGGAAGAAATGTTATGTGATACCTACTACGGGACTACCTTAGAGGACCTGGCCTTTGCTCCAGAAGAGGCCCCAGCAGGGAACCTTGCTTAGTTGTCGCCTTTAGACTTTAGACTTCGGGTTGTTATAACTTTTACTTGGTGACTGAACCTTGTCTTCAGTTCTTACTTTGAAAGTGTAATAAACTATAAAACTTATTTGTTTTCGTCAATAGATGATGTGTTGTGATGAACTCTTAAAATGCTTTAATATATGTCTGTTTGCACACTTAGTACCATTTTGTCTCTCTCTTAGAACAACTTACTACGCTTTAACCAAGCGTAGGCTGGACATGGCTCGGCCCGGCCCAACAATTTGGGTAGCGGGTCATGACATATACTCAAAAAGATTAAAAAAAAACTTACAAAAAATCTTACAAACAAGTGAAACTACACAAAAGGTGTAATTTCCCACTCCGCACGGTGCATTATGCTGAGTCGTTGACTTGAAGAGTCACGTTGACCCGATTAAGTATCGATGCGAATCGATACAAGCGTTACCTTGTCCCAAGAAACGCAACAAGTCAGATCGATGCAAAGAGTTACGTCGACCCGAAGAATGCATCGAGTAAGATCGATGCAAGTGTTAAGTTGGCCCGAGAGAAAGCATTGAGTCGGTTCGAAGATTCTAAGAAATCGAATCGACGCAAGGCACAAGTCCGATTCAAACGAATATTGATTTTAGTTGGTTTCGTGTGCAGGCTATACGTTTATGCTGAAATATAAGAGGTCGGTATTTTACCTCATTTATAACGGGGTACACAAAACCAAATCGTCGCCTTGCTACGGACTGAAGAATAGGCACGGTAGGCCAAATCGCTTGGATAATTCAATGTAGCGTAAAGTGTTCGAATGGCCAAGTCAGAAGAGTTGGTCGTACAAACAAAGTTATGAAATCGAGCCACATCGGCTCGACGAAACGATAAGGCGCATCGACTTAAGGTGGGGGGACTTTGACTTCTCTTTTCTACTCCTTCATGCCTAGGTAAAATATATCATTGTATGCTAAGTTAACCTATCGAGACCACGGGCGTGCTCGATCGAGAGATGAACATAGTGCGTGTCGAACACTAGATAGAACAATTGAAATAAAATGTACATCAAATGTACGAGTCGCTATGGAACAATATCGCAAAGGCGAACGCCTCGGTGCACAAGCCATAAGAACTTAGGATAACCGTATCGACAAGTACCTCAACGTACAAGTCATTCCGTGCCCCCGTGTACGAGTTAGTATGCTAGAACATTGAAAGACTATATCGGCGCGAGTGCCTCGGTGCACGAGCTATAGAACATTGAATACCCTATTGAGGCGTGCCTCAGTTGTACGATTCGGAGGGAAGAAACATACATTTAACACTAAGGCATAGAATATGGAATTACGATATCGAGACGTGCATCGCATGCACGACTAGAAAAATAGAGAACAATCGTGTCAAGGCGTGTGTACATGCACGAGGATCATAAAAGATGGCTTCGTTGCGAAGAGAACAATTATGGCATGAATATGACGGAACTGTCGGATGTGACATAATGTCTCAAAAATGTTCGGGACCTTCGGGTCGTTCGTTTGACGAACATTTAGTTGGGGTATGATGCCATTGAACATTGGAACGAAGTATGGAATGTGAGAACATAGAAGGTTAAGGTGAGAAATACGAGATGATAAGAAGTTTGAGTCGCATACTCAAAATATGTTTGGTTGTTTGAATAAGACGCGCATTGCATGGTCGAATGGACTTGAGATATTTGTTAGCCCAATGGTTACATCATATTTTTGAATATGGCTAATCAATTAAGTTTAACTATTGAAGTCACTAATTATAGTGCCCCGTGCCTACATCGTGCCCCGTTTTCGTCCACGGGGTGCGCAAGAAAGGAACACTGTCGCTATCGATTCTGTCGGGACCGATAGGTCGGAATCGGCCGAGTCGATCGAACGGGAACGGTTGAATTAAGATCCATTCCACGTTATGGAATGGCTTCTTCGGAACCAAGTCCCATATTCAGCAGATTGTGCCTCGAGGATTGGCTCTGCGGCTGAGTCGGGAGAGACCTCCCATTGCTCTGATTTTTATGCCGCACTTGATTTGGCTTTGGCTTTGGTTTTCGTGAATGCATTTTCGTGAATGTTTTCCGAATGAGTTTTTGTGACTCGCATTTTCGAGCTTCGCATTCATATCGAAATTCCTTGAATTATACAGTGTTCTAATCAGTTGCTTATGCGATTGCAGGTGATCGCGTAGGCGACGTCAGCGCAGCCAACCGGTCGCTCGCTTGAAGCAAGGCTAAGGCGAGTGGCTGACCTTCTTTGTCTCATACCTCTACTTCAAAAACTCAATATGTGAAGTAAATGAATGCTTGTCATAATAGTGTTGAATCAAAGAAATTATGGCACGATTCTTCACGAAACACTTGCTATCAAACTGCCGGTTTTGAAAATGGAAAAAACATGTTTTCTTATACAAATCCACTTAGCCTATGCAAAACAATGAATGAATCGACTAACGTTTATCGCAATGATACGGCTAAGGAAAGCAAATCGACTATAAGTTTTAAAAAAAACGGTCATTGGACAACTTGTCGACAAGGTGAAGTTTCCTCGAACGGTTGCCTAGGCCAAGGGACCGATTCGGCCCGGGAGGAACGAGTGTAGCAGCGCCAACCCTTCATCGACACGAGTTATGCGAGCACTTTCGCACAGGACTCGCTACCCGACGCGAAAGAGGCGTCGTCTAACCCTGCTATAGTCCGCGATGGCTTGACATTGCCAGTGGCCTTCACACCCCTTTTTACTGCTTAACAAGTGCACGGGACACGGGATGAATATGACAGTTGCTTAATGTTATACAGTTTCATATGCTTGCCTCAAAACTTGTTAACATGCAAATTGAGCAGGATGGTTAGAAAGATCATTGAAATAGCTAGCTAACATGTTTACAAAAATTCTTGAATCAAATGCAAAGCTTGGATTTAATTAGCCATTTGCCAGTACATGTGTTCGTGCTGATCCTCGCTCTTTGCAGGTCCCACGAACCAGGAAGGACGTGCCAACTAGCTCGGCGATGTTCACGACTTTTGGAGCTTCGGCCGTGCGTCGAAGATTTTCTCTGCGACTCCACTCTTGAAGGCTCTCGACAGTCCAAGGAAGATGACTCAGCGTCCCTCCCATCCAGGTCACTGGAGTACTTTGTTGTATATTGAGGGATGTGTGCAATGTATGGAACGGCTATCTCATCGCCACTCTTTTGTAATCGAGTCATGTTGTAGCTCGTGCGGCAGTGAGTCCTGTATCGGAGTCTGTAAAAGATGTTCATTATCAATAAAGATCAAGTTTTCTTTACTTATTGTGTGAATCAATTTGTCTGCATACTCTCTTAGATCTCGTGACTCGGATTACCTTATGACTATGCCTTGTGCGATCACAAATTAGGTTCGCACGGCATCACGCCCGGGGGACGACTATCGATTCGACGGAATCGGGGCGTGACATAATGGTATCAGAGCACGCTTTACGTCCTTGGCCTCCAGTGTCGAGTTCTAGTCTCCAACCGTTGACCTCGTGTCGATGAAATAAGTTATTCCATACGCTGAACCCAGGACATTTTCTGAAACTAACGAGAGTTGCCTTTCTTTTCCCTGCAGTTACGGGAGCTCAGGCGGAAGACGAGACGAGCGCTTCCAGCGGCTCGAGTGCTTCTAGACCCGAGCATTCCGTCAACCCAACGGAAATGATGCCTATCGCAGCCGGACCTTCCGGCGACCCGATGCAACATATGCTGCAGATGATTGAAATGCAGCAACGTCAAAACGAGCTCCATCGTCAGCAAGCGGAGGCTCGTCAGATCCAATTTGAGAATCAGTTCGAGGCTCAATTCAAGCAGCAGCAGCAGCTGAATACCCTCCAGCAAATTGTACAGTCGGTCGTGGGCAACAACAATTCAACGATGACACCTGCCGTGACCCAGCCTGCGGTTCGATCCAATGAAGCTGAACCAGAGGCGCCCGTTCTCTCACCTGCAGCACCGAGAAATTCTAACTTCGACGTGTCAAAATTCACGAAAAGCTGTCGCACTTCCTTCAACGGCACAGAAGATCCCTCCGTGGCGATCGACTGGTTGGAGGAGCTGGAAGACAAGTTCGAGCTTCTGGGTGTCGAGGACTCGAAGAAAGTCGCATGTGCTCAACTTCTACTTCGAATGAACGCACACAATTGGTGGGCTGTGCAGAAGCGGACTATTCGACGTAAAGACGAGACGGCGGCGATCTCATGGGCGACATTCAAAAATGCGTTCGAGAGTGAATATCTTTCTGCAGCCGTGCGACAGGAAAAAGAAAACGATTTTATGCAGTTGACGCAAGGGAATATGACTGTACGGCAATATGCGGCCAAATTCAACAAACTGTCCAAGTATGCTGGAGACTATCTACCTACCACTGCAAGTCGAGCAAAACGATTTATAGTGGGCTTGCGTTCCACTATCCGTGCTCATGTCTCGGTGTCGGAATACAAAACCATGGGCGAGACACTCAACCATGCCCTCCGTCTGGAGTTCGAGTATCCTCCTACTACTACCGGCGCTGTTCACCCTAATAACAAATGTCATAGTAATGCGGGAGGCAACAACGCGCACAAGCGTCAATATCGCGGCAACCACACGAAGGATCGGATGGTCTGTAATTTCTACCACAAGAACGGGAACCTGGACACGGAGTGCCGCTTAAAGCACAAAACATGTTTCGCGTGCGGCAAAACAGTTCACTTCGCAAGGGACTGCCCGTAAGCTACACCGAACCAACACCCCCCGCAACATCAACAAAACCGAGGTCAAGCATCTCGGGCTCCATCGACCGCACAACAGAATGGCCAAGACCGTCGCCCCAATGCTCAGGGCCGCGTCTACGCCATGACTTGAGACGAAGCATTTGCATCTGATATAGTTATGACAGGTATACTGCAATTCAATAATAAACCTGCTCGTGTATTATTTGATTCAGGTGCCACGCATAGTTTTATATCGGCGGACTTTGCCGCCGAGCACAAATTTTCTTGACACCAATGGGCCTCGATCTCACTGTTAACGTACCGTCGGGCATGCCACTAGCAAATTTAGTCTACGGAGACGGTATCATCTGTATAGGTGGTCAAAAGACCAGTCTTGATGCGATAGTTCTAAATATTAAGGACTACGATATCATTCTGGGGATGGATTGGCTCGGTCCGTGCAACGCAACCATAGACTGCACTGAAAAAAGGGTCACGTTCCGCATACCTAGAGTGCCTGAATTCTGCTACTCGTGTGGTGAGGCGTCGCCGACCTGCATGGTGATCTCCGCAATATCTGCTCGACGGATGCTGCATTCCGGGTGCGAAGGCTATCTAGCTTCCGTTCGAGACATGCGACAGGATGATGCAAATACGGGTCAGACTAACGTTGTGGCAGAATTTCCCGATGTATTCTCGGACGAGCTGCCCGGCATATCGCCCGATCGAGAGATTGAGTTCACTATCGATACATTCCCCGACACTCGATCGATCTCGAAAACCCCGTACAGAATGGCCCTTGCAGAGCTTAAAGAACTCAAAATACAGTTACAAGAGTTGCTCGACAAGGGATTCATTCGACCCAGCGTCTCGCCCTGAGGAGCGCCCGTGCTGTTTGTCAAGAAGAAGGATGGCTCTATACGTCTTTGTGTCGACTACCGCGAGCTGAATAAAGCCATCGTCCGGAACAAATATGCCCTGCCCCGTATGGACGATCTGTTTGATCAGTTTCAAGGAGCCACGGTGTTCTCTAAAATTGATCTGCCACTACACCATAATAGGCGATTCCTCACGGTTATTACCGTGACAAATATTTTTCGTCACGGTAATAACCGTTACTGTTGGGGCATGGTAAATATTTTGTAACGGTAATAACCGTTACAAATTATATATTTTTGTCACGGTAATAACCGTTACAAATTATATATATTTGTCACGGTAATAACCGTTAGAAAAGTATAATTTATCACAGTAATAACCGTAAGAAATTTAACATTGGTCACGGTTATTAATGTGACAAAATATTTTTTTGATCACGGTTAAAAATCCCTAACATTCGTTCAGGTTTGTTGAACAGAGGTTCTACCAGATTAATAACCCCTAACATTTTCTCTGCACCTGCAAGGTCTCTTAAAGTTGAGATGCATTTTTGTCAAATTATTTTTTCAATAATCATCATCTACATACTTCATAAGTACAAAAGCTACCAGCAATTTAAACATTCGGATCCAACCATTCACTTTCACATGTGAGAAAGCAATGTAGAATATTAACATCGTACAATTATAAAAAACTTATCGCTTACATTATTCAACAGCTCAATGGAAAGGTGCAACCTTCTCTTATTGAGAAGTGTATGTTTGTTCTGATTTAAATAACTCAAAATGAGGAATATAATCAGTCTCCAATCTGCCACAGGTTTATTTTCTTTTGAAGTTCAATGAGAAGATGGTATACAATAAACTACCAAAATTCACTCCTGGAATAAAGGGAGACAACAGGGGTCCAACAGATACCCAAGTACACCTACAAGTTGAGGAGAAGCATGCGTGGATCTTTGACTACATTCTTGATACGGAATAGGAAGAGAACAGCCTCTCTTCCATCAATCAGCCTGTGATCGTAGGTCAGTTCAACATACATCAGTGGCCTTGGGACAATTCTCCTGTCAACAACCCTTGGCCGGGAAACAATGGAATGCATGCCTAAGATGACAGTCTACAAATGCAACATATACAATATTAGACCAAATTAAAATATGTCCAATTACCAAATTCTGTACTAATACAATTCAACCCTGACACAATGTTTAACGCAACCAATAAAAGTTTAAATGCATATATGACATCAGAAAAATAAAAGAACCGTACTGGATATAGTGCTAAAGAGTAGAGCATCAAAATAATTCTACTTTTAAAGTGTATTGACAATGTTAAGGCCATTAGATAGATAGAGACAAATTCTAACTTAACAATCCAATTGTCATACTACCATACGATTTTCTTATCTTATATAGGTTATCTGGGTGAATTTTATCATTTCTCTCAAAAGTAATATTGCAATTGTAGGTGTAGCTCTAGAAAATTCCCTAGTATTGATAGTCCAAAGTTGATGCTTGGATCAAGTGAAGATTGATTATAAGGCTTGATTGCTGTGTTCAAGCTGGATTAAAATACAACCTGCTTGCTTAGTTCAATTAGCTCAGCTGCATAAGCAAATGGCAATTTCTGGTTGTTCTGGGCAAGTTTTTGAATTGCTCTGTTTTCAGAGCAACAGATTCATACAAACATAGGCAGTGTTCTAGATATTGGGTTCATATGAGTTTGGGTTTGAGATATCAAATACCGGATACCAATAAATATATAATATATTAATATGTTATATATACTACATGTCCTATCAAATTCAGATTTCTTTATGTACTAAATTTTCTAAATATCCTAAAAGGCTAAAACTAAGTAACTATCTAACAAACCAAAAACATATAATTCCCCCAAGATCTCGCTAAGGCTACACTCACTGCACACTTCACAAATAAGCCTCGAACCACAGCTGAGCCTTCATGCACTGCAGCAGCAAAATATAAAAAAAAATAGCAACAAAAAAAAGCAGTAAATTGAAAGAAAGCAGCTGGTGATGCGTACCTGGGGTCCTTGTCTAGTCTGTTCTAAAAAAACAACAACAAAAAATAGCAGTATATTAAAAGAAATTAGCTGGTGATGCGTATCTGGGGTCCTTGTCTAGTCTCTTTTTCTTCTTCTAATATCTGATTCTCTGCGAAATCAAAATAAAAGAAAATCAATCAAAGAAAATCAGAGAGAGAGCTGAGCTTGAGATCTAGAGGGGGGCTGAGATTGAGAGAGAAAGAGATGGTTAGTATTTTAAGGAAGAAAGGGTTAATTGGGTGTTGGGTTTTAATCAAATGGATATCCAATTCAACCCGACCAAAAAAATCCATTTGAAACCGATATATCAAAATATCGGTATAAATAGGCCGATGTAACGGTTTTCAATCAATATATAGGCTGATATTTGCCAAATCGGTGTAACTACAGAGGCACTAGATTGATTGCAAAATCGGTGTCATCTTTTATATTGTTGTCGTTACTCTAAGCATATCTAACACTTCAAAGGCATCTACCAACATTTAACTTAAAGTAAAATTAGCCTAAAAAGAGAGAAAGAAAAGAATATCAGGATATAGTACAAGTGCACATGCTACTGCTAAATACAAGCATTCACCCAAACGACATAAAAATACTACGTCAAAATAAAATAAAATAAAATAAAATAAAATAATGAATTTGGAAAAAAGGACAAGAAATGGTGTGATCCTCTTATTTCTCAAACCAAGATATCCATGAATCAAGATCCTGATGCATATAGATTCAAATTGTGTTACATACATATGTCCTCTGTTTCTTTGAGAAATTTGGAATTTAATGAATGAAAAGTATATAGTTACATGCAATTCTTCGTTGTTTTCGACATATATTCATGCCTACCAATACCAACATAAATGAGAAAAATTGCAATATAATTCAATTGCAGCATCACAAGTATAAATCAAAAGGTCTGATAAATGTATAGGGATGCAAATTGTGTAAAATGTAGTTCTGGACTTCTTACAGGCTTCACAATATAGGTAGAGCATGACAAATTTTAACCAGTGTGCATCAATTAAAATAAAGAAATATGAATCCTTTAATAAACATATGCTAATATTGTGACAGAACTTGGGGTTGGGAAGAAAGAACTAAAAAACTAATACCAGTCAGATTATTAGTATATGCTACTCCTACCAAATAAGAAGGACCACTCATTCCACCTCATAAAAGCTTGCAATGGTTTTGAACTTGTATAATTCCCTCCTGGCATTTTCTAGGATTTTACTCAGCACTTTCATGCATAGTTCTATTTGATACTGAAGCTAGGAAAAAAAAAAGAACTTAAAAGAGCAAAAACTGATGCTGACTGAACTTACCTAAAAAATATGGTCCTCCCCCATATGCAGTACACTTACATGCATGTGGAGTAGACAATTAGTGTTCTATAATATGAAAAAATAACTCATATTCATCTAATTTACTATCTCCATGGAACTTCATCTAGGCTTATGCCTAGCTCTAAAAACTCTGGCAAACTAATGTTTTTATAATTTAAATTCATCTATCGGTCTTAGTTGCACATCTCCAAAACCTCATTTGATTCATTTTCTACTCTTACCCTCGATCACTTTTGCCTCCAACTTCCACAAATACACTCTTTTTATTATCATGTAACGTTATAAAATTCGTCCACATGTTATAACCTTATTGCAAGTTCCTACTTTGAGTTTCCGTAGTTGAACTGTATAAGAAAGACATCAGGTGAGTATTTCTTAAATAAAAGGTCATTAATATGTCTGAAATTGGTTGGTGCAAGATGGTTATACTAAAGAACAGAGTTATAATTACTCCACATAAATGTGTAACCTATTCCTATAGCCAGGCTGTAATGATTCTCATTGAGATGAATGTTACTCTATGTATGCTGAAGTGCATTCAATAAGACATTAATCTTGGTGATAATTCTGTCCCATTAATTAGTCAACTACCAAGTGTACAAGAACTACAGTTCTTCTACTGTGGCAGTGATTACTATTGTATTTAAAGGAGGAGGTTGGAGTGATTACTATTGTATTTATTCAGATCTCTAGAGGGGTGTTGGAAGGACTACCATGGCAGCATGATGATCTGAATCTCTATGGAAGTTCCTCAATTTAGATTTTGATGAAATCTGATTCCTCTTCAATGGAACAAAGGCCTTCATTGATAATGAGACAAAGCTTCAATGGTGGTACAATTGACTATTAATATGACATCAACCGTTCATATGGGCCAAACCCTTAGCCTTTCGCAAAAGAAACTAAACTTGGTTGCAAACTTAAATTAGAGCATCCAAGTAGCTACCAGCCAAAAGTGACTAGAGACACTGGCATATGACGAGGTAGGGAGTAGAAAATAATCTTACAACGATTTACAGCATAAACCTAGGAGAAAAATTGAAACATGTTATAGGTGGTGGATGATTATGATGATTGTGAACCACAATTTTGAGTTTTTTTTTCAATCCTAACACTTCATTTCTGAAATTTCATTTGTTTTCAGGATCAGAGCTAACAAGGTGAAAATAAACACATACCATGTAGAAGATCCCAAAGGCTGCCATTCTCCATGTAATCAAAGAATAGAAGGTTGCCATAAGGGGACAAGGAGTATCCTTGAAGACTGACCAGATTCTGATGCTTGATACTTCCAACAGTCTCCAACTCAGTCTCGAATTCCTTTAGGCTGTGTGGATAATGAGAATAGAGACTCTTGATAGCCTCTGGCTTGCAGTTCTTAAGACACATTTATATACGGTGCTCGATGCACCATAACCGATAATGTACTTCTCACTCAAGTTCTCAGTCATCCTCATAATATCTTCGTCCATATGAAGGGCCATGGTCATGTGGAGGATTACAAGCGTAGGCGAAATGGTGCTCACTACATGCATAAATTAGAACGACTAGTTAGTCATAAATGAAGACAGAAAATTGTAGTTCTTATGAAACTGCAGCTTTGCTGATTTCTTTCTCCTTGGACTTCAAGAAGAGAAGAGGTAAGACGGAAGTCCTATTTTCTCCCGCAAAGGTAAGACTGAAGGCGTCTTTTCAGTAAATGAAAATGATGATTGCAAAATCTTCCAGATTGTGAGATGGCAGCCAAAGCTCCAATGTATCAAGTGTTTAATATAAACTTACATTTGACATTTTTCATATCTTCACTTTGGACGTCCTTCTTCTTGCCATTATAATCAAAAATAAAGAAACAATAAATAGGAAAGATGAAACAGCTAAAGAATACAGATTCCAAGGGGTGCAGCCATCCAAGTTAGCACATCGACCTAGTAATGCCTGAAAAACATTATGGAAATATCCAAAGTGATCAAATTATATATCTTTGGGTCTTAAAACTAGATATAAACTTCCATCTTTAACTTATTCATGCCTCTTCCAATTAAATGCGGGTACATAATGACATGATTCAAAAGCACTGAAGTAGCACCATAAATGAGGTGACTAATTACAGTGATCTTGTTAATCTGGCATCAATTAGGAGTGATTATAGATTTCTGGCAGGGAAGCACAATATATCATTACTTGTCACAAAAATTTAGCTTATCGAGTCAAGAAGTGAACTTCAAATATCCCCCTTGACGACAAAATGGACAAATAAACTACTTGTACTAGAGAATTACATTCATCTCTGAAGTAAACTGCCAAAAGCCCAGATGTGCTCACATTGTCGTCGGTCACAGACAGACCCAAAGTTTGGCCTGAGGGGGCCATGGCGTCCCTAAAATTTTTGTGACTTTTCATTAATTATGCTATTTTTTTACTAAATTCTGAAATACTCAGTGTATTGCCTTATTATGGATCCTTTTGGAAAGGTTTTTGCCCTGAAATACTCAGATTATATAGAGTGATCATTTGGATCCTTTTTAAAGGATTTGGCTCTGATCTATCCAGTACAAAATCAAAAAAACTCTCATATCCAAAATCCATTCTGTTGATATTGATTTATAACATGTGAATTGTGTATAAAACAAAAATTAAACTATTTGGAGGTTTCATGCTCATTCACGAACTCACTACTATGCAATATTTATTTTAGAGCACTTGATGAATAAGTAACCAACCCCCAAACCATTTGACTTTGTGTTGATAGACTATTCAAATGGTTTAGATCAACATAAATATGAAGAAGCTGCATTCAGCCCCTCCAAGGATCCAAATTTATGATATTCCGTGATTAGCATAATGTGTATAAGTAAGGATGGAATAAGATCCTGGGCTTTTCACTAAAGTGTGAGAAGTGCGAATAAGTTCTAGCACAGAGGCTTATTTGGGTATATAGTAAAGTTTTGAAGGAACATGACTACTAACCACATCAGCCAAGAATGTATTACGTTGTTGAATCAAAATCTTTTGCTCGTGTTGAATGAAATGCTACTGCTGCTGCAGCTGCTGCAAGAAAATATCTTGAGCATGCTAATAGAGCTCCATGTCAAGACTGTTCAGAGTGAGTATTTCCTGTATGAGCACAAAATGAGCCACAAAGTGGGATTAAATACACACCTAATAGTCAACATGCATGATTGATCAAAGAAAAAGATCCAAAATATGTTGGGAGATTGCAATAAGGGATATTGGGAAAAATGTATGCTCAATTTAAGAAACAAAAAGGACACAATGATGCTCAAGACAATACTACCACACCAAATAGAAACTAATGAGAGACCATGATAAAACATATATGATCTAGATATTACGTTTAAAGATCAAGTGGTCATGGAAAAAAAAAAGCTCATCAAAGAATTACTTATCCAAGTACAATTGCCAAAGTAATCTCAGTTAATATATACTAGTATAGTAAATGAAGCTGAGAACTAACAAGTATGAGAAATAGAACATAATACAATTTATAGGTAGTACAGAGTTACTAATGACAAAGGCTGCAAGAACAACATGAACAGAGAAGATAGTCAGTAAATTGAATTTATTAGTAATCACAATTGTCTTTTAAGTTTCGAGAAACGTCACATTGAAGTTATCTGAACCCAACCACATGACCTGCATAAGTGTTTTTAAAAGCTCATATAAGCCTTGTTGCATAGTTTTGGATCAGTCACACGATTGCACATGTCATGTAGACTCATGCATGTTATGTAGATGGTCGCACATGTTAACTAGACATCAAATATTTGGACCTAGCAGAATGATAAAATCCTTCTAAGCTATGAATGCATCTTGACACAATAAGCTGGTAGGAAGGAATACATCAATTTTCTTACACTTTAACTTATATACTTGATTGAGTTCAACATACAATTTCCTCTATAAATCACAAGGGTAACTAATATAATCATCAATGCATTCTCGAATGAAGAACACTATGAAATAAGTAGAGTTCAGACACATGCATGAACACTCCCAAACACACTAGGATGTACAGATATAGTGATTGTGTATTCATTTTTTTATTACGGTTACATGTCTACATCGGGTCGTGCCGGACGCATATCCGAAATAGTAACTCCAAAATACATTAGAGGGAAGCCAAAATTGTCGCCGTATCCATATCACAACGCGTCTTATTCTCGGCTTGAACTAAATGGTAAGAAATTTATGCCAGAATAAATAACATCACTTGAAAATTCCTATGCCAATTAGTTCACTCATATCAAAAATTTATAAATTTCTTTGTGAATCGGCATTGAAGAACAAGATTATGACCAAAACATGACCAGCCAAAAAAAAGGCGAATTAAAACCTGGTTGAGTTTCTTGGTAAAATCTAAAATGCCATCGAAGACAAGAGCAACCGTGTCCTTCTTCGAACCCGTGTCCCGGATCGACCCCACGAGAACCTGGACCCCGAGGAGGAACTCGTCCCCGTAGAGAAGTGTCACATACGCATCTGGACTAGATCTCTCTCCGCTTCCAGCAGTGACCAGGGCGAGAAGGACCGCTAGGAAGCCAAATTTTGAAGCTAACCACGCCATGGGAAACCCTAATTGAGAAGAGTGAAACCCTAAAAAATTCCTCTTCTTCAAAGAGATCGAGAGAAGCAGCAATAGCTAGAGAGAGAGAGATAAGGAGAAGACATACCTTCAACTCTTTGCAGGTAATGAAGAGGGCAGGGTGTTGGAGAGGAACTCTTCGAGGGTGATCACATGATGGAGAGGGTTTTTTACAGGAACTCGAGAGAGGGATTTCTATTGAGAGAGAAACTCGAGAGAGAGGGGGAAGGTGTTTTCACAGGAAATAGAGAGGGGAGGGAACAGTAAAAAAAGTGTGCGAAAAGAAGAGAGGGAACGGTGAAAAAAGTGTGCGGGAAATTTGGGATCTCAATTTTTTGTTGTGTTAATTTGTCACGGTTCTTAATGTCACAAACAATATAAAAATAATTAAATTCTAAATTTAAACTTTTTTTGTAACGGTTGTGTATTTATTATCACGGTTATAATCGTTGCTAGCCTATAACGATAATAACCGTGACTAATTAAAAAAAAATTGTGTTACAAATTATGCATTTTGGTGCAGTGTGCGTTCGGGTTACCATCAACTCAAGATCAAGCCGGATGATGTGCCGAAGTCTGCCTTCCGCACTCGATACGGCCATTACGAGTTCCTGGTAATGCAGTTCGGCCTAACGAACGCCCCTGCTGCTTTCATGGATCTGATGAATCGGGTGTTCCGACCATTCCTCGACAAGTTCGTAGTAGTCTTCATTGACGACATACTCGTCTACTCGAAGAGCAAGCAGCAACACACTGAGCATCTACGGACCGTGCTTCAGATCCTTCGAGAGAATCAGTTGTATGCGAAGCGAAGCAAATATAAATTTTGGCTGAGTAGCATCGCATTCTTCGGACACATTATTTCAGCAGAAGGCATTACGGTCGATCCAAAGATACATAAAGCCGTCAAGGAAAAAGGCATCTTCAAGTCTGCTCAATTGTTTGGAGAACTGTCATCAAAGGGCTATTGGTTTTCATATTTATTCTGTATTTTTTCTTTAATCGAGTATAGAAAAAATATGAGATTGATCGGTACTGGCTTAGGATTTTCTCAGTCCACAAACAAAAATAAGCCTACCTACGTATCCCAAAAATCCACAATTCCAAAAAGCCCAAAACCTATACAAATTTGGTCTATTTCTTATTGTTCTGACCCAGCAGAACTCTGACCGAGTTTGGTCCGAGTTCGGCCCGAGTTCGGTCTGGATTATTTGAATTTTAGTTCCCACCAAATTTGCATCCAACGTTCGTATGCGAAATCCTAGCATCCGAACTCTGCCCGAGTTCTGTCTCCCAAAAACACTATAAATAGAGTTGAGATTACCATTCATTTCAATCATCCAATTTCATCTCTTCTCTTTTCTATCTAAAGTATTCTGAGCTTTTTACTTTCATATCTAAGCCTTTACGACTCTTAGCCAAGCCAGTACAGTTTCTGTTTAATCTAGAGTTTGGTATTGAAGAGTTGTATCGGAGGCTGTATTCAGAAAATGTTCCAGTTTTCTAATTGCCTTCTGGAGTCGGTCGTGCGCTCGTCACCAAGCACGGTGTTGTGAAGTCGGTCGGACACTTGTTACCAAGCACGGTGTTGTAAGAGTTACAAGCGCTCGGTTAAAGCTTGTGCCATAGTGGATTAACAACGAGCAAGAGTACTCGCGACTGGACTAGTCCTCTCAGAGGGAAACCAGTATATATCGCTGTGTCACTGAGTTTGAATTCTTGACTCTTACTTTACCGCATTTTATCTGCCATAATATATAACTGCTTAATATTTTTAATTGGTGATTATTTTTTGCTGCACATGCGCACACTCTATTCACCCCCCCTCTAGAGGTGCTCAACGGTCCTACAATATTGCTCGTGCATAGGGTGTGATAATTTTCCTCGAACGAGTTATATTTGTCGGGGCACCGGTGTAATGCCCTATCCCGCTCAGCTCAATCGGAAAGATCAAAATGCCAACGACATTGGACTTAGCCATGCAACGGCCTGCTCGAAGTCCCGCTCGGCCGAGGCGACTCCTCGTTCAGGTGGATGGCTTCGGTAAACTTGTATCAGCTTGGCCTCACATTAATAAAATGAAAGTTTTCAAATGCACAAGTAGGCTTGATAATAAAAGAGGCGAATCCACATAGCTAAGGGAATAATCCCAAGTCGGATCGGATTGAGTTAGAACAAGAAAAAAAGTCCCACGGTCGGCTTAGAAGTGTTGCATGACGTGTTTTCAAAATGACACTCGGTCCTTCGTCCCGTGGCTTGGGAGAAGAAAAGTTGGTCTTCGTCTCAAAGCTATAAATTAGCCTAAGTCATAGGCGTCCCCACATAAATGCTTGATAAAGTATGCACGGTCCCATCGTCTAAGGCTTGGCATAGCCTTTGCTTGCCCCACGGGTTAAGTTATATTGCACAGCTTGTGGCATAAGTCTAGGCACCCAAAGAACTTGGTTGTTCAAGTCGAACGTGTGTACATCACATTCCCACGATGTAAGGCTTGACGCAGCCTTTGCTTGTTAAGTTGTTGCACGATTAAGTTAGGCAGAGTATTGATGGACTATAGAGGACATAGCAAGCACTGTCCCATGTTTTCTGCGGTTCTCAAGTCACATAGTCCCATGATCTTAAGGCTCATCATATAAAGTATGACTTGGGCTGTAGTGTCGCGTAGAACACAAGTCGGTTTAAGGCACGAACCACGGTTGGTTCAATGAAAAGTTAGTCACAGTCTACAACACCTAAAGAATACGCTTTGTTCAAGTTATGCTTGAAGGTTATCACTTAGCCATTCATCAGTTGAGTCAATAAGAGTATGGAAACAAAAGAAAAGATGTCGGGACTGTAGGTCAGTTACTGAGGCAACCCTGGTTTGGGCTCTGAAAGAAGTAGGTGAAGTAGAGAAGTGAATCAAGAAATAAAATGAAATGATCATAAAATAAGAAAAAATGAGTCGAGTATTGCATGGTTATTGGACAACTTGTTGACAAGGATGATTTTGTTCCTCAGACGGTACCTGCGGCCACAGGACTGATCTAGCCTAGGAGGAACATGCTTGCGGGCCCTCGGATGGTGTGCGACCTGACCCGAGGGGTGCATTATAGAGCGGGTAATAAGGAAAATTCGACAAGATCGTGCCTCACTGTAGACGAACGTACCGTATTACCCAATTAAGGTCCAAGTATAGCTTGTGGTGCTAGTGACCTTTTATATAGATGAGTCGACATAAGAGCGACTATCCGCGTGCATGCCTTAAGCGCGTCAAGATGTGTGTGCACGGTTTGAGTGGGTTACGAAGTATTAGTTTGGTATGTAACACAGTCGATGAGTCTAAGATTTGGCAATAGTCAAGGCACGTGCTTCGATACAAGATGGTCGAGTAATGAGATCGTTGGCACATAGTGCATAGGTTCGAATTGAATCATTTCAAAGTTAAATCATGAAGGACCGTAGGACAAGTTAGTTAAGGCATGTTGAGTTACGAGGCACGACCTCTATATGTCATGGCATGACCACACTATTATGACACGAGCATAGAATAGAAAGACTAAGTGGGGAGGCACTGCCTCGATTATATTGAAGCACGAATAGAGTATAGCACGACCGTTTCGTTGCGTCGCTAAGTATAGGCCGAAAGACAAGCACGAGTCAGTGCGTTGATGTTGCAAGTACGAGAATGGTCTAGAGGCACAACGATAAGTAAGTTATCGATGCAAGGCACGGTGATGGTCTAGAGACACAAATAGGCCAGGCGTCGATATCCTAAAATTGATTCTAAGGCAAGAATAGAAAGACAATCATAAATGAATTATGTTGCACAAAGTAAATGAACGTGTTGGTTTTGTATGGGTGGGCGAGAACTCACTCTACCAGTACAGTTGATTACTGACATCCATACAGTTTTCAAGTGCAGGCATAGGTAGAAGCTCGTTGGCACGGAGCACGACTTGGATGCGTCGAGGCACGGAGTTCCTTGGCGTTTTAAGGCGTGCGGCCGCATAGAACTTATATGGGACATAATGTATGAATATTGCCTATCTGAAGCATTCGCAAGTTGCAGTCTTGAAACTTGTATTGAGAAATGAGAGAGAGCTGAGTGACTTATAATTTGAGAGAAAAGTGAGCTTTAGAGACATGTAAATCTTGGCCACGTGCCACATTATAATTTTGTTTTCTATATTAGTAAAGACTCTGATTTTGTTCAATGCTTGTGTTGCCTTTTTCATTCAAGGATTCTGCTTGGGACTTCTGTGCAACGACCCCGTCGTAAGCCGCTGTAATCGGTCGTTTTGGAATCCGCCTTGCACGAGCGCAACCTAGGCTCGTGCAGCATCATGCCTTAGCCAGAACGATCGGTCCTACGGGACCGGGGCATGACAACCGGGATAGTTCGGCCTAGAAAGGATGAATAATCATTGTTGGTGCACATCTTTTGGGTATGACTTGCGATCTACTATTGATGTGATAAGCCACAATTGATGATAAGTTCAGCGTCCTTCGGATACTGGGCCAGCAAACCTGTACGGGAAGGATACCGGGTTATCCAGTTTTAGAAAAAGAAAAGAAAGAGAAACAAGTTAGTTCATTCCGGCATGGATACACCAATAACCTTCATATAGTTAAGGAACGGTGGGCCGAAAGTGAAGGAACACAGAGATCCTGCACAAAGCATTTATAACATGACAGGGAAGGAATGAGACGTATTCACCTTGTGTCGGTGCAAGGGCGAGTACGTCAGTATTGGTAAGAAGTCACGAAATAATACGAGATTGCTATTGGTTGCATGTTTGCTTATGCGAATCGAAATAACATGCTTGTCATGATAACATGCTTGCCATGATAACATGCTTACTACTTTTGAATATGCCATGAAACAGATCCCAAGGAGAACATAGAAAGATAACTAAATTGTATATTGCATGAATCAATTACATAACAAATGTCAGTTTATTTAAGTGGGTCTTTGATCAGTACAACGGGGACAAAAATACTAATCCTCCACTAGTTTGCTAGCAGGTTCAAGGAATGGTCTGCTTGCGACGAAGCTTCGTTTGATCGCGTTGAGGCATGAAATACCGTAGCGTATTGAGGCGTACGATCGCACTGATGCTCGGACTTGCAACAGGATTGATGCGGCCGAGATATAGGAGGCATAATGTATGGAACGGTGAAATCCTTTATGGACAAGAGAGAACTTGAGTTTTGTAGCCAATTTGGCAAATTCAGTTGGGCTATTGAAAGCCTTTGTAATCTCAGTTCATTTATCAACAAATAGATTTATTTCGTATACTCTGTTTTCTTCCATTACTAATATCAAATTAAAGATAACCATTTGAGAACTTGTTATCTTGCTTTGTCCGAGTGCAACTCTAGACTCGTACGACATCACGTTCCAGCGAGGACAATGATTCGGATAAATCGATGCAAGGACGAACGATTTTTTGGGTCGGGGCGTGACAAATTGGTATCAAAGTTCTAGGCTCAATTTTCTTAAGACGCTTGTTTCGTTTCAATTCCAAAGAGTTGTCCACCACCAATCAAATCACACTTGACTCTACTCGATGTCGCACTGAATGTTCCATACAATAAGTCTAATACAAATCGTATAATTTTGTCGCATGTGTTTTGGAAATTATATGATGTTTGCTTAGAAAGTCGTGAAATATTTATTGTATTAAGTACAATGAGCAGTGAAATGTTCGTTGCTACAAGTACAACGAGTCACGAGATGTGAATTGAGATATTTGTTGCTGCAAGTGCAACAGGTTGTGAAATGTGAATCAAGATGTTTGTTGTTTCAATGCAACAATCGATATGAGAAATATTTGTTGCATCGATATAAAGAAAGTTGTAGAATGTTGCCGTATCAATTGCAACGAGTTGAATTATATGCTTTGCAATGAACATGAAAGTTGAAAAATTGAATGTGTTAAACGAATTCGAGTATTGGCTTTGAATATCAAAAATAAAACGTTGCACGAGATGCAACGGAGGGCACTAAATTAAAACATTGTACGAGATGCAACAGATGAGACTGAATTAAAATGTTGTATGAGATGCAACGGATGAGACTGAATTAAAATGTTGCACGAGATTCAACGGATGAAATTTAATAATACGTTGCACGAGATGCAACGAAGGGAACTGAAATCATAAATTGATAGAACGAATCATTCGGTTGTGCACCGAACATATGTTGGCAAATGAAAGCATTGGCCGAGTTGTGTCAGATTTTGATTTATTAAAAGTTACGGTTGTGATCGGCATGATCACTGCAAAAATTGTAAGTTGAAATAAATAGTTGGTTTATACCGAGTATGATGCAAGAGAAATAACTTAATTTTTGAGTGGTATATGTCATACCACGTATGCGATGAATGACTCGATTTTGAGTGGTATATGCTATACCACTTGTGCGATGAATTGCATCACCGCGTTGTGAGAATTGCGAAAGGTTTGTCCGCAACGGACGGGAGAGTACCGAGACTCAATTGGAAATTTGTATGATGGTATGTTGATGTAAGTATTCTTTGATAATCGGTTGGAACAATAGGGCGGGTATCGTATCAATGAATGATATGTCGGACGAAAAAAAATTTGTAAGTTGGTCGAATGATCGAGACTAACGAAACGATTATGCCTTGATGCAATAATCAGATCGACGGGATAGAAAACTTGAACTTATAAAGGAGCCGTACGACTTGCAATCTCGATAGAAATGTTGGGCGAGGCAAATCGTAATCGAATCGTACGACTTGCGATTTCGATAAAAATGTTGGACGATGCGAATTATAATCGAATCGTACGATGTGCGACTTCGGTGAAGAGTTGGTTGATGTGGGTAAATAGTGCCTAAGAGATAATTGGTTAAGTTAAGGCAAAACTCATTTGAGTTCGACTGAAACACGCAAAACTTAGAGGGCATGATCATATAACTCGAGGGTTCGATATTGGATAATCGGTAACTCGGTTACGCGATCAAAGTATAGTGGGATGCGGCGAATCAAAAATGAGTTGATTCGTATGGAAAAGTTTGTAGTAAACTTGGAGGTATGTAATACGAACTAAAGTTGACGTTGATGTAGATTCAAAGTTGACCCTCGTGTTATCGAAATTGATATGACCTATCGAAATTGATATGCGAGAAAACGTAAGCACGATTTGAGAATATAAAACGGGATAGGCCTACGATATCAGAATTTTTGAAAATAGCAATACGGAAGTGTCTAACTGGTTGATCGTAAACTTTGTGATTGATCAGGACGAGACTATAAAGTCATCGACGATTGTTTCGATGCGTATAGCATCTCGGGTGTCGACCGTGGGTAGAAAGACTCGAACTCCATACGAGTAGATGTTTCGTGAAATACGAAATTATCGACAGTAGTGCATGACTGTACTCGGAGGGTAGTTGTGCATCAGTTGTGCCGATAAAAAATAGTTTTGTCCGGATTCGGGTAGTCGCATAGAAATTGTCAGAACGTGATTTGGCTCCGAAATAAGATATATCATGGTTTGTAGTAACTATCATTCGTTAATGATCCACAATTATCGAGCGTAGCTTTGGGGCAGCTGATCCTAGAAGACTTGACCGCCAAATCAAATTGAATGTTGCAGACCCATAAGATGACCCATACGATAACGCATAGGAAATTACATCGGTAACAAATATAATGTAGTGCATGTTGATGATAAGTTTAGGCGATTTTGAGAATCGTGCTATGCAGAGAGCGGGCGGTAAGAGAATGACTTACGAATTATGTCGTTAGATTTGGATTCACCTTGCAATTGAACTTGCGTGAATCGAACTTATTTTTGATGTTGTGAGACGGACAAGTTAGGAATTTGGCTAGTAAATTTCATATTCGATAGGAATCAAACGTAAGACACATCGTAAAGACCTTCATGTCAAAGCGATTTTTGCCTTTGAGCATCGTCGACTCGAATTGAACTTTTGTGTCGGATAGATTGTGGCCTTTGTGAAATGCTAATTTAAAGTTGTGTCGAGAGAATTTAAGTACGGTGTCTAGGTAAGTGACCTAGCGGGCGTAGCCCTGAATGTTGATGCATTTGTAAGTCAACCAAGGAAATCGTATCGAGATAAGTTGCATAGTCAGACTTCGAAAATAGTTGGGCAGCGACTTCGAACGCAAGACGTTACAGAGGATCGTTGCGATCGGATGCGCAACGGCTCGACATGGCGCATAGAATTTATGGTCCATACGAAACTTACAAAACGAGAAATACGATTTTGAATCTTATCGCATGCAGTAACTTTATTGAATGAATCACATATGTATCGAATATACAGATACGATAAAATTTTGAGAACAGTCGCTAAAGATAAGTCTGATCGAGAGTACGAGATGACAAGCATAGGATTGAAATTTACCTATCAGCTTTGTTCCAATTTTCTACCACTGGGCTTGGCTGAAATACACATATTTTTGGGACTCCTTGAATAGGTGTACGATCCAAATCAAGTTGTATACTAAAATTCAAATTAAGCTACATGAAAGACTGAAAGTTAATGAAAGCTTGTACGAGTGTTTGAAATAGAACAACGATAGTTGGACGAGATCATGAAATGATCTAGAGAAACACTTGGAATTGAGTGTTGGTTTCAGTTCGAGGACGAACCTTGTTTTGAGTGGTATATTATGTAATGCCCCGCTCCGTGCGGTACATTATACTGAGTCATTGACTCGAAGAGTCGCGTTGACCCGATTAAGTATCGATGCGAATCGATACAAGAGTTACCTTGTCCCAAGAAACGTATCGAGTTAGATCGATGCAAAGAGTTACGTCGAACCGAAGAATGCATCGAGTAAGATCGATGCAAGTGTTAAGTTGGCCCGAGAGAAAGCATTGAGTCGGTTCGAAGATTCTAAGAAATCGAATCGACGCAAGGCACAAGTCCGATTCAAACAAATATTGATTTATTTGGTTTCGTGTGCAGGCTATACGTTTACGCTGAAATATAAGAGATCGGCATTTTACCTCATTTACAACGGGGTACGCAAAACCAAATCGTCGCCTTGCTACGGACTGAAGTATAGGTACAGTAGGCCAAATAGCTTGGATAATTCAACGTAGCGTAAAGTGTTCGAATGGCCAAGTCAGAAGAGTTGGTCGTACAAACTAAGTTATGAAATTGAGCCGCATCGGCTCGGCGAAACGACAAGGCATATCGGCTTAAGGTAGGGGAACTTTGACTTCTCTTTCCTACTCCTTCATGCCTAAGTAAAATATATCGTTGTATGCTAAGTTAACCTATCGAGACCACATGCGTGGCTCAATCGAGAGATAAATATAGTGCGTGTCGAACACTAGATAGAACAATTGAAATAAAACGTACATCAAATGTACGAGTCGCTATGGAACATTGAATATCGTAGAGGCGAGCGCCTCGGTGCGCAAGCCATAAGAACATGGGATAACTATATCGACAAGTGCCTCAACGCGCGAGTCATTCCATGCCCTGTGCATGAGTTAGTATGCTAGAACATTGAAAGACTATATCGACGCGAGTGCCTCGGTGCACGAGCTATAGAACATTGAATACCCTATCGAGGCGTGCCTTAGTTGTACGAGTCAGAGAGAAGGAACATACATTGAATACTAAGACATATAATATGGAATTACGGTATCGAGGCGTGCATCGCATGCACGACTCGAAGAATAGAGAACAATCGTGTCAAGGCGTGCGTACGTGCACGAGAATCATAAAAGATGGCTTCGTTGCGAAGAGAACAGTTGTGGCATTAATGTGACGGAGCTGTCGGATGTGAAGTAATGTCTCGAAAATGTTTGGGACCTTCGGGTCGTTCGTTAGACAAACATTTAGTTGGGGTATGATGCCATTGAACCTTAAAACGAAGTATGAAATATGAGAACATATAAAGTTAAGGTGAGAAATACGAGATGATACGAAGTTTGAGTCGCGGACTCAAGATATGTTTGGTTGTTTGAATAAGACGCACGTTGCATGGTCGAATGGACTTGAGATATTGTCCATGCACAGAGTGTGGTAATTTCTCTCGAACGAGATATATTTGCCGAGGCACCGGGACCGTTTGGCCTAGGAGGGATAAATAATCATTGTTGGTGTACATCTTTTGGGTATGACTTGCGATCTGCTACTGATGTGATAAGCCACAATTGATGATAAGTTCGACGTCCTTCGGATACTGGGCCAGCAAACCCGTACAGGGAGGACGTCAGGTTATCCAGTTTAAGAAAAGAAAAGAAAGAGAAATAAGTCAGTCTATTTCGGCACAGATATGCCAATGACCTTCATATAGTTAAGGAACGATGGACCGAAAGTGCAGGAACACAGAGCTCCCGCATAGAGCACTTATAACATGACAGGAAAAGAATGATGCGTATTCACCTTGCATGCGTCGGTGCAAGGACGAGTACGTCAGCATTGGTAAGAAGTCACGAAACAACACGAGATTGCTATTGGTTGCCTGTTTGCTTATGCGAATCGAAATAACATGTTTGCCATGATATCATGCTTACTACTTTCGAATATGCCATGAAACAGATCCTAAGGAGAACATAGAAATATAACTAAATTGTATGTTGCATGAATCAATTACATAACAAATGTCGGTTTATTTAAGTGTGTCTTTGATCAGTACAACGAAGACGAAAGTACTAATCCCCCACTAGTTTGCTAGCAGGTTCGGGAAATGGTCTGCTTGCGGCGAAGCTTCGCTTGATCGCGTTGAGGCATGGAATGTCGTAGCGTATTGAGGCGTGCGATCGCATTGACGCTCGGACTTGCAACATGATTGATGCGGCCGAGATATAGAAGGCATGATGTATGGAACGGTGAAATTCTTTGTGGGCAAGTGAGAACTTGAGTGTTGTAGCCAATCCGGCAAATTCAGTTGGACTATTGAAAGCCTTTGTAATCTCAGTTCATTTATCAATAAAGAGAATTGTTTCGTATACTCTGTTTTCTTTCGTTACTAATATCAAATCAAAGATAACCATTTGAGAACTTGTCATCTTGCCTTGTACGAGTGCAACTCCAGACTCGTACGACATCACACCCCAGCGAGAACGATGATTCGGATAAATCGATACGAGGACGAGCAATTTTTCGGGCCGGGATGTGACAGAAGGGACTTGAACCCAGGACCTAACAAACTAACACCAAGGCACTCTACCAACTAGGCTAGGACTGCTACCAATTTTACAATGTAAAAATATAATATTAGTGCTGAACAAAATTTTTTTAGGCCGGGCTGCAGCCCGGGACAGCCCAGTTGTAGAGGAACGAATGTGTGCATCTATCCCTCCAATTACTAGGATATTTATAACTGATGTACGAACATGGTAAAAAATAATCAATTGCCCCTCCTCCCCCTCTACAATTGTATGGTTTAACTCAACGAACATGTGGGCTCTAGTATAGTGGTTTGCCTCGGTCGGGTCGGGTCGGGTCGGGTCGGGTCGGGTCGGGTCGGGATCCCATCAACTACTATGTTTTAGGTTCAAGGTTAATTTACATTTAAATACCTTCGACCTCCACAAATTTCTATGTATTCCCATACCACTTTTATACTAAAATTTAATAATATTTGATTTAGGACATTTAAGAAAAAATGATGGATTATTATTATTATTATTATTATTATTATTATTATTATTATTATTATATTATATTTCATGGACAAATTTGTCATACTAAGTTTTTTTTTACATGAGTAGGTTGCAAAATGAATATAAAAGTTTGTGAGCTCCACTCGATTTCCTAATATCAACATGAGCCTGATTTTTTTTAAGGCGGCGAGTTTGATCACATGATTATTATCTTTGAAAGTTTGTAAACAAGCTCCTATTGCTAAAATTGTTGAGTACTATTGTACCAAATGTGCAAAAACTAAAATAAATCAGAACTAAACTGTTCTCAAAGAGCTTATAAACGAGTTGAGATCAAGAAAAGAGTACTAGAAATATCAAACATACAACCAAACGAACACATGTGCTCAACTTGAAGCTCGTAAGGAGTTCCATTTACTAAAATTAATACGTACTAAGACTATGTTCGAATCAATTGACTTGATTATGATTATGACTCCACCAAATTTAGTCAAGTTTATATAGTAAATTATTTTTTAAACTGAAATTGCTATACCAAATTTGGGCACAAACACAAATAGTTTTGTCTATATTTATTAGAATGTTGCATGTAAAATACATTCAATTTGATCAAAGCTCGACTATAAAAGCCAACCAGTCGCTCTTAGATTGAGATCAGCTACTCATGAGCCTAGTTACTTATGAGCTTGCGCATAATTTTTCAAGCTCGACTTAGTAGTTATAAACGAGTTGATTCATATCAGTATACATGGTTTTATGGACTTTGTTAACATGTACCCTAAGGACATGTTAAAACGTTGATAAATATATATTTATTATGTGTATTTCCACCGACACATTTATCAATATACATTTTACTTAATATGTGATAAACGTGCTGACAGAAATACCCACGTAAAATGTACATTTATCAATGTATTAATGGGAGCACATGTTAACAAAACCCTACTTTTAATTTCTTTTTCTTTTAGGGTCTAATAAATAATTCACATCTAAATGGGAGTGAAAATTAATTGAGAATAAGATGTAAATGCGTCAAAGTTTGAAGTATTTAAATACAAATAAGCCTAGGAGTGTCCTTTTTCTCATGGAAGCTGCCGAGCCCTTTGTCTTCTTCCGAGACGAACGTTCCATAAAAAGAAGCGTTCCCCCCACCGAAAAAAAAAAAAAACCCTACTCGAACCGACCGGCGACCGAGAATAAATAAAAAAAAAAAAAAAATCAAGAAAGCCTCCTTTTTTTTTTCCTACTCCTTCGATGCTCCTCCGTCGCCATCGCCATCGCCAATGGAAGACGCTTGCGTGGAGCTGGAGCGGAGGAGCCAGTACTTGAGCTCTCTCATCCGGAGGACCAAGCTCAACACTGAAGAAGCAGCAGCCGAAGAAGAAGAGAAGAAGAAGGAGAAGGAGGTGGCGAAAGAGGAGAGGGAGGGGAGGGATGTCGTCGGCGAGCGGCAGGAGAGGCGCAGCAGCATCAGGGTGAGGGCCGCCGACATGCCGCCCGCGCTGCAGCGGCGGGCGTTCCGGTGCGCCCGCGAGGTGCTCGGCGGAATGCCCAAGACGGACAGCACTCGCCTCGCCCTCGCACTCAAGAAGGTGAGCCAAAAAAAAAAAATAAAAAAAAATTGAGTCTTGACTTAAAAAGTTTCCATTTTTAAGAGAACAATAGTACTTCTGGTATGAAGCTTGTGATCCAGTTGAAACCCACATTCTGTGCCATTTGGGAATAATTATTAGTTGACAACTTGTTTGGTAGCTACCGAGTTTTGGGGAAATCAGAGAAAATGTGCAAGAGATGTGCAAAAATAGATGGAAAAGGCCTTTTGGCCTGCCGCGCCCACGTGGCAGCAGCCCATTGGCCTCCCCTGCTAGCACCGGGCCCACTCCCGAATCCCCCCCTCTCCAACGGGGAGCCGACACGTGGCCGCGGGCAAGGGCGGGCCAAATAGAAGCTCCAAAAATAGATACAACTTTGTTCTTGGTAGCAAGGTCCTCATTTCCGTACTCTTAACTAGTCTATTTGGATTGTCATTGGTTTCCAACCTCCTATATAAAACCATAGGCTTTAGATTTGGTTTCACTAAATGCTTTCGTAGCTTCACTAAGTGCTTTCTGTTAGGAATATTTGATTTACTCCTCTAATAATCTGCAAATAAAATAAACAAAAATTAAAGTTACCGGCCTCCGGGGAAGTCGCGCACGAAGCACTGCCCTAAGAGTTAATCCGGGTCTATGTGCAGACATTTCCGAATGCTCATAGTGGTAAAAAAGCTCCGCTCTACCGGCATTCCGTCGTCGCACACAACTCGGGGAGATTGACCTTGACTTAGCTCTGCCCAGAGCGAGGATACGAAGAACGAAAAGGATTTTAGTAAAACAAGAATTTGGGAGAGATTTTTGTTAGAGATTTTTTGTGTATCAAGAGAGGAGATGAAAGGCTCATAATATAGGCTCAAACTTTGTAACCGTTGCTTGAATCAAGGACGTAATAGATGCTGAATAAAAGCATATAAAAAATGTGGTTCATTGAACCTGGACTATTCAAGAGTAAACGTTACAAAATTAATGGTTTTGAGCTTTTGCTAGCTAACAAATGTGTAACATGTGCATACAGCTAACAATCCCCCCCAAAAGGTTAAAATCCAAGGTAATAGATTGGAGGAAAAACAAGAGAAGAATAAGAGAATTTTTGGACAGTTTTATACTATGCATAAATGAGATGGACTACAGCATTGAATCTCACGTAGTGACTATTGTCTTTGTCTGAAGAAGAGTTTGATGGACTACGCCTTGAATCAGTCTTCTTGAACCAGATTCAGAAAATAGCACACATAGTACGCTAGAGGTACTTGGGTCTATCGGATGGCGCGTTTGAATGGCCATGCGCACTTTTCCACATTCATGAGAGTTGTCTAGGATCGTCCTGTCCTATAGTCGCGGCCTTCACGACTTCTCATATAGGTAAGTCCTCAAAGAGTTGGTGATTGGAATCAACCCTGCATAACTATGCTTGGACCTATTAAGAGTTTTAAAACTCATCCTAACCAAATCACACTAGAACACTGTCACCATAGGTGTCACTCCCCAATCCTGGAATACGTATTTTAATACATAAACCCATAAATTGTATTTACCTTGAATTTATACGATATTTATTATGCAATATTTCTTCATGCATTTCCCAAAAATATTCGACAAAATATTCTTTCCTAATTTATTTTCTGCATTTGGGCCTACAGTTTTGGCTCATTTGGGTAACCTATTCTTGGTTCACCCATGGTTCATCATGAACCCTTTGGTTCATCATGAACCCATGGGTTCAAGATTCTATATAATAACTCATCTCCTTCTCTCTCCTCTCATTTACTTCTTCTCATTTACTTCCTCCACCAACCAAGGCAAGTACCAACTTGCTCAAGAGAAGGATCCATTATTTTGTTAATGATTCTTACAAAACTATTTGCCAAAACATGTTCTTCTCCTCAATCTATACTAGTTTAGAACTTGGAAATTTCTATTTTGAAGCTTTGATTTTTGTAGATCTAAGTTTTAATCATTTTCGAATTTTGCATGGTTTGATCTACTTTAGTTGGATTTTATGGGTTTTTGATGCTTCCATGTGGAAGAGCATTCAGTTTCACCCAAGTTGGAGCTTTGGAAATCTGGATTTGGAGTTCGGATGGCCAAGTTATGATACTTTGAAGCTTGGGTTCAGCCATGGTGTTCTTGCTGTTTTGGAGAAGACAGTGAACAGTGTGCTCCTGTTTGAGCACGCTTCCTGTTGGAAGCGTGTCTCCCCTTGAGCTTGCGTGACTTTTCACGCAGCTCTTCCCTTGAGCTTGCGTGACTTTTCACGCAGCTCTTCCCTTGAGCTTGCGTGACTTTTCACGCTGCTCTTTCCCTTGAGCTTGCGTGACTTTTCACGCTGCTCTTTCCCTTGAGCTTGCGTGACTTTTCACACAGCTCTTCCCTTGAGTCTGCGTGACTTTTCACGCAGCACTCTCCCCTTGAGTCTGCGTGACTTTTCACGCAGCACTCTCCCTTGAGTTTGCGTGACTTTTCACGCAGCTCTTCCCTTGAGCTTGCGTGACTTTTCACGCTGCTCTTTCCCTTGAGCTTGCGTGACTTTTCACGCTGCTCTTTCCCTTGAGCTTGCGTGACTTTTCACACAGCTCTTCCCTTGAGTCTGCGTGACTTTTCACGCAGCACTCTCCCCTTGAGTCTGCGTGACTTTTCACGCAGCACTCTCCCTTGAGTTTGCGTGACTTTTCACGCAGCACTTTCCCTTCAGCTTGCGTGACTTTTCACGCTGCTCTTTCCCTTGAGCTTGCGTGACTTTTCACGCTGCTCTTTCCCTTGAGCCTGCGTGACTTTTCACGCACGCTGCCTTGTTGTGCGTATGCTTTTGATATTTTATTAGATATTATATGCCCATTTTATATCCTTACGCCTTTTGTCCCGAGCATGATATGAGCACTGATGTGACCCCGGAGAACAAAGTGTTCCTACCGGATACATGTACCTGAATGTCCCAGTTCTTGTTTATGCTCGACAAATGACTCGTAACTCCACGTGGCGTATTTGTAATGATGCATTACACTAAGGAGGGTAGCACATGTTGACATACTGATTGACATGGATCCTCACTTAGGGTACTCGTACTAAAGTACGACTTTAGGAGGATAATCATGCAGGCCACAGCATGAGAGTCCAAGATTTCACCTAGGGTTAAACTAGGCAACTGAATATACTAGATGCATGGGGAGGGCAGAGTCCCGAGATCGTGTTACACCAGTCGCCCTGAGATATTGTCTTGGCGCGCCGGCTGGTCTCCACGGATACTGTGTCATCATCAACGAGTGGATGACTGTATCCGATTAATTCCTGCTATATATTACATGTCTTGGCAAGGTGGCCTCACGAGGGACCTGTGCTCCATGACACCTGTCTACGCGAACCCTTGGGTTGGCTAGCCTTGCTGGAAAGATACGATCTGAGGATTTTCTAATAGCATGACGCGAGGATAACCTCGTTCCACTAGAAACTCGTAGACTTGATTGGCCGTGAAAACGACTTGCATGTTTCCTATTTACCTTCCGTGAATAACTGAGGGAAGCGGACTGTCATGGTGCGTGATCCAACCCATGTTCTTGTTTGATTGTTGGGTTGGTTATCGTACTATGACAGGCTGTGGACCGAAGTTATGAACGGAAAACTTATTCTGGTTGTGAAGTGCTACTTCTGTGAATGACTGAGGAACATGGTCTATCATGGTACATGATCCAACCCATGTTCTTGTTTGATTGTTGGGTTGGTTATTGTGCTGCGATAGGCTATCGACCGAAGTCACGATCAGGAGATTTTATGGTTTATACCTTTTTAACTTATGTGAAAGTTATAGAGTACGACACGTCCCGACTCCATGCGGCACCTTTTGTCCTTGTTTGGTTGTAAGGGTGCCATATGGGTTCGAGGATGTTGCGCTACCCTATAATAGTAGCATAAGTATTACTATTATCAGTCATTCTATTAGTTGGGTTTTTAATCTTAACTCTTGTGCCCCTTTGGCGGTACTTGCTATTCGGGGCTGACCCCGCTGGTTTTGTTTGGCCAGATCTCGTAGCAGAGCTAGAGGACACGATATTCCTCCCTGACATCCATGGTGCATACTAGGAGCATGGCGGTTCGGGGACTCGAGTGGGTTTCTTCTCCACCACTCCTGCTTATACTTTTGCGGCGTTTAGCCACCGGCACCTGTTAGCCGGATTACTTGATATTTTGTGTCAGTACATAATTGTAATTAAACAGACTGCAGCTGTGTATAATTTTGTACTCCTGACTCTCTGAGATAGCTAAATTATAAAGCTAGTCTCTCATGATCATTTTGATGAAGCGTCAGGGACGCCTTACTGTTTTATCTTTAATGTTCATTTAATTGCTGATTTGACTTAATTGATTGAGACATAGAGCTCTGTGGGACCATAGGAGACTTGATTGTAGCATGTACCCCCTAGTTTCTCGACAGCCACGATCGCCGTATGACGTTACGTACCTCATATGGAGTAGCTGGCCTAGTCCGTCCCCGTATTTCGGTACTGGGGCGTGACAATAGGGATGGGAATCATTATACACATGTACAGCCACTTGGACATTTTAATGAGATTTTAATCTCGGGTCAGTGTTCCATAAAGTCAGCTAAGTCCAACTTGTTTCTATCCATTGAACCGGCTTCTTGGGATCTCCAGTCAGACTCGGTTGGGTTGCCACTGCTAGTGACTTACTTATGGGCTTAACCCCATCCCCTCGATGATTCTAGGATTAATTTCCTAGACAAACTCTTCGTCAAGAGTAAACAGACTCTTCGTCAAGAGATCTGTAAAGTTCTTTTATGACTTTATAGTCAAGAACTATTTTTCTTTAAAAGCTCATTTAATGTCTTGAAACGCAGCTGCAGGTACCTGTTCATCTTAGTATTCACAAGATCATGCTTTTAGCATTAAAAAATGACAGGTATAAAAATATGTTGATCATGTAAAGTATAAAATGTCTAAGTCATACAGCTTCAGTACAAGATGTAACTGAAGCTAACATTCCTGAGTATATAATACTCTTTAGATATGATTCTTACATAAACTAAAGAGATGACAACTCCTCATAGAGAAGAAAATTATCCATAAATGGATTAGATATCGTATGAGTCAGTTACCCAATTTATATTAAAATGATTTTCTATGACATAAGAGTATCTAATATGATACAATTTTATAGTCTAGAATATCCTTAAAAAATATTCTTGAACTGGTTTGACTGATTTAGTTATTTCCTAAATCAGATTTGGGGATATCACAATTATGTAACAAGTATGTGATTTCACTAATTGTTGATTTAAACATTAGGACAGTGAGCAAGAACTCATCTGACTCTATCATGTCTTAAAGTAAGATACAGTAACTTTCAACCTTGGCTCTAAAGATTTATCTTTAGAAGCCATTTTTACAAAATGACAGTCTAAAGTAATAGAATAATAGTTTAAGTGAATTTTGTTAATTGACCTTATCAAATCTTTAGTTTATCAAGTTTTGATCAACTTGGGTTAGCTGTAGGGGCCGGTTCCCAGCTAGCTGAGGTCCACAGGAGGACGATTAAATACCGTGTCGCTTAGGGCTATTTACACCCGGTTGACAGAAGGACCCTTTCGGCTTGTACCCTAATTAATCACAACTTTTAAAACTTAGATTTAAAGGAATTTGCAATTTCACTAACTATTTTCTTGTGAATAATTGTCTGAATGAATCAAAAAATTATAGCGTCACGAAATATAAGCAAAAACAAAGTTTGTCTAACTATTGTGACTGAACAATATTGTGATTTCTTCCCGACTAGAAATTCTAATATTGTGATAATATGATCTTTTAAGGTTCACACTAACATGCGAAGAATATCACTTTTATACAGCAATATATAGAACAATGTATATAAACTAAGATAATTGGCTCATATATTTCAACAATGTATTTTTTCAATTAAAATAGAAATAAAAAGACTAGAAAATGTATGTTGTACATAGGAAAAATTATCTTTCAAATTGATCGGAGCAATTTTGTACTTCTAGTCTTGATTTATAACATTCGAGTAAAGAACTTTTGTTTTACGTACCTTCACCCTCAGCAATGTTTGGGCATTTCCTCACAAGTCACAATCTCTAATGTTTCTGGCATTAGAGAGAGAACATTACAAATATCATGTTAGGAATAGGAGATTACAAAAATAAATTTGTATTACCGTCATCGATAATATGTTGCTCCTTTCCAAAAATTAAAATATCTCTAAGGATTCTACCTTCAAGATATTAACAAGAAATATATACCTGAAACTATGCACAACTTATTCATTCTGATCACACAACACTATAATTTGGCTATGAATTTTAACAGTAAAATAATTCAGCAATATATATATATATATATATATATATATATATATATATATATAGGAAGCGGATCAAAAGTCCCCCTTAGAAAGCCCCCCCAAAACCCCCTCACTCTAATCCGTAATTTAATATTAATATTAATGTTAATGTTAATATTAATGTTAATATTAACATTAAATACTAAAATTAACATTAAACTTAACATTAAAATTAATATTAACATTAACATTAATATTAACATTAACATTAACATTAATATTAAAAAAATTAAAAAAATTAATATTAACATTAACATTAATATTAACATTAATATTAATATTAACATTAATATTAACATTAATATTACGAATTAGAGTGAGGGGGTTTTTGGGGGGCTTTCTAAGGGGGGCTTTTGATCCGCTCCCATATATATATATATATATATATATATATATATATTAATTATAGTATTTTCTCAGATCTAGTGCTCTCTTTATCAGGGCTAGACTACTGATTATGTAGCATAAATAAATAAAATCTACCTGCTAAAACTTTACCATCATGTAGAAAAATCTCGAGAAGGAAAAATTATGATAGCTAGATTCATGCAATTTATCACTTTTGATTTTTTTTTCAATAATTCTTCCATACAAAATAGTTCAATAATGCAAGAAAAATCAACAAGTAAATTTCCTTCCTTTTTTTTTTAATTTTAATAAGAAGATATGTGCTTTTATTGTGCGTAAAAACATGCTTTTAAATACATATATGTAGAATGATGATAAAATCAAAACATGAAACATAAACATCAAGAGTAGTAAAAAATTAGTACTGTGAATTTCTACATATCATAAAATTCAGCTGATATTTGCAAATTCAGCTGATACACATGAGAAGATTTGACAAAGAATATATTATCATCATATATTCTGTTACTCAACACATCTTTCATAGTTAAGGACATATCCAAATCTACCCAGGAACCTCTTTTTTTTTTTAATGAAACATAATTTGCCATGGAACATTTTATGATGACTAAATAAGAGATAAATATAAAGAGAGAGATCACAATGATGGAAGATGCATAGGTGACATGAAATATTAAAAATTACCACAAGAAACAAGAAAATAGTAATGATTAAGACCTCCCACTAAGAACTTGGAAAGGCCAACAGAGGAAGGTGTTCTCATTTTTCATGAATGGTGAGAAAATAAACATTTTGTCACTATTTATCTTCAGGTAAAGAAGACCCAACCAACTCCAGCTACAAGGTCGGTCACCCAATAAAAGTTGACAGATTACAAATTTTTACGAGAGAAAAAAAAATGTTCAGCAAGTCAACAGAAGTTTGGGGATCAAAGTACATTTTATATGGATGCACCTTAAAACCAAGAAGCATTAGTATTAATACGTGATATTCGATACTTAAAAATAATGTTGCTGGTCAAGTTCATTCAAGAATCTCCATATAGCAAAACAGGAATTATAAACAATGTAAGCAAATTGGATAATACAAGATCCCTATTATTCACTACTCAAATGGTCTTAAACATTTAACCATTTTATCATTTCTTAGGCTAATAATTATAGAAGCAAAATAAGCACCTAGCAACAATTAGCAAACAATCTCATCTCAAGTTATTGAAAGGTATTTGAAACTGTCCAGACTATAAAATTGCAGACATAACATATAACAGACGTTACATACGATTATCTTGGGTATTTGTCAATCTGTGCCTCTCGCTAAATCCAACCACCCAACATATGATTATGATCTAATGGTTTTGAAATTAAAATTAAAAGTGATTGTGCTAGTGCTAGGGCACGCTGGCCTCTGCATGTGTCCCATTGCATGGGCCCAGTCAGAGGCAAAACAAATTTCAATAATACAAACAATAATGGAGGCGTGCAATCTTACTCATCAAAGGAGATAGCTCTTTACAAGCACCATGCTAGTAACAGATGCAAAATAAAATTTAAGCAAACTCTAATAAAATACTAACTGAAACCATATAGGAGCATTCCATCTTTTATACTTCTCCACAAGAAATTGTCTTCAGAATAACTTTTATAAAAATAGAAACTGAAGAGCTAGTGATATTAATTTGATCATTTCAAGTATAAGTCAACAACATTAAGATACCTATTTTACCTAAAAGAGTTCCCTAGCCTATAAACTCTTCTCCAACTTCACCCCACTTTCACCTTTGATTTGTTGTTTAGTACAACTTTGCACTTCTTGTCAACAGTGACAAATCGCTTCTTTAATACCCTAATCACCCCATCATGCTACTCGCTAATGGGCAAAGAATAAAGACAAAATGACAGATGTAATTAATTATCCAATATTTTCGGCAGTAAATTAGATGTTAATTATTCCATTTGTCCCCAGGAAAGAAAAAGGCCAGGGAAGCCTCACATGCGAGCATGCACAAATATAAATATACTATATTGGAAGGAATTTGGTTGAAAATTCTATACAACCAGTGTTGTAAGCAATTTTCTAATAGTCTATAAAATCATGCCTTAAACAGAACATGAAAAATGATAGCGAATTTAACTCTTAGATTGTTAGGAATATTTGATTTACTCCTCTAATAATCTGCAAATAAAATAAACAAAAATTAAAGTTACCGGCCTCCGGGGAAGTCGCGTACGAAGCACTGCCCTAAGAGTTAATCCGGGCCTATGTGCAGACATTTTCGAATGCTCCTAGCGTCGTCGCACACAACTCGGGGAGATTGACCTTGACTTAGCTCTGCCCAGAGCGAGGATACGAAGAACGGAAAGAATTTCCGTAAAACAAGAATTTGGGAGAGATTTTTTGTGTGTCAAGAGAGGAGATGAAAGGCTCATAATATAGGCTCAAACTTTGTAACCGTTGCTTGAATCAAGGACGTAATAGATGCTGAATAAAAGCATATAAAAATGTGGTTCATTAAACCTGGACAATATTCAAGAGTAAACGTTACAAAATTAATGGGTTTGAGCTTTTGCTAGCTAACAAATGTGTAACATGTGCATACTGCTAACACTTTCTTCATGGATCTAAGTTCTTGGTACATACAAATAAGATGTTAGGATTTTGGCTTATATATGCAAATCTAACTATAATATGACTTGGAGGAAAAGTCCTAGTCAAACTTCAACTTATATTCAATTTGCAAATATAGAATGTCATGATTACTTCGGATTAGGTTTCCATGTATGAGCCATATTATGCTGTATAAAGAGGATTAGGGCTCCCTGGGGGAGCATTCTGGTGTTAATAGAGTTGTTGGGTAACCACCAATAGTTGAGAGTAAGAAAGAGAGTTTGAAAAGAGGGAGATTGGATTTCTCGGGTCGTCTTGGGTGTTATCTTTGGAGGTTTATTGTGTTCACTTGTGTACTTTCTTTGTATTGAGGCTTGTGAAGTTCTAGCAATATTGTTTTGTAACTTTGTTTTAGTAGTGATGTGACTTTCTTGATGGTTTTTTTTATCATTTATGGTTTTTCACGTAATCCTTGTTTTATCTGTGTCTTGTGTTTTGATCTTTATTTTCTCCGCAAATTCCGCAATCAGATCTTCGTTGTGGTCTTGGGTTCTCGTGAGTACGACTCCTAGGGAATTGTTTCCTTATGCCTAATGAAAGAGATATGATGATCCTTAAAAGTCTTTTCCCTAGATTCATCATGCTACTTGATGGGCTGAGAAAACCAGCTGTTGAAGCATCTGTCTTACCAATTGATTGCATGTCCAACTAATAGATTATAGACGAGTGTTAGTGGCGTAGCTACATGGTCCCGATGGGGCGGAAATTTTGATTTTGATTTTTTTTGTTATATATAGATTGGCTGCTTAGCTATCTCGATGGAGTAGTACCTGAGTTGATAATGAGAAAGGGTAGTTAGGTAGCTTGCATGCCTTTTTCTAACTTTAAAGTATGAGACAATACCATCGGCATATATGTTGATTATTGAAGAACTTGAAAGCACTGTTACCATGGTTCTTGCAAAATTAGGTTTAGTGGTTAGGAAAAGCCCACACTAGCAATTGTATTCTCTGAAATATATACAAGTTTTTGCTTTGGGTTTTTCTTGTTCTCCGTCTTTCAACTTTTGTACCTTAATAGGAGTTTGGTGCCACATTGGTCAAAATAATTCACTTATGTCAAATAATTGCAACTTTTCATTTGGAACAACTCAGTTAGAACTATCGTGCTCCTATGGGACCTATTCCCATAACTCGCCAATTACTTAAATTCATGATGGACCTAAATGCGAAAAGGCTCCATCCTCACCGTTCATTTTTTTTCTTCTAGCCACACGAGAATGTCTGCAAAAGAAGAAATTGAAGTGTGGTTTCATTGTCTAGATCTCATCCGAGCCAATTCAATTTTGACCCAGCTGGTACTCAAGATATGCGTGTAACACAAACCTCCTCATGTGGTCCGTCTTACGTCTTGAAATCTTAAATAATCCCATTGAAACTCTTATTATAATTGATTATAGTGGCAATACATTACTTACTCGGAGCCAACCCAATTAATGGATCACTTAAACTGATAGGCGAATCATAATGTTCCTATTTGTATTAATCCATTAATTGGGTTCGTATTTTATAATGTTCCTATTGTTATTAGTCCAGTGATAGTTTATGACCTTTGGTATTAATATATGATGTTTATGGGTTATAAATGTATTTGTTATACTTTTTTTTAATATTAAGCGTCGTGTCTCCTAGATGAAAATTCTGGCTAATGGTTTGATCTTATGTACCAAAACAGACTTCACTTAGGCCTGACCGGTGGCCTGATCTTATGTACCAAAACAGACTTCACTTATTTTTAAAGCCTCCTTTTAGACATATAAGTTATCACCTTGATTTTCGTTATGTTAATATTTTGAGTGAACTACAAGTAAATTATAAATTTCATGCGATTGTACCCAAAACTCTCTTAATGATCATATATACCTTGTGCAGCGAGACCATATTTTCAATGGTTGTAGTATGTAAAATCTCTCTTACGACACTGACAGCAGCAGTAGGGACACAAACACATGCTCTTTTTACTGGAACAATTTTAGACTAATAGTTGTTTTGATGGCGAGAATTCTTGTTACCTCATAATCATCGCTTTTAGTTTCTTTCTTATGTCAAGTGGAGTCATCCTCGCCTCTTTTCTGGTTACAGGAATTCGATTCATCTTATGGCCCGGCTTGGCATTGCATCGTAGGGACAAGCTTTGGTTCGTATGTCACACACTCATTGGGAGGATTCCTGTACTTCTCCATAGATAAGGTTTACGTTCTTCTCTTCAGGACCGCTGTTGAGCCATTAGCTCGTTGACATCAGATAAACCAAACTTTAGTGCTGCAACTCGAGTCGCTGAAAGGATTGATGAATTGTTGTAGAAATCCACAGTGGTTTTGCTTTTAGCTCTAGATTTTCCTAGTTTTGTAATATAAAGCTGAAGACTTCAGACTTGCCACGTTCCTATAATTTGCTGTTTTCACAAGAATTGTTTTGTTGTGCATTATGCAGTCTTATTATTGAAAATGTGAAGCTTGCTAGTGTAATTGTGGAAATGTGTTTGTGCAGTCCAAGCTTTGTTCTTGTTGTTTAAGTCTCATTATGTATTTTCCCCCATTTTGTGTAATTGTCGAGTTTGAAGCTGCATTTGTTACCTAGAATTGGAGGATTCTTGCATGACCTTCGGATTTATTCTGCAACCCGTTAAGGTATATGACAGGAATGTTTGTTTGATATTAAGATTAGTGAACAAGAAGTTTTGTCAATTGGGATCTATAAATGGGGAGATGGTTATTTTCTCGGTCTAGTATTGTGGCAGTAGGTGTCCGCATCTGGATTGTGTCCGTACCGATGCTTGTATTAGTGTACCTATTCATGCAACATAGGTGACTATTGTACGTATCTGGAAAATGCCCTATTCGGGGACTCCTTGACGCAACGTAGGCAACCACCACCACTTGCAGTACTCGCAGGCGAAATCGAATTTCCTGTGGTACGGGAAGTCGAGGGACAGGTTTTCCAGTGGCAGGACCATTGGGGACATCATATATGTGCAAGTCATTTCTCTTGCTTGTAACTATTACCCAGGTTTGCTGGTATCAATGTGTCTAGGTTAACATGTCATATTATTAGTACATTAGTCAAGATGAAGAAGTATAATTTTTGACTGATTATACAGCAATACTAATAATTAAGTTCTTACAATATTTATCTTCAAATCTATTCGTGTATGTACCTACTAAGTTTTCATGAAATGTTTATGGTTTGAAGGCCAAAATTGAGAACTTGAGTTATATTCTTTCAATACATTAATGCAGATCGATTGCTCATTTTGTGAGGAGATCGATTACATTAATGCAGATCGATTGTATGTTAAACTCTCTTCACTGCACAAAACATCTAGAGTCGTGACGAACAAGGTAAGCCCTGAGCTCATGGGAGCCCGAAACAAACTTCTAAAATGGAGTATCCTTACATAACTTAAAATAAAATAAGAAACTATATATAAAAAAATTAAAAAATAAAAAAGTTGCCACCAGAACTAAGGATCTCTAAATTCTAATGTACAAGTTTAACATAATAATCACTACACCAAGGAGACCCATGTTACATATTAGTTCTATTTTAGATCCTGAACGGTCGTGCTGGCTGGTGACGAGGGTCAACAATTCATGTAAAAACAAACATGACAAAAATGTGCAAAGACATTTAACGTGTGAAGTAATTGTAGGACGGTATGCTTGTACAAGTAGCTCATTGTAGCAAAACATAAACTTTTGGCTCCAATATTCACCATAAGAACATGGCAAGTTATATGGGCACATCAAAAAGTGATCAGAGCTATCCCATTGTGGCAGTCCTTATTAGATCCTGGCAGTCTCTTGTTAGAAACTGGGCAGAAAAATTAAAAAAAATGGGCTAGCCACGATCACTTTTTGATGTGCCCATATAACTTGCCAAGAACATTGTGAGGCTAACAATGAAAGTGTAAAACTAAAATTTATATACTGATCATATCTATGACTTGAATAGATACTGTCATCTCCGAAGCCGGTGGGAATTTAAGAACTGAAAACCAAACAAAAAATTCAACTAGTAATTAGTCTAAAACACATCAGCTTGAAGAATGTTCCTTCACAAAAATTTCCAACAAGTCTAAATACATCACAGCTGCATCCTTTCTGTTGTGCCAACAACAAACAAGAACCTTGTCTAGCTCTAGAGGTCAATAGCAAAAAAGCAAAACCCAAAAAAAAAGAAGAACCTATATCCATGCCGGCTGGTTGATCTCTCCTTGCTGGTTTAGACATTATGATCAGCCAAGAAAATAAATAGTTGCCAGAGAAACACAAAGCTTACATGTATGAATTATAATAAACATAAAGATCTCCAATCATTGTTACTCTTTTATTTTACTGGTTCAACAATTCCTGTAGTTGGTAAAATCAGGCTATATCTTTTAAGTAATTTACATTTCATCACCTCAAATCAGTCGTGCTCGCCTTATATGACACTATGGCCTCGTTTGGTACACTGTAATGTAGTCGTAATCGTAATGTAATCAAATGATTTTTTTTTTCTTTCATTTGATTACATTACGATTACGATTACGATTACATTACAGTGAACCAAACGGGATCATGGTTTCTTTGGAGTTTCTAGAAAGTAGGTTTCTGAACAAAAATGATTCCTTTGCTTGAAACTAGAATCAATAAAGTATGACATGTCATCACCAAAATAATATAGTTGGAAAGGAACAGCATATGTGGAACAATCATGTTTTACATAAAAAAAGGAATACAAAAAAGAAGTTGCTTAAACGAGTCATCTCTAGTTTCTTGACTTCCCATCTATTTGAATAGAAACTATATAGAGGCCTAGTTTCCAATCATGATGGCTTGGGAGATTTTCCAGAACAAGTTTCCCATCAACAAACAACACCCAATATGGAAACTAAGAACACTTTCCGTTAGTTTCCTACTTTCTTTGTTACATTCTTGTAGCCAAACAGGCCCTAAATACCTTCAGTCTTACTATTAGGAGAATAACATCTTAGCTCAGTTGTAAATGACTCATATTCTATCGAGAAATTCATGGAGCAGTCAAATACTAAGGCCTCGTTTGGTACACAGTAATGTAATCGTAATGTAATCAAATGATTTTTTTTTTTCATTTTCATTTTTTTCATTTGATTACATTACGATTACGATTACATTACAATGAACCAAACAGGATCTAAGAGAAATCTTCTGTAACAGTAAAAAAAAGGGGGACCAACAGGCAAGTACTTCCAAATCCTTTCAGCAAAAAATACGGTTAACCACTATCTATGTTTAATGGACAGATACTCCCCAAGAAGACTGTATAGGTGTCTGTGCCACATATCCACCACCCTTGACACATGTCATATACAGGCTCGCTCATGTCTAGGCTCCAAAGAGAACCAAAAAATATGGTTGAAAGTGATTTTGCATGGTCGTGATAGTGTCAATGAAGGAAAGTTTACAAAAATGGTCAGAGCTTTGGGATTCTAGCAAAGTATCCAACAAAGTTCTCAGAGAAAGTTAATTGGGTAGATTCTTGAGATGGCTCCGTCAAGCAAGGTTGGAAGTACGAAATTGAGAAGTTCAATGGGAAGAATTATTTTGGTTTTTGGAAAAGCCAGATGAATGACGTTCTCATATCTCAAAAGGTTCACAAGGCTTTACGGGAAAAAAAAAAATCCAAGAAGCCCGCTAACATGACCAATGATAATTGGGATGACATGGATTTCGAAGCATGTGCTGCTATTCGTCTGTGTTTGGAAAGGGATGTCGTGCACTCTGTGAAGGACGAAACCACCGAGGCTCTGGTTGAAGTTGGAATCATATACATGAGAAAACTCTTACCAACCGACTTTATATGTTAAAGTCGCTCTACACACTAGTGATGGAGGAAGGTACGTCAATTCGGGATCATATCTCAAAATTCAATCGAATTATTTTCGACTTGAAGGATGTTGACATACATGAAGATAATGATCGCTTGGCGCTAATCCTATTATTTTCTTTGCCCTATTCTTATGAAAATCTTATTCGAACATTACTATACGGGAAGGGCTCAATTTTCGTAAAAGAGGCTACGAGTGCCTTATTGTCTAGTGAGGTACGAATGTTGGCTTCTAATGGCGGAAACGGTAGAAACCAAGTCCAAGGTTTGACGGCAAGAGGAAGGACAAACGATAGAGCATCTTATAGCAGAAGGTCAAGATCCAAGTCCAAGACACCTATTGAGAAGGTGAAGTGCTTCAACTGCAACGAGAAGCAAATAAGTGTTATCGTCCAAAGAAGAACAAGAAAAATGAGAATAAGACAGAGAGAGAAGGTGAGAGCAAACTGTGCTTCAGAAACCGACAATAACTGGGTCTGTTTTTTGGTGGCACATAACAACATGAGTGACCGTTGGATTCTAAATTATGGACCAAACGAGTATTTCACAAAGAGCCGACACGGGATTCCATTAATAACCGGCCGTTTTGATCCTTTGGAACAACTCGATGAATTTAGTAGATCCTTTTAGGAGGCCACCAATGACCATAGATCGAACCTATCCAATTTTTACAGTTGCGATGGTTGGCTGTTCACGGACTAGCTGTACCTACCGTTTCTTTTTTGGGGTCAATATCAGCAATGCAGTTCATCCAACGATAAACCTAATTCGAATTATAGAGCTATGACACAATCAAACCCGAATGAACAAAATGTTGAATTGAATCCCACATGGTGGTTCTGTGTTGATGGACAACAACAATGAATGTCGAGCTGTTGGAATTGGGTCTATCAAGGTGAAGATGTATGATGGAGCCGTACATATTTCTGATCTCAATTTTTTTTTCATCTTGGTACGCTTGACTCGAATGGCAATAAGTTCTTTGCCGAGGGTAGAGTCTTGCGAGTTGTTCGTGGTTCTTTGGTGGTGATGAAAGGTCACCGACATGGTAACATTTATATCTTATTGGAAAGCACTGTGACTAGACCTTTAGCAGTTAGTACATTTGATTCGTCTGATAGCACGCATCTTTGACATATACATCTTGGACATATGAGTGAGAAAGGTCTGTCCTTACTGAGCAAGCAGGGGTTACTGAAGAACTTGAAGCAGCAAAGCATGATTTCTGTGAGCATTAGTTTATGGCAAGCAACACAGGGTGACCTTCAGTACAAGCAAGCAGAAAACAAGAGGTATTCTCGACTGTGTGCATACAGATGTATGGGGACCTAACAAGATTTCTTCCAAGAATGGAATAAGATACTACGTCACTTTTATTGATGATTATACACGTTATGTTTGGATGTATTTCATCAAAATCATGGATCAAGTGTTCGAAAAATTCAAGCAGTGGAAAGCGACCGTGGAGAACAGAACGGACAGAAAGATAAAGATGATAAGATCTTATAATGTTACTGAATATACCTATGGATCTTTCAAAGATTTCTGTGCTCAAGAAGGTATCATTCGACATTGGACTGTCAAGAACATGCCACAGCAGAATGGGTTAGCAGAGAGGATGAACCGAACCTTGCTTGAGAAAGCAAGATGTATGCTCTCCAATGCCGATTTAGGCAAGGAATGGTGGGCGGATGCTATGCACATGCCGCAGTACTTGGTAAATAGATTACCAAGTCCAGCTATAGACTGTAAGACTCCATATAAGACAATGACCGGCAAACCAACAGATTACAGCACTTTGCGCGTGTTTGGATGCAAAGCTTACTACCATGTCAATGAAGGTAAGTTGGATCCGAGAACCAAGAAAGCCATTTTCTTGGAATATGCACAACGAGTGAAGGGATACCGTTTGTACTGCTTGGAGGATAAGTTCTTAATCAACATGGATGTCACATTCGACGAGTCTTCAGTATTGGCTTCAAGCAAAAAGAGTGAGTCCAATCAGGACGGTGGTGTATCTAGCAAATCTCAAACTATTAAGATTGAGTCGGCTGAGGATGCATCAGATTAGATGGAGGTTTCTGAAGATGTTCATCAAGCCCCACAAGAGCAACAACCAGAGGAAGAGCAACACCAGCAGCAAGATTCCTTGGCCACCACTAGGCCAAAGAGATCGGTCAAGCCAGTACACATGTATGGATTTGATGAACCGGTAAAGGGGCTGCAAACGAGCCAAGCCGAACCAAGCTTTTATAGGCTTGAGCTTGGCTTGACTAGAATTAATCGAGCTCGAGCTTGATAAGTTTTTCTATTTTTAGAGCTTGAGCTTGGCTCGAGCTTGTTTATATTAAGCTCGAGCTTGACTTGGTTTGAGCTTGAGCTTGGCTTGATAAGCAAGCTTGATAAACAAGCTCGTTAAGCTCAAAATCAAGCTCGTTAAGCTTGATTTCAAGCTTGCTCAACTTTATTCAATCATTTTTTTTAAATCACACATACACACAATCAGGGGACTCGCCGGTCCCTCCGGGTGTCCGCTCTAATACCACTAGGCTAGAGAGCTCGGACATTTCAAGCTCATTAAGCTCGATTTCAAGCTTAACGAGCTCGATTTCAAGCTATTTAGTTTTGAATTCAAGTACATGTAATATTAACAATTTATTTATAAAATTTAATTAAAAAAGTTCTTTAATATCAATTATTAAGGAGATATAAATATATAATGCACACAACTATATTGTTATACAAACATATATAAAATTAGAATTCAACAAAGTACAAATGAACTCCTAAACAAGCTCTTAAATGAGCCAGCTCGCAAGCTCATAAACGAGCCAGCTTGCGAGTTCAAATGAGCCGAGTACTTCTAAACTTGAGCTTGGCTCGTTTATTAAACGAGCTCGAAAATGAAGCTTGAGCTCAGCTTGTTTACTAAACGAACCGAGCTCAAACAAGCTTTTATCGAGCTGAGCTTCGAGCAGCTCGCGAATGGCTTGGCTCATTTGCATCCCTAGGTAAAGCACTATGGACAGTTAAATGTGGTGGCATATGCACTACCAGTGGAGGATGACGAGCATATCACCTTCAGACAGACTGTCAAAGATACTAGCAGCAAGAACTGGGTGGTGGCTATGCAGAAAGAAATTGAGTCTCTCCACAAGAACTGTACATGGGATTTGGTTCCATTGTCCAAAGACAAGCGAGCTATAGGCTGCAAGAGAGTGTACAAGAAGAAAGAAGCTTCTCCAGAGCCAGGTGGAGAAGTTTTGCTTGAGAGCCTTTAGGGACGGAATTGACGAGTAGTTGATTTGGTGAAACTATGCGGTGGAGAAGTTTGTCGCCTCGATTTTGTGGCAAAACCTTGCCTACACGGAGATATGAAAGAAAGTGTCCAAAAATAGGCCCATGACCATCTTTGACTTTGACCATATATTTTATTAGATTTCCATATATGGAGTTCTAATATATGTAAGTTTACATAGGATTGGATTTCTAATATATATAAGCCTACATATGATTGGATTTCTAATACATAGGATTGGATTTCCAATATATAAGCCTACATAGGATTGGATTTCTAATATATAAGCCTACATAGGATTGGATTTCCATATATATAAAGGGGTCTAAAGGTTCTCTACAAAATATCTTAAGAGTGCTCAATGTAATTTGTTAAAAAAGTTACAACACAAGAATATCTCATTGTGCTCAATAAAAGTTGTTGAATAAGTTTAACACGAGAGCAAGTTGTTGAATAAGAGAGATTTTTTCTTTCTTTATCTTTGTGATAGAGAGTTTTTTAGAGCAAGAAAAGAAGTGTTGAGAGGGTGATTGTAATTCATTTTCTTCTTTACAGTGGAACTGAATCACCCTCGTCCAAGGAAGTAAACACCTTGGCCATGATTTTCTTAAATAATGCTATTGCACTGGTATAAGGTGTTGTCCACAATTTTGCTTCATCTGGTGCATGTTTATACCAAAGTGGAGAAGGTGGAGGAATAAGAGAATGACTGATCAACCTCCGAATGACAAAGTGTAGTCCGATAAGTCCTATTGAACATAGATCGGATGGTTTGTGATCGGCCGACGGAGAGCACATTGGGAAGAAGGTAGTATTGTAATTTTCCTTTAAAAAAAGTACAATCGGAATCTTATACCTATTAGCAAATAGACACATAGCACAAGGGATAGACATATAGTGGTCTGCATCGGCTACAGTATCAGTGCAAGGAATGCTTGTCAACAAATCTCCAATATCTTCTTTATTGAATATACCGGCATAGAAGGAACGACGAGACCTCAATTCCTCGTACATCGCTTTTCTAACCTGTCTCCATCCTTCTTTATTAGAATAACTAAAATGTCTTGCAAGCACATGAAAACCGCAATGGCCATCCTTAGGAACATCAACAATAGATTGAATGTACTCTTGTATCTCAGGTAGAAAATCATGAATGTACATATTGTATGAAGCACCACTGACCGTCTTTGTATTTCTCACTTTATGTTTCTTCCTTCGATCAGTCAACTTTGGCTCTAAAGCATATATATATGGTATGTCCTATAATCAAGTAAGAAAGGAAGTATTAATCTAAACATATAGAATGGACTGTCAAACTAAGGGCTTGGATGATCCGACTAATTTTACTTATATAGTATAGGTTGGACAGCCCTTATAAGTTTTTGAGAGTGACAAACTTGTAAATATTCAAAAGAAAAAAAAATGGGCTGCCTTGATCAAGATTATTTGTGCCTTTGTCAAGAATTAAACAAACTTGTAAATATCACATTTTAGTACAATATATCTCATTGAATTAAACAACTGAAGGTAAAAAAAATTATGATGATTACCTCCTCCCCTCTCTTCTCTCCCTCATTTGCCACAGGCGACATACTCATCCTCTCCATCGTAACCTGTATTATCGATATCACATTTTAGTATAATATATCTCATTGAAGTAAACAAATGAAGGTAAAATTTATAATAGGCTGCCTCGATCAAATTTATATAGTGTGGGGTGGATAACCCTTATAAGTTTTTGGGAGTGACAAACTTGTAAATATTTCAAAAAGAAAATGGACTGCCTTGATAAAAATTAGTTGTGCCTTGAATTAAATAAACTTGTAAATATCATATTTTAATACAATATATCTCATTGAATTAAACAAATGAAGGTAAAAACAAGTAAGAAAGGAAGTATTAATCTAAATATATAGAATGGACTGTCAAACTAAGGGCTTGGATGACCCGACTAATTTTACTTATATAGTATAGGGTGGACAGCCCTTATAAGTTTTTGGGAGAGACAAACTTGTAAATATTCAAAAAAAAATGGGCTGCCTTGATCAAGATTATTTGTGCCTTTGTCAAGAATTAAACAAACTTGTAAATATCACATTTTAGTATAATATATCTCATTGAATTAAACAACTGAAGGTAAAAAAAATTATGATGATTACCTCCTCCCCTCTCTTCTCTCCCTCATTTGCCACAGGCGACATACTCATCCTCTCCATCGTAACATGTATTATCGATATCACATTTTAGTATAATATATCTCATTGAAGTAAACAAATGAAGGTAAAATTTATAATAGGCTGCCTTGATCAAAATTATATAGTGTGGGGTGGACAGCCCTTATAAGTTTTTGAGAGTGACAAACTTGTAAATATTTCAAAAAGAAAATGGGCTGCCTTGATCAAAATTAGTTGTGCCTTGAATTAAATAAACTTGTAAATATCACATTTTAATACAATATATCTCATTGAATTGAACAAATGAAGGTAAAAACAAGTAAGAAAGGAAGTATTAATCTAAACATATAGAATGGACTGTCAAACTAAAGGGTTGGATGACCCGACTAATTTTACTTATATAGTATAGGGTGGACAGCCCTTATAAGTTTTTGTGAGTGACAAACTTGTAAATATTCCAAAAAAAATGGGCTGCCTTGATCAAGATTATTTGTGCCTTTGTCAAGAATTAAACAAACTTGTTAATATCACATTTTAGTACAATATATCTCATTGAATTAAACAACTGAAGGTAAAAAAAATTATGATGATTACCTCCTCCCCCCTTTTCTCTCCCTCATTTGCCATAGGCGACATACTCATCCTCTCCATCGTAACCTGTATTATCGATATCACATTTTAGTATAATATATCTCATTGAAGTAAACAAATGAAGGTAAAATTTATAATGGGCTACCTTGGTCAAAATTATATAGTGTGGGATGGACAACCCTTATAAGTTTTTGGGAGTGACAAACTTGTAAATATTTCAAAAAGAAAATGGGCTGCCTTGATCAAAATTAGTTGTACCTTGAATTAAATAAACTTGCAAATATCATATTTTAATACAATATATCTCAATTAAACAAATGAAGGTAAAAACAAGTAAGAAAGGAAGTATTAATCTAAACATATAGAATGGACTGTCAAACAAAGGGCTTGGATGACCCGACTAATTTTACTTATATAGTATATGGTGGACAGCCCTTATAAGTTTTTGGGAGTGACAAACTTGTAAATATTCAAAAAAAAAATGGTCTGCCTTGATCAAGATTATTTGTGCCTTTGTCAAGAATTAAACAAACTTGTAAATATCAAATTTTAGTCCAATATATCTCATTGAATTAAACAACTAAAGGTAAAAAAAATTATAATGATTACCTCCTCCTCTATCTTCTCTCCCTCATATGCCACAGGCGACATACTCATCCTCTCCATTGTAACCTGTATTATCGATATCACATTTTAGTATAATATATCTCATTGAAGTAAACAAATGAAGGTAAAATTTATGATGGGCTGCCTTGATCAAAATTATATAGTGTGGGGTGGACAGCCCTTATAAGTTTTTGGGAGTGACAAACTTGTAAATATTTCAAAAAGAAAATGGGTTGCCTTGATCAAAATTATTTGTGCCTTGAATTAAATAAACTTGTAAATATCACATTTTAATACAATATATCTCATAAAATTAAACAAATGAAGGTAAAAAAATTATGATGATTACCTCATCCCCCATCTCCATCCTCTCGTTTGCTATAGGCGACATCCTCGTCCTCTCCATCGTATCCTGTATTATCGATATCACATTTTAGTATAATATATCTCATTGAAGTAAACAAATGAAGGTAAAATTTATGATGGGTTGCCTTGATCAAAATTATATAGTGTGGGGTGGACAGCCCTTATAAGTTTTTGGGAGTGACAAACTTGTAAATATTTCAAAAAGAAAATGGGCTGCCTTGATCAAAATTAGTTGTGCCTTGAATTAAATAAACTTGTAAATATCACATTTTAATACAATATATCTCATTGAATTAAACAAATGAAGGTAAAAAATTTATGATGATTACCTCCTCCCCCATCTCCATCCTCTCGTTTGTCACAGGCGACATCCTCGTCCTTTCCATCGTATCCTGTATTATCGATATCACATTTTAGTATAATATATCTCATTGAAATAAACAAATGAAGGTAAAATTTATGATGGGCTGCCTTGATCAAAATTATATAGTGTGGGGTGGACAGCCCTTATTGTAAGTCCTAAAAATCAAGTTGCATCCATCAAATAGTGCACAAAAGTCCAAACTGCGCACCCATCAATGAACAGCGCTAACATGAACATCGCTACAAATCAACCGCGCTAGGTTGAACTGCGCCAATGCCCAAGCACGCTATACTGACGTGGCAACGCCATCATTACCTGACAAGAAGATCAAATCTTTTGACAGTCTGACAGCCCAAAAAATGAGGAGTCTGTTCGTTTCTCGTGCCACGCCGCATTCTAGGACAGCTGTCCAAATCCTAACGCGGTCTAGCTACCAAAATCTAGCGCGGTCTAGCTGTCCAAATCCAGCGCAATCTATTGACCAGAGCTGAGCGCAGTCTGAAGCTAGCGCTATTCAATTAGCGCGATCCATCAAGCTTTTAAAAATAACTGACATTTATTACGTGGATTACATGCCATCAATTGCTCGTCACGTGGCAACTGCCTGTGCACGACCAAGCGCATTTTAATCAAATAATGCCACGCGTCTGGATACGGTTAGCCTACGATCGAGCAACTGCCCAAAGGCCAGCGCAGTTTGAAGTCTGTGCAGTCTGTCACTGGCGCAGTCCATTGTGCGCAATCCAGAATAACTATAAAATAGTTATTTCTAGAACTCTATAAATAGAGTTTCAAGTTCTTCATTTAGGGGGATCATTATTCAAGATCATCAGAGATTAGGAGTTCTTGTCCAAGTGCAGCTGCATTCTTCAGAGGCTATCATCTTCAAAGTTCACATCGTCCAAGGAATAAAGCGATCGTCTTCAGATCGAATTCCTACAGTTGTACTTTTCCAGAATTCATTGTACTCTTGTACTATTCTTTAAAGTTTGTGAAATAAAAAACTTTTGTTTTTGCAAACAAAATGGCGACTCTGCTGGGGACGACTTTCTCCTCCGACGAGGAAGTGACAACTCAATGTGACGCTGCGTCTATCGGAAAGACGCAGAAGATGCTGGTTGTAAAGGTCAACCAGACTGCCTACGAAGCGATGATCAACTCTGGGGCTACTCGTCGTACTGTGGCCTCTGCCAAGAGCAAGGTCCATTCAGTGTGGACCCCGAAGTCCTCTGTGCAGCCTGTTGTTTCTTCTGACAGGAGGCCAATATCCACTTCTGCTCCTGCGAAATCCAGCACCCTCTCTGCTAAAGCGCAACCCAGAGCTCCTACAGCCCAAGCGCAGCACACTACTCCTCTTGCCACAGCGCAATCTACAACTTGTGCTGCTGTGGCAAAGTCTAAAACTCCTCTCCCTTTAGCGCAGTTGGAGGCTCCTTTCCCTTCTGCGCAATCCACCACTCCTTCAACCAGAGCGCAACCTAAGCCCTCTATAGCCAAGGCTTCACTTGCTGCTTCTTCCAGAACACAGGTTGTACCTCCTGCTTGTTCTATGGCCAAGGAGCCCTCTGTCATCATCTCCAGAGGGCAAGTTGCTGCCTCTTCTGTTCCTGCGCAACCCACAGGGGGTAGTCTTTTGACTATTCTTCCTCCGTCTCAGCACAAACGGAAAGGCCCTTTGGTCTTTTCTCAATCTTCCGTAGTCCAAAACCTGGAAAACAACAGAGGAAAACGCTCTTTGGCCAACCCTTCTTCACAAAATAAAGGAAAAGGCCCTTTGGTCTTTTCTCAGTATTCCTCGGTTTTTACCTCGAAAGATCCATCTGAACATGCCTCGGTACCAAACAATACAAATACTCTCTCAAACAAGAGTTCTTCTCTCCCTGCTAAAGAGAAGAATATTGATCAGAGAGGCATCTTGCCTACTCCAGTAGCACACTTCCAAGATCTCCCAACTCTTTGGATATCCCGCTCAAAGCAGGAGAAATTGCTAGTGTCTCAGACAGAAGCCCCTGGGGGTGAGTTTGCCGATTTACGAACTTATCTTAATAAACGCAAGCAACCAATGTCGAAGGCGAACTTGCATCAAAAGCAAACTTCAAGAGGAAAAATCCTAACACCTATGCCAACGAGTTGAGTACTTCTCTGTATACTCACGGGACAAAGTATCTGAAGAATCAGAATCATGTTCCGAATGTCGTCAAAGAATATATCCCTGATCTTCGAGAACACCTCAAGCAGAAGCGGAACAACACCTCAACACCTCCAATCCAACCATTGGAACACCATTGTAATCACAAGGTGGTTATCAAGTGTTGTTGCCAGACGACAAAACGATCTGTCTTCGATCGTTTAACTTCTCAACCAATGTCAGAAGACGAAGACAAGGTGCTCTATGCCTCTGTAAATATAGCTTTCCGAGACACTGGGGGTAGGAAGTGTTCAAAGCATGGCAAACCTCGCAAACCCAGTCAATGATATCTAGATTTACTCTATGAATCTTCTGAAGGGGTATTCCAACACACCCGATCCCGAAATCGAGATACAGTCGGTCATAGGAATCTTCTTCAAGATCCCTCTGGTCACTTCTCTATTTCTCACTCAGGAGATGATTCTTTCTCTGATTACGATGCATATAGCGAAAGCTCTGAGCAGACAGTGTCTTCTACTGTACCCAGAGAAGTGTCAGCCTATGTTGTTACTGAAGATCCAGATGCTTCTAGTTCAGCAAGTCAAGAGCAACGAATAGCCGTACTGGAAGATAAATTGAAGACCATGGCTGAAATAATCACAAGTATGCATACTGTTATCATAGCTCAACATACAGTATCACCGACTGCACCTGCTGTAAATCCCGAGATTATAGCATCATCGGTGCCTGTCAATGCAGGTCTGGGGGTACCATCTCCTCCAGGAGCCTCAATACATATTCAAGTTATACCCAGTCATTCAGGGGCTGGGGGTAGTGCTTACCATGCTGTTCCTCCTCCTAACCCGGTAAGCCAGCCTATTACTTCTCTATCCTCAGGAGATGCCAATGAGGCTATAAAACTACTACGTAATCAGTTCGAGACCTTCAAAGAGAAAGACGGTCTACAGAGGCTGGAGATCAAACAACCTTATCCAGTAGAATGGAAGAAAGTCCTATTCCCTCCAAAGTACAAAATTCCTACGATCACGCTGTTTGACGGCAGCACTTCTCCGAGTCAGTTCATTAACCATTTTGAGGTAATGACTGTCCAGCTCCAGCCAAACGATGCTCTTCTTACCAGAGTCTTCGTCGGCTGCTTAGCCGGCACAGCATATGATTGGTACCGCAGCCTGCATGACGGCTCTATCACTTCCTTTGCCGGACTCAAGCAGATGTTCCTGGAACGATTTTACGAGGGTATCAACGATATGACTATATCCGCCCTCAATAAGATCAAGCAAAGACATAATGAAACTACTGAGAATTTTATTGAACGATTCCGTCGAGAAGCACTCAAAATGCCTCCCGAAATCCCATCTGTCGTAACGATAGACACTTGTAAGTCAAACTTGTTGCCTATCATCAGCATGTGGATAGGGTCAACACAGTTCCAGGATTGGCCATCATTCATCGTTAATGTTAAAGCAGCTGAAGTTAGCACTGAGAAGTTCAAACAGTTGGGGGTACACATGTCTAACCCTGATCGAGATGAGCCTTCTACATCCGGTAGCGGTAATCGCCAGAATAATCGCAAATGTAAAGAAACCTTGAACATCAACCTCAAGAGCAAGGAATCTTTAGCCGTTAACGTGGCTCAACCCACGTCTACCTCTACTCCTTCTGCACCTCTACCAAAGGAACCTCGCCCAAAAGTAGAGTATTCCTTTGATGAAAATGATACATCGAGCATCTTCGACTGTTTGCTTAAAAGCAACAAATTACAACTTCCTGACCCGAAGAAGCCTGACGAAGTCGGTAAGACTGACCACCCTAAGTATTGTGTTTATCACAGGTTCATAGGACATCCTACTCGGGCATGCTATGTGCTCAAGGGCAAGATTCAAGAGTTGGTCAACGCCGGTGTCATCACTCTCCAACAGGATGAAAAGACTGTTACGACCAATATGATTTCTGTACAGTTCGATAATTTCCTGCCAAAAGTGGTACAGAGTGGCATCATTCCTATTCCTAGGGCCACTCTGGAGATTGAAAATCTTCCTTCCCCACGAAGTGAAGGTCTTGTCCCCTTATCCCTTGACAATGGCGAGATCATGTGGATTCATCCTGATCTTGTTTCAGATTTCGAAGTTCCTTCTTCCTCCAAGCAAAAAGAATACTCTAAGGGCAAGACAAAGAGCTGTAATATGGTATCTTTTGACCCCATAGTTGAAGAAAAGATCCTATTGGGCACCAGGTCAGGGAAAACCTATCTACGGGAGCATCCCGAAACTCAGGAGGATCCTGCTTCGTCTTTCGAGGCTGTTCCAGTGCAGCCTGTCTCTACAGAGGGCATCCTTTCTACATCATTACCGGTTGTGGAACCAACTCTTTCTAAACCGACTGCAGCCGAAAAAGGCAAACAACAAGTCTGCTTCGACAAAAGTTTTGAAGAAGTCTTCCCCCTCTGGACTTGAAAAGCCATATAACTTTGACATTTTGGCTCAATTAGCCAATACACCGGCCAGGTTATCCATCTTCGAGCTCTTACGCCTCTCTAAAGAGACTCGAGAAATATTGAGTGAGGCTTTGATGCAGGCAGACACTTGCCTAACTCTTTTCAAGAAACCTGAGTCAGAACCTGTCTCTTGTCTCCACTGTCACAGTATGCTGGAATTAATTCCAAACATCACCTTCACACAAGATGACATGTTGATGGAAGACAATCGACATGACCGTCCTCTCTACTTTACAGGATATGTTGACACCATGAAGGTCGATCGTATTCTGATAGATCCAGGGTCAGCACTCAGCATCATGCCTAAGACGATGTTGGATGCTCTGAAGATTCCAGTGCATAGCCTCTCCGGCACTATCACCACCATCCTGGGATTCAACCAGGGAAGAAGTGAACCTTTAGGCAAGATACGCTTAAAGCTCCAATTGGCAATCTTCGTACGAAGGTGACCTTCTACATTATAGACAACCATGGTTGTTCCTACAATGCTCTTCTAGGGAGACCATTCCTTCATGAATACAACATTGTTCCTTCTACTCTCCATCAATGCTTCAAATACGTTGATGACAAAGGAGAGGTCCAAAAAGAAGTTACGGATCTCTACCATTTCAAAGGTATTGAAGCATATTGCAATGATGCTCACATGTACAAAGAAGAGTTTATGAAGGTAGTATTGGCCATGGATGGTGAGGAAGAACAAGAAGCAGTGTCCAATGACACTCTCATCATACCTGTCAAAGGACGTGTCTCTCATCCTCAATCCTCCAAACCACTGGCTATTCATCTGCTAGCCCGGAAGCAATCAACTGGTGATACTCAAGATAAAAGGGAGCTCACCTCTTCTGAGCAACTGGTTATCGACTTACGTCGTAACAAGGATAAAAGGGAGCTCACCTCTTCTGAGCCACCGGTTATCGACTTACGTCGTAACAAGGATAAAAGGGAGCTCACCTCTTCCGAGCCACTGATTATCGACCTCCGTCGTAACAAAGATAAAAGGGAGCTCACCTCTTCTGAGCCGCTTGTTATCGACCTTCGTCGTAACAAGCCTAAACCTCCCTGCTTTTCTTTTTCTCCTCTTGTAATCGATCTGACCAAGCCAGCTAAGGCTAAAGGTCCTGTTGTAAATACGGATGTACAAATCAATGAAAAGTATCTACTTTCCAGTATATTGATGTCATTTATCATGCTAAATGCTATTTGGATATGTTAGATAGCTTTTCGTCATTTACGATAGGGGTCGTACAATCCCTTCAGACAGAAGTATTATTTGAACATCCAAATGACTCATATTTTGTCGTCCCTTCTCGAAAGAGAGGTGAGAGTCCAATACTTTTTAGTAAAGAACCAGAACAAAAATTAAGCTATATAGATGATAGTAAAAATAACGACATAGGACATCTCCAACTTCGTCGTTATAGTCAACAATCAAAAGACATCATCCGAAAGATGGGTTATGACTTCAAGAATGGCCTCAATTATGACAAGGGAAGACGAACTCCTATCCGTACGGTTGTTCCGAAAGGAAAATCCGAGATGTATTATAGTAGGACGAAAAGAGGTCTCGGATATACTTCGCCTCCGGTCTTATCTCCAGAAGTCTCCGAATCCGATAATGAGGAGCGCTCTGACTCTTCTGATTCCAGATCATAGGATTCTGATACCAGTATCGGCCAAGTTCATCGATTGATCGTATCTTCTAACATGGTCTCTGCTGAACTTCCAGAAGGCTATGACGAGGATATTGAAGAAAATCCCAAAATAGATCCTTGGGTTCAACGAATGGATACCCAATGGGAACTCTGATTCGAACAACGGGAACCTCCTACCGAAGATCAATTGGTTCAAATTGATGTAGGAGAAAATGGGTCACCTCGTCCAATATTCATCAGCAAGAACCTCCCAGAGACGGATAGACAAGAATTAATTCTTCTTATTCGAGAATATATTAATGTCTTTGCTTGGAATTATGAAGACATGTCAGGTTTAGATCCCAAAGTTGCTACTCATAAACTGAATATTTTACCTAATGCAAAGCCAGTCAAACAGCAGCAAAGGCGATTCAAGCCAGAAATGATGGACATAATTGATGATGAAGTCAAAAAGCTAATAGCTTGTGGCTTCATTCGAGAAGAACAACATCCAAATTGGGTAGCCAACGTTGTTCCAGTCTTGAAGAAAACTGGCAAAGTTCGAGTTTGCATCGACTTTCGGGATCTTAATGAAGCTTGTCCCAAGGATGAGTTTTCTCTTAATATTACAGATGTCATGATTGACAATACTTGTGGGTTTGAAAGGATATCCTTCATGGATGGATTCTCTGGATACAATCAGATTCGGATGAACCCTGAAGATGAAAAACATACTTCTTTCCGCACCCCTCATAGAATCTATTGCTACACTGTGATGCCATTTGGTCTCAAGAATTGTCACGACCCGATCCCAATATTCTGGGTCTAGTCGGATCATGCCCAGCCTGCACCGTGGTGAGACAGCGGCAGTAAGCTGTTCCATTGCAGGTATTCACAACAACACAAGTACATTTGTCACAACTGTTCTATTCAGAATTGAGACTTTTTGATAAAATATTCAAAAATACAACTGGAAGGGAAATGCTGAAAATAAAACTACAAACTCCAAATAAAAGAAAAATGCAGAAAAAGGGAAACTATCTAAGCATCAGGTTCAGTAGTCCCAGGATCGGCGTCCTCCAGAGACGGCTCCGGTACCGTCGCAGGGTAGAGAACCGGTCGTAATAGCTATTATAGTATTGATCCTCATCCTCAGTGTTACCTAAAATGTTGTCTCCAGTCAGGAGGGAGCAAGAACGAAATATGCATCTCATATCTTAAATAGTAATTGGAAAGTGCAGGATAAACAGTTGGAAATAATGATTTTCAGCAGTTTAAAACAGTTCTGTGTGATTTGAATATGCAAACGTCTATGACCGGCTTGGATTGATCAGTAGTATCCTAGCGATACGATATGGCTTATCCCCGTGTGTGAGAGGGGTAAGCTAACACAGTCAGTTCAGTAGGGGCTTTGGTCATAAACGTTTACACTATTCCCCCAGTCCCAGATTCAGTAACAGTAACAGTCGGTAGAGTTCCGTGCCAGCAATGTGGTTTAACATGCATCTTAACTTTACTAAATAAAATACAGGAATACACAAATCGTAACTTGCCTTGTATTAGTTTGACTGGAAGGACGAGTCGGTACTGAGGAAGAATGTCAGTTGTAACTTCGGGTTCCTACAGTTGAGAACTCGACTTAGAACCTTGAATAACCAGGCTAAGTGTGCTAGTTGCAATCTCTAATAGTAAGTTCTAGTCAGATTTTAAGTTGTATTAATCTACAGCTAACGTTTACGTCGCAACTACGTGCGTTTGATTAAGCCGGTTAATTGGATTATTTCGAAATAACACGAGAATCAATTTAACTTTAGAAAACTTTGAGTTTTTGTAATATATTTATAAAAATACAGTTTCTTTTAGTGATAAATCGTGAACTAGTTATTTACTAATATTTTATCCATTTTAATTAATTATTAATTAATCATAACGAGAATAGATTACGATCTAGTTACGATTACACGTCAAAATCAGAACCACCCAAGATCACATCCACCCAAAAAAAAAAAAAAATCTACGCTACACAATACAAGGGCACAGCTAAACATCCTAGAGTGGGCTTATGCCCTGTACAATTATCTTTTTACATCAAATAAGAGAAAAATGATTTAATTTCTAAATAAAGTGCAGTAAATAAATAACTATATTAAATAGCCTAAATATTAAATAAAATAATTTAAGATAAATGCTAAGAGTCTCAGACTCGGTCCATCATCAAAATCCAGCTAATACCACAACGCCCGGTCGGACCGGTGCGTTTGCATTTCGCCGGGGCCCACAGACCGGTACGGTCGTCGCCCGAAAAATCAGTTTAGAATTCAATCCCGAAAACCGATTTTGAAATCAAATTAAATAAGGTTTTTGTAAAAATTTGGGCATCATTCCCTCTATTTCGGGACAACCCAAAACTGGAAAATGCGCCACAGAAACCTGCAATTATTCTAACCCAATAATAATCCCAAAATATATCCACAGAAAATAATTTCCAAAACCACCAGAAATAATTCCCAATCCACAGAACTTCCCGAAATATCCGGGAATCCCACAATCAAACCAAACCACACAAAACCCAACAGATAAAATCACAGAAATATGCTAACGCAGTTAACCGAATAAAATACGCAGCTAACCGAATTTCCCAAAGGAAAACCGGGGACCGATTCTCATCACAGACTCTACGGGGAGGGACGAACTACTGTGATTAACAAGGGTTTACCAGATTCCGTTGGCGGGGAGCCGCGGGAAAAACTTGGGGAGAAACCGAAACGAAGTTCGGACAGCAGGTCGCAGATCCTGGACAGCTAAGCTTTGCGGATCCGGACTCAGCAAATGCTCTACGAAGCACGGGACAGTGGGGTGAACCCCACAGAACGCTGCCGAGATGGCGCTGCCGAGATGGCGCTGGCACGGGCGGCGGGAAGACTCGCCGGGGAAGGGTCTGCCGCGGGGAGAAGGATCTCGCGGAGCTCGGGGAGCCACGCGCAGAAGGTGACAGCGGCCGCGGGAGAGGGGGCTGGTCGGCTCGGCGCGGGGTCGCGCCTCGGATCGCGGACGGCAGCGGCATGGATGGCCGCGGGGATCGCTGTCGGCCGAGAAGGGGGCGCGCTCGCGGACGGGGCTCGGGGTCGCACGCGCGCGGGGAAGCCGCGCGGTCGGGGGCACCGCGGAGTCGCAGCGGGGAGGAGCTCCGCCGGGGCTTGCCGGACGGCGAACAGCGGGGAAGCCACGCGGTCGGGGGTCGGGGAAAAAGGGAAATCGGGCTAGGGCTTGGGGTTTCTCCAAGAAGGAGAAGAGAGGGAGAGTGAGGGATTTGAGTTCTGTTGAGCTACGGAAGAGGGAGAGAGGTTGCTGTTAGAAATTGTGAGGATGCTCTGAGAGTGGTGTGAGGAGTTCTCTTCTGGTGAGTTGGAGAAAACGTGGGGAGTGATGGGGTTAATAATGGAGAGTGGGTTCTGTTGTATGGTGGGGAGTAAAAGTTGGGGAGGAATTTACCAAATCCTGGTAAAAGGAACGCTAGTCCTTCGGGACCAGCCTGACCATTATTATTATTATTATTATTTTTTAATAACACTAATAATAAGGACCAGATCCAAAAATCAGATTTGAGAAAGGAATTAGAAAGAAAGGCTCGGGCCTGGGTCTGGGCTCGGACTCGGGTCTGGGTCAAAAATCCAAAAATCCAAGTTGATTTAATTATTTTCAAAAATCCTTTTTCACCCAAAAATAATTAATAATAATATTTAATAATAATAATTTTAAAAACGTTAATTAATAACACAACATTCTATTTAAATAAATAGCTACAGAAAATGGGTTTCACAATCTTCCCTACTTAGAAAATTTCGTCCTCGAAATTTATGGTAAGGTAGGAAAGACAAACATGTACGGGCACTGCGCCCCTAACTCAGGTCCAACCATAAGGATTTCCAAGGCAGTCATGGATGAGACGGTTTAGAGACAAGTTTCATTTATGGTGACATCCATGCAGAAAGAATACAAAAAGCGAACCAAAGTACACGAGGTTGATCAGACCATCATGCACCGGTCCTGATTAGACAATATATTAGTGGGTGCACCCAATAAAATATCGTCATGATCAAGCTTGATTTAAAAAGATAGCTTGCAAAACTAGGCTAACTTAGTAGCATTAGTAAAATTTAGAACGGGAAAAAGGAAGAATAAGGAATAGGAGTTTAAATGATGGCTCAAATTCTGATTTTCTTCTCATCTCTGACTAAGCTTGCAACTGGTTTCTCTGGTACTGAAAAAGTTGATTCCAATCTTCAGCTCTGAATTATCCAAAATGTGACTCGGATCCGAAATGTAACGTCTGAGCTGTGACGTAGGAGACGTTGCACACTCTCAAGATTAGCTGGTAGAGCTAACTGGTACGCTACTTCCAATGCGTCTTAAACTTCAAATGGCCTGATGTTCCTGGCCTCAATTTCCAGCTCCGCCAAAACTGATTGTTCCTCTGGTAGGAGAAACTTCACCAAAAGCAATTTGGTCTTCCCAAGACCTACCAAATTCTAAGACGCAAAATCTCAATACATCTTCAAGCGTCTGGATTGACCTCTCTGCTTGCTCGTCCCGCGGTACTCCATGAATCCGGTAGATGTGCTTCTCGTGCAATGCTGCCAACTTCTTAGTGGATGAACCAACTTGGAAGGGAATAAAGTGTGCTGACTTAGTCAGTCGGTTTACCATAATCCAATTGGTGCCCTTCCCTCCTTAGGAACAAGGCAATCCCTACTCAAAGTTCATTGTTATATGCTTCTACTTCCACTCCGAATTGTCCAGCGGCTCCAACAAACTTGTTGTTCTCTTGCTAAATTCCTCATGTTGACAAATTCACATCTAATCCCATACCTGGAATTGTCCTTCTTTATTCCATAACACCAATCAATGGAGGCATATTCCGATACATCTTATTATCTCCTGAATTTATGGAATACTGCGACTGGTGCATTTCTTTCATCAACTCGTTCCTCCGTTTGTCAGCTGATACGCAAAGTCTCGCACCATTCTTCAGAGTTCCAATGCTGATTAATTTAGAAACCCTCAAGTGTTCCTGCCAACACTTGATCTCTAAGCCTGCAAAGTGCCTCGTTTTGAAACTATGTTCTCTTGATTTTTATCCCTCAGCCTCGAACTTCATCAATACTGAATCAGCATCCAGCTCCGTCCTTCTATCTCCAGGTAGTATCACCTCCAGTCCAAACTTCTCGATGTCTTCTAGCGGGTGCTAGTCCTTGGGTAAGAACTTTGCCATCAGTATCGACCAAGTGCATCAGCGACCACATTAGCCTTACCTGAATGGTACTGCAGGTTGATGTCGAAATTCTTCATCTGCTTCAGCCAACTTCTTAGTCTAACATTCAGCCCTTTTCTGAGTGAAGACATACTTCAGACTTTTGTAGTCCGTATAAATTTTCACTCCCTTTCCATAAAAATCATGCTTCCATAGCTTCAAAGTAAAGATAATTGCAGCAATTCAAATTAGGCGCGGGATGATTCTTCTCACACGTGTAAACAATTACTTTTCCATGTTGTTGAAGAATGCAGCCCAGTCCTCTTCCAGAGGCATTACTGTAAATTGAGAACCCACCGGTTCCTGCGGGTAGCGCAAGGATTGGTGTAGTGGTAAGTCTCTTCTTCAGCTCCTCAATGCCGCCTGGCAAACTTTCGTTCAGATGAACTCTTCATTCTTCCAAGTGAGCTTCGTTATTGGTTCAGTAATCTTAACGAAATCCTTCACGAACTTCTGATAGTAGCCAGCCAAGTTCAAGAATCTTCCGATTTGAACTTGGGGTATACCACTTTTTCAACAACAGCTATCTTCCATCGAAATTTCTTTTCTTGACAACATGACCAAAAGTCCACCTTGTCAAAAATCCACGTTCAGATAACTTACCATAAAACTCTTTTTCCTCAAAGTTTCCAAAACTTCCTCAGGTGTTCTTCATGCTCTTCTTCAGTCTTCAAATATATCAGGATGTTATCTATGGAGAAGATAAACTGATTCAAATACTCATGAAAATTTCTGTTCATGAGATTCATGAACACAGCAGAAGCATTTGCCAGTCTAACGTCCTGACCAAAGAAAACTACCCATTACTTGGTGTTCGAACGCGGTCTTGGAAATGTCCTCTTTCCTGACTTTGATTTGATGGTGGTCATATCTTAAGTCAAACTTCGAAACACCCTAACTCCACACAAACAGTTCAACCAGATCCTCGATCCAAACAGAGAGTACTTAATTTTAGTGTCTGGTAATCGATGTACATCCGTTGTTCCATCCTTCTTGGGAAAAAAAAGATATGTGAAGTTCCACCCTGAATAAATCCTAGAGCCTGTACTGCTCTGGTCCTTCATCTTCATGGCCACCTTCGGGTTGACTCCGTAACATCCTTTAGAAATAGGAAAAGAGCCAGGGACTAAGTCAGGGTGAATCCTATGTCTAGATCTGGGATTATCCGGGGAGACTATCAGGGAAAACATCTGCCATAAGGGTGTAACTAAAAACTTCTATTCATGTGGAGAATTACAACAAAAACTCTTATGACTGATCTAAGGACATCCTGTTACAACTTCCAAAAAGATGATGCTATTCTGCGGTTCCAAGTACTATTCCTCATGGTTCTGGCTCTTGCATGAGCAGTCTCCAACTGCTTCCTTTTCTATGAACCTCGAGTATGCATCATGCCTTATTGTAAGGGGCAGGGTCTGCTGGATAGGAAGAGGGTCCCTAGGTTGGGACCTAACAGGTGTTGCTGGGTTATGAGCTCTGGTTTGATAGAAAGATAAGGGGCAGTCCTTTACCCGATGTTCAGCAGATCCACATGCCAAACATTTGTCCCAATCTCTTGCGGCAACTATCGACCTGATGACCAGGCCTATTGCAATAGTTATAAGCCCATAGCTTCTTACAACAAGGCTGCCGGAAAGTAGAGTACTTGATGGGATCAAAAATATCTTCTAGATTCAAGGGTATCCTTCCTAGGACAAAAGTTCTACTCTAACTTGGTTGGAGATAACTAAGGCTACATCATTGACGTTCTTCATGTCTTCCCTCGTGATATTCTTCTGTTCCTGCTGGGCTTCATCTTGAGCTTTCTGGAACTCCAGGATTTCTCGAAATAGGACAACCATTTGGAAGATGATTGCTGGTACTGGTGGAGCAACAAAAATGAATACTCCACCAAGGAAATGCAACTTGGTTTGAGATGAGGTAGGAATCGCCAGTGTAGCAAAAACTTCACTGGATGCACTATGAGGAAGGTCAAACAGCCGCGAGGGGAAAGACCCTGGGCTTGGTTGAGGAGATGGGGTATGAGCCGGAGATAACACCTCATCGCCAGCAGAATTTGGTCAATGGTCATTCTCTGGAAGGTTTAGGATGCACACACATAAGCAAGGTAGCCTACCGGTCTATAATCAAGCAAAAATATTTATTTATATAATCGGTCCTATGTCGTGACAAATCAATGTTCTAGTGTTCTAATTGTTTCTAGGTATGTTTTCCTAGGTTGTTGTTTGTTGTTGCGACCTGCATGGGCCACCACTGAAAACATGTCACGACCCGATCCCAATATTCTGGGTCTAGTCGGATCATGCCCAGCCTGCACCGTGGTGAGACGGCGGCAGTAAGCTGTTCCATTGCAGGTATTCACAACAACACAAGTACATTTGTCACAACTGTTCTATTCAGAATTAAAACTTTATTTGATAAAATATTCAAAAATACAACTGGAAGGGAAATGCTGAAAATAAAACTACAAACTCCAAATAAAAGAAAAATGTAGAAAAAGGGAAACTATCTAAGCATCAGGTTCAGTAGTCCCAGGATCGGCGTCCTCCAGAGACGGCTCCGGTACCGTCGCAGGGTAGAGAACCGGTCGTAATAGCTATTATAGTATTGATCCTCATCCTCAGTGTTACCTAAAATGTTGTCTCCAGTCAGGAGGGAGCAATAACGAAATATGCATCTCATATCTTAAATAGTAATTGGAAAGTGCAGGATAAACAGTTGGAAATAATGATTTTCAGCAGTTTAAAACAGTTCTGTGTGATTTGAATATGCAAACGTCTATGACCGGCTTGGGTTGATCAGTAGTATCCTAGCGATACGATATGGCTTATCCCCGTGTGTGAGAGGGGTAAGCTAACACAGTCAGTTCAGTAGGGGCTTTGGTCATAAACGTTTACACTATTCCCCCAGTCCCAGATTCAGTAACAGTAACAGTCGGTAGAGTTCCGTGCCAGCAATGTGGTTTAACATGCATCTTAACTTTACTAAATAAAATACAGGAATACACAAATCGTAACTTGCCTTGTATTAGTTTGACTGGAAGGACGAGTCGGTACTGAGGAAGAACGTCAGTTGTAACTTCGGGTTCCTACAGTTGAGAACTCGACTTAGAACCTTGAATAACCAGGCTAAGTGTGCTAGTTGCAATCTCTAGTAGTAAGTCCTAGTCAGATTTTAAGTTGTATTAATCTACAGCTAACGTTTACGTCGCAACTACGTGCGTTTGATTAAGCCGGTTAATTGGATTATTTGGAAATAACACGAGAATCAATTTAACTTTGGAAAACTTTGAGTTTTTGTAATATATTTATAAAAATACAGTTTCTTTTAGTGATAAATCGTGAACTAGTTATTTACTAATATTTTATCCATTTTAATTAATTATTAATTAATCATAACGAGAATAGATTACGATCTAGTTACGATTACACGTCAAAATCAGAACCACCCAAGATCACATCCACCCAGAAAAAAAAATAAAAATCTACGCTACACAATACAAGGGCACAGCTAAACATCCTAGAGTGGGCTTATGCCCTGTACAATTATCTTTTTACATCAAATAAGAGAAAAATGATTTAATTTCTAAATAAAGTGCAGTAAATAAATAACTATATTAAATAGCCTAAATATTAAATAAAATAATTTAAGATAAATGCTAAGAGTCTCAGACTCGGTCCATCATCAAAATTAAACTAATACCACAACGCCCGGTCGGACCGGTGCGTTTGCATTTCGCCGGGGCCCACAGACCGGTACGGTCGTTGCCCGAAAAATTAGTTTAGAATTCATTCCCGAAAACCGATTTTGAAATCAAATTAAATAAGGTTTTTGTAAAAATTTGGGCAGCATTCCCTCTATTTTGGGACAACCCAAAACTGGAAAATGCGCCACAGAAACCTGCAATTATTCCAACCCAATAATAATCCCAAAATATATCCACAGAAAATAATTTCCAAAACCACCAGAAATAATTCCCAATCCACAGAACTTCCCGAAATATCCGGGAATCCCACAATCAAACCAAACCACACAAAACCCAACAGATAAAATCACAGAAATATGCTAACGCAGTTAACCGAATAAAATACGCAGCTAACCGGATTTCCCAAAGGGAAACCGGGGACCGATTCTCATCACAGACTCTACGGGGAGGGACGAACTACTGTGATTAACAAGGGTTTACCAGATTCCGTTGGCGGGGAGCCGCGGAAAAAACTTGGGGAGAAACCGAAACGAAGTTCGGACAGCAGGTCGCAGATCCTGGACAGCTAAGCTTTGCGGATCCGGACTCAGCAAATGCTCCACGAAGCACGGGACAGTGGGGTGAACCCCACAGAAAATGGGTTTCACAAGAATGCTGGTGCAACTTACCAACGAGCTATGAGTACCATCTTTCGAGATCATCTTCGTAAGACTGTCGAATGCTATGTTGACGATATTGCTGTCAAGAGTCGTTTAAAGGAAGATCACATCCAAGATTTAAGAACTATCTTCAATCTAATACGCCAACATCAGTTAAAAATGAATCCCACTAAGTCATTCTTGGGTGTCTCTAGTGGTAAATTTCTCGCCTTTGTCATTACCTCTAAAGGTATACACGTGGATCCCGAGAAGATCAAAGCCATTCAAGAGATGCGTCCTCCACGTAACTTAAAAGAGCTACGAGGATTCCAAGGTCGACTTGCGTACATCAGGAGGTTCATTTCAAATCTGTCTGGACGCTGTAGACCGTTTACTCAGTTAATAAAAAAAGAGTATATCTTTCGTTTGGACCGAAGAATGTCAACAAGCATTTGATGATATAAAGCGGTATCTGATGAACCCACCAGTTTTAGTGCCACCAATCTCAGGCATACCATTCTTATTGTATGTCCGTGCTATGGATCATTCATTGGATGCTTTACTTGTCCAGAAGAATAAAGAAGGCCATGAATAAGCCATTTATTATCTTAGTCGTACTATGATTGGTGCTGAACACCGTTATAGTCCGGTTGGGAAAGAATGCCTAGCTCTTATGTTCGCTGTTCAAAAGACTCGGCATTATATCATTGGCCAAACCATTCACGTCATTTCCCGAGTTAATCCTCTTCGGGTACTAATGAAGAAGCCCAGCACACTCAATTCTCGACTAGCTACATGAGCCATTCTGTTAGCCCAATACGACATGGTTTATGTTCCGCAAAAGTCTGTTAAGGGTCAGGCACTGGCCGACTTCTTAGCAGCTCATCCTGTTCCGGAGACATCTAAGCTTTATGACGAAATTCCAGATAAAACATTGGAATCAAACATGATCTCCGAAGAATTTCCTACCTGGCGTCTGTTCTTCGACAGAGCATCTCAAATCGGACCAAATAGGACCATTATTACAGGAGTTAGAATTGTTCTAGTCTCTCCAGAAGGATTAGCTATCCAAAAAGCTTATTCCTTAGATCAGCCGTGCTCTAATAATGTAGCTGAATACAATGCCTTGCTTATTGGACTCCAACTAGCTAAACAGTTGGAAGTCGAATATCTTGAAGTCTATGGCGATTCTAAACTAGTTGTCAATCAGGTTAGAGGAACATACGAAGTTCGCCATCAAGATCTTGTGCCCTATCATGAAGCATCGATTTACATAGCTACATCATTTAAGGCTTTCTTTATTAAATATGTCCGACAAGCTTGCAACACTGAGGCAGATGCTTTAGCTAATCTCGCAGCAGTCTTAGCAATTCCCGTCAAAAGACAACAAGTGGTTGTTGTTTCCAACAGAGAGTTGTTCTGCATTGAAAACAATCGCAACATTGAGTTCAGCAATTTTGTCGAAGTCAATGTTATCAATGAAGATTTGAGAGCCCCTTTCATCGATTTTGTAGTTTATGACATACTTCCTGAAGATCCTAAGAAGGCTACGAGTATTCGTCAATGATCTCTTCGATTCTACTACAATCAGACTATCAAGACTCTCTATCGACGGACTTATGATGGCCTACTCTTGTGCTGTCTTGCTGGTGATGAAGCAAAGCAAGTATTGCGTGAAGCTCATGATGGTGTCTGCGGAGCACATCAACCCGACCCTAAACTACATGATCGTATCCGACGAATGGGTTACTACTGGCCCTCTATGGTGTTTGATGCCATCGAATATGCAAGGAAATGTCGAACCTGTCAAGTCCATACAGATTTCATTCATCAACTGCCGAAATTACTTCATCCGACTGCTGCTTTCTGGCCTTTTGAAGCTTGGGGTATGGATATTATAGGTCCTATCAATCCTCCTTCTTCTAAGGGACATCGGTTTATACTAGCAATAACTGATTATTTCTCCAAGTGGGTCGAAGCTGTACCTTTGGCTGAAGTCAAAACCAGCAGCGTCATCAACTTCGTCAAATACCACGTTATTTACAAGTTTGGTGTACCTCGACGAATCATTCATGACAATGGACCTCAGTTCATCAGTCAAAAGTTCACCAGGTTCTGTGACGATTATCGGATTGACAATGTCGCCTCTACAGCTTACAACCTTGCTGCTAATGGCTTGGCTGAAGCCTTCAACAAGACTGTTATCAAGCTCCTTAAGAAGTTTGTGTCTACTAACAAACGGAATTAGAGTGAAAATTTTAGAGAATGTATATGGGCCTACCGTACTACGGTCCGTAACCCCACAGGCTGTACACCTTTCTCTTTGGTTTACAGTTGTGAAGCAGTTCTACCTCTGGAACTTCAAATTCCTTCCTTGAGAATTGCCATCGCTAATGAACTTACTACATAGAATAATGATCTTCTTCGACTTCAAGAACTGGAGGTGCTCGACGAGAAGCGGCTATTGGCTCAACAACATATTAAATTATATCAAGCCCGTATTTCGAAGACTTTTAACCGCAAAGTTAAAATCAGAGCCTTTCAGAAAGGAGAACTCGTTCTAACAGTCAGACGTCCTATGACTATGACTCACATGAGCAAAGGGAAGTTTGATACGAAATGGGAAGGACCTTATATCGTGAGTAAAGTCTTCTCAAATGGAGCCTATCAACTCACAGAGCTGGACGGTCGAGTTGCGATAATGCCTATCAATGGCAAAGTCCTTAAAAAGTACTATGTATGAATGTAAAAGGGATTTCTTGTAAATACGACAAGACAGTTCATAAATAAATTTTGATTTTATTTTATCATAAACGATGTTACATGATATCAAGGACGAGAATCACTATCGTCCTTTTTAAAGACAGGACGAGGACCACTGCCGTTCTTTTCAAAAATATAGTCGACAAAAGAGCCGTGGACATCCTTGCTCGATTTTACTAGAAACGCACAAGCAGCCATCCTCATAGCCTCTTTTTCTTCAGTCTTCCCTGGCTCAACTAAGAAGTCCAAGATATCCTGTGGTGGCTTGGATACAGACGAACCTTCACCCGCCTCCGTCTGCTTTGGCTGGGTTGGTTCGGCTGGACGTTGACTTCTTCGACCTTTGGGAGCATCTCAGCCTTCTTGGATGCATCTTCGGACGACATTTTATGTTAAAATTGAAACTAATCATTCCATTTAAATTTTTGTTCTATTTATAGGTAGAGATTCTTGAGACAGTCGATTACGCGAGCCGAAGCGACGTATTCTTCACAACATTCATTCCATTCATCCGACGGTTCACTTGTTCGCCCATTCACTCCATCCAATTGACGGTTCATCCGTTCATCCCAACGATTCACTTCGTTCATACATTCTGACGACTCATCTGTCCATCTATATCAGCAACTTGTTACGTATTGATTACCTCTGATTAAGTTGTCTACCGAAATAATGATATTCAAAAAGAAAATTATATTCTGCCATGTCCATATTACCTCTGAGCAGATATAATGAATATAATTATTCTCTAAATCAAGAAATATATCATGTCATGAACCTCTGAATATATTTTCTATCGCTATTATTTATATCCGTAACGGGATATGCAACAAATAATAGATCCACAAAATAATGTCTTTTCATTGATCAAGATAAAAGACGTTACAAAAAGACATATCACAAAGAAGAAAATACAGAAAGTTTTCTTATTCAGCCGGAGGGGTCATCAGATTAGCTATCTGCTGCTTCAAGGTTTGGAGTCGTTCATCACGAGAATCCAGCACCCGCCTTCTAGCCTCTGCCATTCCAGATTCAGCGTCAAATGTTGGCAAGGTCACTAGTCGACGAGCAATTTCATCATGATGAAATTTGACAAACTCATTCTTTTCATGGGTCAGAACGTCCAGTTGCTGAACTGTGGCTTGATGCTGTGTGGTCTCTTCTTCAAGAGCAAGTTGAACGATTTTCAACTCCTCTTGAAGTCGAGCAAACTTTGCCTTCAGATCAGCAACCTTCTTCTCTTTCTCCCCAACAGAAACGTAACAGTCACCTCCGATTACGCCGAGAAAATCGGAGCTAATTCCTCCAAACGTGCAGTGGAAGCGCAACTTGTTGAAATTCAAAGTATTTCGAAACTTTAAAATATTTTCAAATTTTGAAAACTTTGAAGGGGGTCTTGTAAGTCCTAAAAATCAAGTTGCACCCATCAAATAGTGCACAGAAGTCCAAACCGCGCACCCATCAATGAACAGCGCTAACATGAACAACGCTACAAATCAACCGCGCTAGGTTGAACTGCACCAATGCCCAAGCGCGCTATGCTGACGTGGCAACGCCATCATTACCTGATAAGAAGATCAAATCTTTTGACAGCCTGACAGCCCGAAAAATGAAGAGTCTGTTCGTTTCTCGTGCCGTGCCGCATTCTAGGACAGCTGTCCAAATCCTAGTACGGTCTAGCTGCCAAAACCTAGCGCGGTCCAGCTGTCCAAATCCAGCGTAACTATTGACCAGAGCTGAGCGTAGTCTGAAGCTAGCGCTATTCAATTAGTGCGATCCATCAAGCTTTTGAAAATAACTGACATTTATTACGTGGATTACATGCCATCAATTGCTCGCCACGTGGCAACCGACTGTGCACGACCAAGCGCATTTCAATCAAACAATGCCACGCATCTGGATACGGTTAGCCTACGATCGAGCAACTGCCCAAAGGCCAGCGCAGTTTGAAGTCTGCGCAGTCTGTCACTGGCGCAGTCCATTGTGCGCAATCCAGAATAACTACAAAATAGTTATTTCTAGAACTCTATAAATAGAGTTTCAAGTTCTTCATTAAGGGGGATCATTATTCAAGTCATCAGAGATTAGGAGTTCCTGTCCAAGTGCTGCTGCATTCTTCAGAGGCTATCGTCTTCAAAGTTCACATCGTCCAAGGGATAAAGCGATCGTCTTCAGATCGGATTCCTGCAGTTGTACTTTCCCAGAATTCATTATACTCTTGTACTATTCTTTAAAGTTTGTGAAATAAAAGACTTTTGTTTTTGCAAACACTTATAAGTTTGTAGAAGTGACAAACTTGTAAATATTTCAAAAAGAAAATGGGCAGCCTTGATCAAAATTAATTGTGCCTTGAATTAAATAAACTTGTAAATATTATATTTTAATACAATATATCTCATTGAATTAAACAAATGAAGGTAAAAAAATTATGATTATTACCTCCTCCCCCATCTCCATCTTCTCGTTTGCCACAGGCGACATCCTCGTCCTCTCCATCGTATCCTGTATTATTGATATCACATTTTAGTATAATATATCTCATTGAATTAAACAAATGAAGGTAAAATTTATGATGGTTACGAATATACCCTCTCCACCACAACCGGCAACCTCCTCCTCCTAGAGTATACACTATATGTATGTCTTCCTTCTTAAGGACTGAAATGTGCCGGTTCTCCCAAACAACCAACATTCCTTATAATTTACACTTTTTTTTTACATATTTGGAGAAGTCTTTGGGGTTGGGCCCAAAACTCGAAACAAGATGAAGAGGAATCATTGGACTTAAAGTCGTCTGATCGACAACTTCTATCCCAAATTACAGATGACCTAAGTCCGGGCGGTGGTATATATATTTTTCAAAGAAGTGGAAGGTTGTCCTTGCACTTGTCCACTTGCCCATCTCTAAATAATTGTCGGGAATAAAGTTTGGTGATAGCCTGTTGTAGGGCTCCTAACTCACCTGCAATATAAAACACTTATAAATAAAGTGATACTCATCGATGAAAAACTACTAAAAGCAAATGTAACCATATAAATAAACTGATAATCATCGATAAAAAAAACAACCTACCATAAACCAAAAGCAAATGTAGAACACTCAATGGAAGCCATTCATTATACAGTGACCACATCATTACCAAACCAATTTATGATACCCAAAAGCAAAGACTATATCCAACAGACAATTTAATTTCATGGGGTGAGACAAAATGATGCCAAAGCTCCAGTATATATACACAAAATAAAGGATACACAAAATGAAGTATACACAAAGCCAGGATACACAAACCTAGGATATGAACTAGTAACACATACCAGAAGAGTGGTGTATGGCCAATTGCCAGTATATATATGAACAAAGCCAACAAGAATTTTCTAAAAAAATGTTACAGGATCCATACACAGCCAAAAACCAAGTACAAAAAATTACAAGTACGCAAAACTGCCAATATGAACAACCAGAGCAGTATATGACCAAATGTTTCATACCCAGGACACATAAAATGTTGCCAATGCCAGGATACACATGATACACAAAATGCAAATGCAAAACTGCCGACAAAAAGTGAGTGGATGGTGCCCCAGGCATATAGTCGATGAAACTAAAAAAAAAATTGATTCAGGAAAAATGATTATATAGCAAAACAAGACTGCATAAAGTTACTTGTTCCCTTGTTAAGTCCATACAAATGGTCTGCATATGAATGGAAGCAAAAAAATGCATTATATAGCAAAACAAGACTGCATAAAGTTACCTTTTCCCTTGTTAAGCCCCTACAAATGTCTGAAAATCCACTTTTTTTTTTTTTCAGTTTTTGGTTTAAAACATGAGACCACCCTGTCATGAGGGGGAATGTGGAAGGCAAATATGTATCTGGATCAATCTGCCCCAAAAATTGCTGTACAAATGCTGGGACATGCTCAAAGAAAAAGAGCTACAAAAAAGAAAGTTCAATTATCAAATCATAAATTTAACAATAGTTAATATATAAAATGACAACAAACTTACCATAAGAGGGTAATATTGGGCCGAAAGGTCGCCAAACGGCTTTTTCTTTAAGTCGGAGAGAGATATATACAGGTTTGCTAGAGCAGCAGCACCCCAAGCATATGTATGTATTTGACTTACATTCTCAAGAAGTTGCAAATACATCATGGGAACTCCATTTTTATCTGGAAAGACAAAACTACCCAGATAATATATCATATATGCTCGGACATGCTGCTAAGCTTCTGGTGAGTCGACTTCCGACCCACGGTTTTGATAGTATTTCTTCAACCATGATAATTTTATGTTGTAGGAGCCTTTAGTACTCATTTCTTCGATCGATGGGAAGCCGAATGCCCGAGTAAAATGTTGAACAGCTCCTTCTTCAGTTCCAACAACTGGCTTGCCACTAATTGGCAAGCCAGTATGGTAAAATACATCACGTAACCCATAAACTAAGGTTACCTCATCGTTGAAAAGAAATGTTTGATATTCAACATCATAGTAATCTAGGACAACGCTTATTAATTTCATACATTTAGCGATGGAGAACTTCAAGCCCAAATAGTTCTCTCTCTTTTCCAAAAACTCTAACCCCATTTTCTTCACATAATACAGAGTCAACTTCGTGACCATGAGAGGAATTACCCGACCCACGACTTGGAGTTGGCAGCAGTAGTATTTGTAGTTAAGCTATGAAGACACTACTTGTACGGAGATACGGTGAAGATTTTCACCGACCACAAGAGCCTGAAGTATGTTTTCACTCAGAAGGATCTTAACATGCATCAGAGAAGGTGGCTAGAGCTACTTGTGGATTATGATGTCAACCTGCAGTATCACCCACGGAAGGCCAACGTTGTTGCAGATGTATTGAGCAGAAGAGCCGGAGTTTATTTCCTTACAGCACAGCCAAAGTTGTTAGCAGATCTTCAGAAGATAGGAATCGAAGTTGTCCTTCCTACCAGTGTGGCATTGATGGCCAGTATGCAAGTTCATTCTAGTATAGTTGAGAGGATCCGGATGGCTCAGTCAGCAGATACCAAGCTAAAGCGACTCAGAGCAGAGTGTGAGGCAGGACGAATACCAGAGCTATGTATCCATGAGGACGGTAAACTTCGACATGGGAAGCGTCTTTGTGTACCCAGTGGAGATATCAGACATGAGATCATGGCAGAAGCTCACAGTTTGCAGTATTCCATTCATCCAGGTGGCACGAAGATGTACCGTAATATCCGTCAGTACTTTTGGTAGAATGGCATGAAGAGAGAGATAGCCCAGTTTGTCTTTCGGCATTTGGTTTGCCAACAAGTTAAAGCTGAACATCAGAGGCCAGCTGGACTTCTTCAGCCCTTGCCGATTCCAGAATGGAAGTGGGAGCATATAACCATGGATTTCGTGACTGGATTACCTAGGTCCCCGGCCGGTAGAGATGCTATTTGGGTTATTATAGATAGGCTCACGAAGGTGACTCACTTTCTCCCATTCAGAGTTGGTCAATCGACAGCTCAGCTAGCAGAGATGTACCTCAGGCAGATGGTCAGGTTACATGGAGTACCAGTCAGTATTACCTCGGACAGAGATTCAAGATTTACGTCACACTTTTGGCACAGTCTACAGGAGAGTTTGGGAACTCACCTCCAGTTCAGCTCAGCTTATCATCCGCAGACAGATGGTCAGTCATAGCGTACCATACAAATCTTGGAAGATATATTGCGATCATGTACACTCGATCATGTACACTCGACTTTCGTGGAAAGATCACCTGTACCTGGTGGAGTTTTCGTACAACAACAATTTCCAGGCCAGTATCCAGATGGTACCGTTCGAGGCACTGTTGGTAGGAAGTGCAGGTCCCCGCTAGCATGGGACGATGTTAGAGAGAGACAGATGCTCGGTCCAAAAATGATTACTCAGACAGTTAAGGTGGTCAGAAGAGTCAGGGATCATCTTCGAGTTGCACAAGATCGCCAGCGCCATTGGGCCGATTCTCATCGGCGCCCCCCTTAAATTTTTTGTCGGTGACCACGTGTTCCTTAGGATCTCGCCAACCCGAGGCATCATTCATTTCGGCGTACGAAAGAAGCTCAGTCCTAGGTACATAGGGCCGTTTGATATTCTAGAGCGAGTAAGAGATGTATCCTATCGTCTCGCTCTTCCGCCATTGCTAAGTGAGGTGCATGATGTCTTCCATGTATCCCAATTGCGACGGTATATCCCAGATCCGGGCCATGTCCTGGATCATTCGGAATTGGTTGTTGGTACCAACCTTTCATATGAGCTATTACGTTCCCATGCTGCATCAAAACACATCCCAAACCTCTATCTGAAGCATCACAATACACTAAGAATCTCCTGGTCCCATCTGAAAGCGTGAGAATGGGGGCCGTCATCAAACCTCGCTTCAACTTCTCAAAAGAATCCTGATATTCTGTTGTCCAAGCAAGCTGCACATTCTTGCGGGTCAACTGGGTCAATGGCGCTAAAATTCGAGCAAAGTCCGAAATAAATCGCCGGTAGTAGCCGGCCAATCCAAGAAAACTACGAACTTCTACAACTGTGCTAGGTACTGGCCACGTCTCAATAGCCACGATCTTCTAGGAATCTACTTCTACTCCTCCTCTGGTGATGATATGACCTAAGTATGAAATGTGATCGAGCCAGAACTCGTATTTACTAAACTTCACGTATAACTAGTATTCTCTAAGAATCTGAAGGACAATTCTGAGATGCTGCTCATGCTCCGCTTTACTCTTGCTGTAGACCAGGATGTCGTCTATGAACACAATCATGAACTGATCCAAATAAGGCATAAAGATACGATTCATGAGGTCCATGAATACAATCGGTGCATTGGTTGCTCCAAATGGCATAACAAGGAACTTCCAACGCACATATCTAGATCTAAATGCCGTCTTTGGGATGTCCTGCTCCCTGACTCTGATCTGATGGTATCCTGACCGTAAATCAATCTTCGAGAATACTGTCAGTCCTCTGAGTTGATCAAACAAGTCATCTATCATCGGGAGAGGATATCTGTTCTTGATTGTCACTGAGTTCAAGGTACGATTATCTACACATAATCTGGACGTACTATCCTTCTTTTTCACCAGGAGCATCGGGGCTCCCCAAGGCGATCCACTAGCACGAATGAATCCCTTGGTTCTAAGTTCTTCAATCATCTTGTACAATATCTCTAACTCTGACGGCGCCATCCTGTAGACTCTCTCCGACACTGGTGCTGTTCCGGGGATCAAGTCTATGGTAAACTCGATATCTCGCTCTGGCGGTATTTCTGGAAGCTCTTCTGGGAAAACATCTGGAAACTCCTCGACTATTCGGGGTAACTGTACTGCTGCGACTGCCATCCGCAATACTGGAGGAGAAGGTTCAACTTTGCCTCGGAAAAAAGAAAAACTCTGGCTCGCCTGGAATGCTAAAAACAACCCTGCCAACATGGCAATCTATCCTCGCATACTGGTTCCTCAACCAATCCATCCCTAAGACCACATCATAATCGGCCATCGAGAATTCTATCAATCTAGCGGGGAACTCTCTACCGCTAACTACGATCCGACACGAGAAAAACACTCTATCTACTCCCACAAGACCGTTACCAGTAAGTATATTGAGCCTTACTGATAATGACTCGGGCTCCAGTCATATCCGTGTCGCGAATCGTGAAGACATGAAAGAATGTGAAGCACCAGAATCAAATAACGCTGATGCTGGGAAGGAGTTGACGAGAATAGTACCTGCCACTACCTTATCTGGTGCCAATCCTTCTTCTACGGTCATCGCCATCGCCTGACCATGTCCTCAGGGTGCTGGTCCTCTCTGCTGAAAATCTCTCTGTCTGCTCTGAATCAGGGCTTGGGCTTATATATACTGCTGGAGGTTCTGCTGCTGGAATACTTGGGACTGAGGCGGCAATAGCCTCTGGGGCTGATACTATTGTTGTTGCTGGACTGGTGCTGGTCCTCTCACTGAAGGACTAGAAAAGTTGGACGATGATGAACTACCCCTATTCGGACAGGATCCTATCTTGTGGTCCGCTGCCCCACAAGCCAGGCGTAATCCCTGTACCATACGATATTCTGCCATCATGTCCTGGCTTCCCGCAATGTGAACATTCTACTGTGAAAGAGTACTTCTGCTTCTGCTGCTGAGGGTATGCCGGAGTTAAATATTGAACTGACGTCACTGAGGCCGCCCGCCTCGGAGCTCCAATGGTCAAAGCCCTAGCTGCCGGGGCTGGTGCTGAAGATTGGTTCATCTGGCCATGAGATCGCTTCTGACCTCCGGTCCTGTCCACGATCCTCTGGGAGGTATACTCGCGCCTCCTGGCCGCTCTAAACACTGCATCAAAAGTCTGATGCTCAAACTGCTCCATCGCCAATAAAATCTCTAGATGGAGCCCCTGCTGGAACCGCTGGGCTCTGTCGAACTCGGTCGCTACCAAGGTGGAAGCAAACCGACTAAGTCTCGAAAACTCGGCCGTATATCCGTCGACTGTCCTGTCCATCTGCTTTAGATTGGTGAACCTTGTCTGTAGGTCGTACCGAGCTACAGCATCGAAGTACTTGGTCTGGAATCTCTCACGAAATACCGTCCAAGCAATAGGTGCCACTAATCCAACGACCTACGCCGCCCACCAGCTGCGGGCAAGATCCAATAACTGTAGGCGTACTACCGCCACCTTTTCGTTCTCGGGCATCTTTGCCGCTTCTAGAATCACTTCTGTATCGTGCAGCCAAGCATCTGCAACAATAGCATCTTCGCTACCATCGAAGAAGGGAGGGTTCAAACGCTTGAAGCTGTTGGCCGTACTGTTACCTTGATGACCTCCTCTGTTCAGAGCATCTTGTACTTCCTGGTGTAATGCATCACCTCGACGATCTTGAGAAGCTAGCAATGTCCTGATGAGACCCACCAAGGTGCCATCATCAGGCTCTGTAGGCTGGACTGGCTGGACTGGTGGCTCTGGACCCCCAGTAGGCATGACTCTGGAGGCTACTCCTGAATGCTGGGCTTGATCTCCAGGTTGCTGCGGGTCCACGGGAGGTGCTCTGCCTTGCCGATCGGTAGGGCTAGGAACAATGCCGCTGAAGAAGACGACAGACGGAACAATAAGGAAGGACCAGGACAGATCAAAGATACAAGCATGTGATCAAGTCAAGAATTCAGGGATTTAGAGGGTACAAGCAAAGATCAAGGGTGAGTGCTGATTGAGACATCTATTCGGTAAACCCTCACATATCTTGATTTTCAAGACCTGTATGGGTCACCATTTAAACCATGTAATACCCCAGAACCAGAATACTGGAGAGCGGGGGCGGACATAGCCAGCTACGTATATTGAAGTGAAACCCACCTCGCTATACGGTCACGGCTGTCTAGATATATGAGGGTTTAACTACAAGCCATCAGTCTCTTATGGTCACGAACAAGCCTATTATCTCAATCTCAAGCAAGTAATAATAGTACAAGATGCCAGAGCACCAAATATACAATAGTAAGGCGTCCCATACATTAGATATTTGGATGATCATGAAGCTAGTCATACAAAATGTGAAGACTAGCAAGAGTTTCAGTCATACATGATCAATCCTAGGATTTGCCAATCATGTTACAGCCTATAGGCAGACAGTAAATAAAGGTGCAATACGAGCTAACACGTGCTCGCCGGCTAAACGCCTCAAAAGAATATTTATACAATAAAGTAGGAGAACAAAAGGAACCTACTCGTTGTCTTGGTTACGCCTGGTGGTTACCATCTGGCTGGAAGATAGGGAGATCCTCTGGAGCTGCTCCGGTATCTGGCCACGCAAAACCAGCTGAATCAAATCCAGAAAGAGCAAGTGCCACAAAGGAGACTTCACTTAAGAACTAAAACCAGCAATTAGCACAAGACGTAATAATATAATAAAACTGGAGATATGGAAATCATGATAATATATGATAAGATAACCATGGAACCATTCAGATAACCAAGTTACAACCCTTAAACCAAACAAGGACCGGGGTTGTAACCCTTCATCTGAACGAAACTTGGTTTCTCACCATTTATCGATAAAATAAAGCACAAGTAGTCAGGTCATGCTACAATCTTGTACAGGATCAGGACAAGACTAGGCTGGGCTAGACTCCATCCAATCATTCACGGCCAAGCAATGAGTACGGCTTGATACTTTAACTAACTAGGGTAATCACAGGCCTAGTTACTAACAAGATGTAATGAGATTATTCCAACAGCCACAAGCCCTGCAGACCATCCAGGTTATCCAGGTCGAATATCTGTTCATGAAGGGCGCAACACATGACAGTGTGCTGGAAATGTGCCCTACACGTCGGCATGCTACAAATCTACTAGCGCATCCAGATAACGGGATTGCCTGTAGCTGGGAAATCTCTTCATGACTACTGACTTATTTTAGTTATTAGCCTTAGTCAATTTCTGTAGGTAACCCTGACCGTGGTACTCAGGGGTCCCTGTCCTAGACATGATGTAAGACAATACTGGTTTATTTGAACAAACACAATCGCCCACGGTGTCCAGGTCATACATTCTTGTCATGTCATGCTAGCCATCGCAACAGCATATCGAGATATATCATGTCAGGTTTACTTATCAAGATTACTTATTATGTCAAGAGTGCGTCACGACGAAGAATTATTTTGTCAAGTTACTTATCAAGAGTGCACCGCGACGGGTCACTATCGTGTCCATGGGACATGTGCAGAATTAACATAGTGCAAGCATTCTATCAAGAGACCCAAGTTACACAGAGGGTCGAGAGACATAAGCATAAATGGAACAACCCAACATAAGAATAATAATAATGATAATAAAAACAAAGGCTATGGAAAGAGCCATGCGGCTCGAGAATTGACAAGAGCCATACGGCCAGAGGGTACAGGTGTACGCAGCTGAGGGAACAAGCTTATGCGGCCAGGGAAAAGAGCTCATGCGGCTGGGAGAAACCAACGCCATGCGGCTGAGGGGAGTGGAAACGAGCTCATGCGGCAAGCACTGCCAAGAGCCATGCGGCTCGAGGAGGAAAGGGTCATGCGGCAATAGGGAAGCAGTGCCATGCGGCTGAGGGGAAAGAGTTCATGCGGCTCGGAAGGGAACATGGGCTTTATGCGGCCAGGGAGAGGACGGTGCATGCGGCTCGGGGACTACCGAAAGCCATGCGGCTAAAGGCCCATGCGGCAATGGGGATGGGGTCTTATGCGGCTGGGGCACTGGGACCATGGCCTATGCGGCCAGGGGAAAAAAAATTTGCATATGCGGCAGGGGCCATGCGACAATGCGCCATGCGGCCAAAAGGGAACTTACCGCATGAAAAGACCATGCGGTCAAGCACTGTTCATCTTCTCCAACTTTTTCGAGAAGAAGAACCATAAAATCCATGGCTTCCAAGCTCCAATACTTCTTCATCTAAGGTCAGAATATGGTCTTCCATAGGTCAAAATGGGGTAGAATAATATTCTCTACAACATGGAACCATCGAAACTTGAAAATAACAAGTTAATTGCTAGATCAAAACTTGAGAAAAATCAAAAAATAGGTTTAAACTAGAACTACAAGATTAAAACTTCAGACTGAAAAATGCCAAGTTCTAAAGAGGCTAAGAATAGAGAAAGAAACACATTAAAGAAATAAAAATGGAGTTCTCTCGTGAAGCAAGCTGCACTTGCCGGGGGGGTAGGTGGAGCTCTACGCTAGGGAGGAAGAAGAATAAGGAGGAGTAAATGCTGAGTTATGAGGAGAGAGAAAAGTAGATGGAATATAAATGGGGTTAGTGGTGGTAGGTGGATGGTCTAGGTGAACCGGCCGAAACCACACCAACCCAAAAGCTTGCCCAAACCATGCCGAACCATGAATTACTACAATGAACCAAGACAACGCAACATGCACAATAAACCATGACTAGCTAAGATTACGAGCCTGAATACGTACACGTATACCAAAATACGTAATACGAACTATGGGCTCTACAAGTCGGTTCGGCAATTCGGTATCGGTACATAATTTCGGTTCAATTTTTTGGAATATTTTTAATCGGTATTCGGTTGATTTTTCGGTATCGGTCGGTATTTGCTCACCCCTAGGATTTTATCAGATATCCAATAAACTAGACGGATACGGATTTGAAGTGTCAAAAGAGATATCCGTTCGGATATCGGATCGAATTCGGATATTACAAAAAAAATTGGATACAGATTCGGATACTGTCATATCCGTACCGATAAGCATCCGTTGATACCCCTAGTTCGACACGAATGGACACAATTAATAAGATTATTTTTTAAAATTTTAACCAAACACAATTTTCAACTTTTGTGTTTTAAAACCATTTTTCAAATTAAAGTAACCAAAGACAAACTCAGAAAATAATTTTACAACTTTCTTTCGAAAAACTATTTTCAAAATAAAATTTCAGAAAACATAACTTTTCTTTTTCTTTCGGTCATTAACTATATGCAGTTATTATTCACAGTTATTGATTAGCAATTTTTTTTTCATTAACCATATGCATGGGGCCTCATCCAGTATGACAGTAATTGAATAGTAAGAAGTCCCTGGAAGTTAAAAAAATGGTTATTAACCAAAAAAAGTTATAAAGAACGGATGGGGCCCCATGATCTAGGTTGGATGGTGTCCCATGAATATAGTAAATAGAACTAAAAAAACTGCTTCAAGAAAAATGACTCGACGAGCCCACCGGCCGAGCCTGTCCATGGGAGGGGAGGAAGGAGATGGGAGATGAATCGGTAGGGGGGAGAGAGAGAGAGAGAGAGAGAGAGAGAGAGAGAGAGAGAGAGAGAGAGAGAGTTGAGAGAAGAAGGGGCATTTGGTTCAAGTTTTTGTGGCTTGGGAATATGTTTTGAATTCCTTACCCATGTTTGGTATGTTTAGGATTGAGAATGAGGAGGGAATATGAGGGGCTTAGGAGGGAAAGCTATTCCCATTGACTTGGGAAAGCTATTCCCAAGCCCCCTCTGAGAATAGATTTATTTTCCTAGGAATGATATTTGGCTACTTTGTTTGGACGGTTATACCCTCTTTCTATTTTCAAATTTTCAACTTTCTATCCCAAACATGTAAATCATCATGAAATTAATGAAAGGGTATTAAAGAAAAACTAAATAAATTAATATTTTTATCCCTTTGTAAACTAAACATGGAGATGAACTTTTTTAAATTTTTGAACAACCTATTCCCAACCTAACCAAACATGGGTATGGGAATGTTGAATTCCTTTTCCGTAGGAAAGGAATTGAAAACCTATTCCTAGGAATACAAAAACATGATCCAAACGAGCCCTAAGGGGGAGGGGGTTTGGTGGGGTGGGGCCCACCAATTTTTTTGGGAATGAGCTTTCTGAGAACATGTTTTTTCTACTCTCTAAAAGTAGCTTTTTAACTTCCGTTTTGGGAAAAAAAAATTTGGGAATGCAATTTTGAATGGCAGCTGCCAGACACATTTTGGGTTTGATTTTAGTTTAAACTAAAAAGAATGTTTAAAATCACAGCCAAATACTGCAATGCCTCAGTTCGTTGCAGGGCGAGGTTTTGGTTTTGCAGACACTATAGCGAATAAGGCAAAATGTCGATCTCTTATGATTCAGCGTAAAAGCGTAGCCTTCACGCGAAATCAACTAAAGTCAATATTTTCTTCGAATCGGACTTATGCCTTGCACCGCTTCGATTTATATATTCGAATCGACTCAAAGTTTTCTTTCGGCTAACGTAACTCTTTATCGATTCGCATCGATACTTTATTCGGGTCAACGCAACTCTTCGAGTTAACGACTCTTGTAATGCACCGTGCAGAACGGGATGTTACATAATATACCACTCAAAACAAGGTTCGTCCTCGAACTGAAACCAACGCTCAATGCATGTGTTTCTCTAGATCGTCTCACGATCTCATGCCACTATCATTTGAGTCATACAACTTAGTTTGGATCATATACATATTTTAGGCGTCCCACCAATATATCTATTTTAGCCAAGCTTAGTTGTAGAATATCAGGACAAAGCTAACAGGCTCAACTTAAACCCTCAAGCACCATCCATTCCGTAACACATGGTCATCTTTCAAACATCTTTGCACAACATGATTCAAAATCATAATTTTTGATTCCATATGCTTCCCACCGACTATTTAATGTACGCATTACATCAAGTCGTTGCGCATCCAATCGCAAAAATCCTTTGCAGCACTTACTCGTCCAACCATTCTCTGTCTCTCACATAACTTAAGTCTTTCATTTAATCGTTCGTAAAATTCTGCCTCAACGACATGGTCTAAGTCCAACATGTCCAATTTTTTCTTTGCCTACAGTTCGTACTATACATAATACGCAACTATTCCGACACGATTCACGTTCTCAAAATTATCCATGCATCGTGTCTGGGGCTACCCCCGCTAGATAACTTATCCAGATATCGTGCTTAATCTTCACGACTCAAGAGGTCCACTTACATCACCGACGCTTAAAGGCGACAATCACTTCGACACATGGTCTCTTCTGATACGTCTTATGTCACGTCCTCTTATAAAGCACGAAAGTTTCGATTTGAACTCTCGCTCCAATTCTGACTTGTTTGTCTCGCAAATCTCAATCGTGTGTTCGACACATATAGCCTAATCGTTACTCGAATCCGACCTACGACACAATTCCTAGAGTCGTTCCCCCACTTCCTTGCTCTCGTACATGGCACGATTTCCTACAATCGTCCATCTCCGTCGCTTATGCTTAGTCCTTTCATCTATCTATCCGATTATCGGCCAATCGAGTATATTTACGTATTCGCGAAGGCTACATTGCTAAATTTTGAAACACGATATTCAATCACCTAGACTTATTCTCAACATGCACTACATCATCATTTATCCTCGACATAATTTCTTATGCGCTTAATCTTCACGACTCAAGAGGTCAACTTGCATCGTCGACGCTCAAAGGCGACAATCACTTCGACACAAGGTCTCTTCCGATACATCTTATGTCACTTTCTCTTATAAAGCACAAAAGTTTAGATTTGAACTCTCGCCCAACTGAACACTTGTCACGATCCATATCCGCTTTTTCGGATACGAGGCGTGTCCAAGCCAACCTATGTTGCAGAGTCGATGGTAGAATACTGTCACGACCAATATTGCGCAAAATTATAAAATGTAACATCTATTGCTCATTCACATTATTAAATCAAATCTACAATTATTACAAGATTTATATTTAAAGAAAAGTACAAAGTTCTTATAAATAATGAAATTGATATCACATCTATCTAATTTCTAAGTTTTGGTCTGCAAGTACACCCGTATCTCCCAATGCTAAGTGAAGCCACAACTATCCTAAAAAATATTGGTTTTCAGTCAGGAATGGAATGAGTACATTCTCACAACAAAATCAATAAATGACAAAATTTATAAATCTGTAATAATACTGAGATACATGATAAGTAGATAAACATGGAATCATGGTAGGAATCATGCGAGTAAAAGCAGGAAGATATGGTACTCAAGACAAGCAATAACAAAAAACTGTAATGTAATAAGACTATATCTAACAAGTGATTTGAAATACACTTTCGACATGTAAACGGCTAAGAAATAAATTCGGCACCCCGCACGTGAATTGTGCGACTGCTATCAGGCAAGAATAAATATTTTGGGATATTTTTGGGAATGTTTATACGTCTACTAATGTACTTCCCCGCCCGACAAGTACCTATGGATTCAAATAGGTCACGAACACGAAAATATATTGGTCACGAACAACATGCAAGAATCCATAACTACTATCTTGTGTGACAAGCGTGTCAAGAATCAATATAATATTAATGTAAAACATTTTTAAATACAGGAAGAATAGAGATAATCAAATATAAAAACTATCAGAGATGTACTCACCTGAGGTCTTGTACTGGTGAAACCGATAATACTGTACCACTCAATGAGCCACAACAGTCAACACATGCAAAAATTTTCGGATGCTGAAATAAATATTACCAACATTTTCAGAATAGTCAAATTAGCTAAAATTGTCTGTCCTTAAGTCCAATTCTAGACACAGGGGCAAAACGGTAATTTTGGGTCAAAACAGTATCTGCCGTTGGACTCGCTTTGCACCGAAAAATGTGCCAGTCTATGATCTCTAAAGTCGTCAAACTATATGTCTATAGCTTCGGTTTTCTAATACGAATCCAATCGTATGTCCAAAGTTAGATTCCAGCGGGCCGTGCACAAAATCGCCCATTGAGTCGGATCGTGGGGCCCGCAAAATCGCGATCTGGTCAACTGCCTCAGAATCAGACCAAACTTGGCATACAGGACCAAAAAAATGATACGGTCATGTTGGCACAAGTTTTGTTTCGATCTGACGAGCGTGCACAAAGTAATTGAAGTTTGTGTAAAGTGGTCGATACGGTAAATTTTGACGGATACGCATCAAATTCGTCGTGCACACATGACCAATTTAAATTCCGTCAAAGCCCACACGTCCACGAAGCCATTACGCACCTTTTGATATTTTTGGTTCGCGATCACGTCTTCCGAATTGGCGGGATGTACGTCGTATCGAAGAAATTTTCTATATTTTTAATATTTTAAAACAATTTTTTGTTCAATTTTGGGATTCGATTTCTCGACACGTAGTCGATGATTTTGGCTTCTGTAAAAACATTTGTGAAGGCCTATAGGTTGTCTACAACATTGTTCAGAGGGTTTACCAAATCGGTCGTCGGATCGATCGAAATTGATCTTCCAACATGGGTTTATAGACTGCTCTATACCCTATTTCAGGACAGGATTTCTCTCGACTTCGTATCGAATTCTTGGACAACCTAGGGCTCTAAAATTAATTCTAATTGAAGGGAATTAGGGTCGTATAGTTTGTGAACGCACCTGAGAAAGAGGATTGTGAAACGATTGACCGAAGCAGCGGGAAAATTGCCCTAAAGATGGCATCTCACGACTGCTGCTACGGCTGCTCCGCTGCGGCTGTTATGTCCGTGTGCGTCCCTGGCGCGATGGCCGGCCGACGCAGCTGCGGCGACGCATAGGGCTACGGGGTCGGGGGCAGCGGTTTAGTGGGAAAGGGTTTGGCGATAGGGTTTAGATGAAACTCCCCTCCCTCACACGGTCTCTCTATATTTATACATTGTGTGCTCGGTTTCGGGCGAAGGGGTCGGGCTGGGACTCCCTTCTGCTCGGGTTGGGCTGGGGAAAAATTTGTATGGGTTTTGTTTTTCTTTTTATTTCCTATTATATATATATGTATGTACACACATATAATATTCCTACATGGTCATCTTTGGATGTACCGTATTACTACAAGGGCTTGTGCTTGGTTTGGGTTCAGTCCATTGGGTACAACCGGGTCTTCTACAATTCAATAAATCTTAATGATAATTAATTTAAACTATTTATAATGGTCATGTCATAACTTAGCCTGGTTTTCCTAGTTAGGACACTCCTATGGCGCAGTCTTCCCTACTATGGCTAAAACACCAGCCAAGGCACACCGCTGCACTATCTATGCCACGATTTCTAGTCACCTTGTACTCCGATTTCCAACCATGATCAAAGTCGTCTACCGTAATAATTAACTAATTAATTATTTATAAAAAATATAAAAATCACCATTTAAATAAAATAAATAATAATAAAAATATTTTAAAATTTTCGAGGAGGGGAGCTACAAATCTACCCACTTTAAAAATAATTTCGTCCTCGAAATTCTAATTCATAACTATTCCTTAAAATTCAAGTCTACTATTACCTTAATCTTATCAATTTAACTCTTCAAAATATTTCATAACCTTCTCTAGCCATTTTATAACTCTGAATACTTGAGGACTTCTACCCACCTTTGGTCACACTACTCCATCAAATCTCCTGTCGCTAAAACTTTATAATCTTTCAACTACATGATAAAATTGCTACCAATAGATATCTACTGCATATGACATCTATAATCATCTCCTATCTATCAGTAATCCAAAACTTAACAAGCAACAAATTTAAACAAGTGGCTAAGAAATATTGGTAAATTCTAGTAAGCATGACCATTTGTCGATCTGTACTAGGAAGGACAGGAAGATAAGGAAGAATAATCGAAAGCAATTATGAAGTTTCAAGAGCGGTAGAGAGTATCCAATGATGCAGGTAGAAAGAAAGTTCATGAACCATTGACTTATTTGCTAGATTGGGCTACTCTAGTCCAGTCACTTGCTAAATCGAAGAACCCTTCGTTTTCTCAGAGGGCTTGCAATCCGTACAATATAGAAGTTTCGTTCTCGAAATTATAAACAAGGTTCCAAACAGAACAGATTTTGAGAAATCAAGATTGTGATCTTTTTCGTGGTTATTTCAACACACGAGCAAGGGATAAATGCAATACAAGATCGTATCACGACTTCCAGGTAGATGGAATAAGGGTTACGAATGACTTCACATTCTAAGAGGGGGAGACTACATAATAGGTATAGGGACCTATTTCAAATAGTTCGGTTTTATAGTCCAAATATGATGGTATGCATGGATGGATTTTACTGGGTCTTAATGGGTTCCCTAATTGGACATTAATCGCTGGTTGGATAAATCTTGGATTTCAATCTATATTGACTGGACAAGATCCCATTGATAAAACTATTTCTACTAGGCTAGGGTAACCTAGAATAGGTTTTCACCCAAGTGGTTGAGCTAGATGGGCAGTCGGATTGGTTAAATAGGTTCTGTAAGCCTTATAGATGCGCCTTCCGTGACTTTTGTGTTTAAGTAGCACGAAAAGACACAATTGAGTGGCACACTAGTGACTTGTGCGTAGTGGACTTCGAATCGATCATAACCATATATTGGGTCGAATGAATTGAGTCGAGGTTGAGGCTCTAATGGGAGTCGAAAAGTATACTGGTATTATGGTAAGGGTTATAGCCAGTCCTTTTTGACCTGGAAGTCATACTACAATAATAGAGTACAAGGAGACGTGTTTGAGTGGGACATGATATACCTAGATGAAGATGGGCTCGTCTAGGTCTTGCATATGAAATTTGTTGGAAAGTAACAGCTGGTCTCGTGCTCCGAATATTAATGATACGGCCGGGGACACAAAATGAGCTAAATGGAAAGTGGGAGTCCATGGGGCACTAATTATCATCCTAATGGAAATTATTCTAATTAATTGATAATCCTCGTATATCCCAAAATTTTTAGAAGGCTTACAGCCTACTCACCTTAGAAGTTAGGACATAGTTTTAGGAATAATGAGGTTAGAAGGATTCCAAAGTCCGGATACTGTACCTCGACTCTTGTTAATAAAGAATAAGGCATGGCGTAACGGAATACGGTAGATATAAGTCAAGTCAAGGATCGTTCCTCAACAAATGGAAAATGAGTGTACATTGACACATGATCGATAAAATAGAACGATCTACTCGTCCATAGTATACAAGAGTCATCGACGGGATAACCAACTCTAAGGCACATCATCAGAAAAAAATTCTAACAACTGAGTCGTGAATTTCCATTTGTGTCGAACCTGCCAGACTATTGTCACAGGTTCTAGTGGTGAGGGCTTGTAGTGATCATGTATTACTGTTGATAACTGGTAGATCATAATACGACAGGATATTTAAGCTATGGTATTGGCAAAGCTAATGACTGTGATATTTTAATGCTAAGTCACGTCTAAAAATAAAATTGTATAACTAAAATAATACCTGTTGGATCCCTAATCTCGAAATAGGTGTTTATTATAATCATGGTAACTACTTGTGCTCTTGTCTATTCCTCTCATGTCTAAACTGCGGGCTTGGTCGAGTAAAGGTTGTGTTAAGGCATAAGGATTGCTAGTTAAGGCAATATTCAAGAAAATATTTAGAGACTCACAATGGATTTGTTTCTTACAAATAGTTAGTTTCCTAGGTTGGTAATTTGATCAAGGAAAAAATCCTAATCATTCTCGGACTCCAATGACTAGAAGATCATGATAGTAAGTTTAGGTTCAAGGGGAGGGCAAGTAATTCGAGGCAAGTTTGTAGTCACATGGCTGGCCGATGGCAGCTACACTTGTGTATACAACTATCATGGCCATGTGGATACTCTGTATCTATCTATCAAATACGAGTGTTCATCTTTCCAATTTGTGAAAGACAAAAGCAATAAGGAGTTCAAAAAAGATATCATCGAATACGATTGCGTGATTCAAGGGCGAATGTATAATTCAAGAGGAATTGTCAGTACAATCGCGGATGAGATCCTAGATACCTCTATATCTCAATCCACGTAGGGTGATTAAATGAAGAGCGAACCAAATGCGTCATGGTTGATCAGACCATAATACACTGATTCTGATTAGACAATATGTTAGTAGGTGTCCCTAATAAACATATATCTTGAATCAAGCTTGATAAAAGAGTAAGCTTGCAAAACTAGGATGTAATAGCAGCATTGGTCAAGATAGTCAAAATACAAGTATGCGAGATTTTGAAATGAGGCACTAGTAGTTCGAGTTTTGTGAAAATCAAAACCTTACCTGGTGTTCTTGCTTATACATCCATCCTACTATCTTCTTATCCATAAGGCCTTGGTCGACTAATGGGTTATGGACCTCTAAATTCTATATTCTAGGTAAACCTATTAGTGTCAGTCAATTACCTCGTTAATAGATCACAAGGACCACAGAATGCTAGGTTGGGAGACACGCTATCCAACTTACAGAACTTTCACTAGTATTGGCTTTAGAACTTATGGGACATACATGACATTTTCCTATCCTCTATAGTATCCTAAACTTGTAATTACGTCTGAAATCATTTTACCAAGAATTATGTCTCGCCCGTATACTCGGGCGGTGGTAAACCCTTGGTTCCGTGATTCAGATGTGATATGTTATCAGATACTCTACCTTATATTGACACAAGGTCCAAAGAGGTCAACAAAGATATAGTTTTAGCAATGTTCCATAACCTATGATTTCTTGAAATAATTTTAACTCTATGGGTCGTGCCTTGCCAGTGCGCTGCTGGCTGCAGTGAACCCACACTCTCCTTTCTCAAGTAATTGGCGATAGTGCACTGCTGTCTAGCCATCGCAGTCGTTAAAATTACTCCAACTACATTCCTAAGAACTTCAAGGAGCTGCTAGAAATTCAAACTAGTTGACGATGATAGAAGGCGTAAACACCTGCCTATAAGTCTCAATCCTTAAAGTAAAAGATTGATCCGAGAGGAAATAACTGAAGACAAGGGAAGTAGGAACATCCTAATCTTTATTTCATATGTATTCCAAATGGTTGAGGAAAAACTTTGAATCAAATCTACCTCGAGATTCGTATATGAATAACAGAATCATGAATTATAAACCAGTTCCATACAGCAAAATAGAATTTAAAATAGGCAATTCTAACTTATGATATAAGATTTATATCTAAATAGAGCAAAAGAAAATTGAACAGTTTATCAATATTAGAGCCTTAATTCTAGGAAAATCTAACTTACCAAGTGAATAGTATACCTACATTGGATCACATCGTCATATCAAAAGTAATAGTGTATCTGTAGAGATCTGGCAAGCTATCTAAATTTAATAATTCTTTATCTAAATTGCATGGCCTATCTGAGAACCTTAACTACCCAACGGTCAATTTGAACAAGGGGCTCCTAGTCCTAGTCATTCTCTTAAATCAATTTAACCCTAAGTTGTGAATGAGCATTTCCTAGTCGCAGGCTCGCAGTAGTACGACTGACATAGGTACTACCACGATTTCGCAATCTTTTGTAAAAACTGACCTGCATGTGCCACCACAAAAACTTGTCACGACCCGCATCCGCTTTTTCGGATACGAGGCATGTCCAAGCCAGCCTACGCCGCAGAATCGGCGGTAGAACGCTGTCACGACCAAGATTGCTCAAAAACCACAAAATATAACATTTAGTGCTCATTCACATTATTAAATCAAATCTACAATTATTACAAGATTTACATTTAAAGAAAAGTATAAAGTTCTTACAAATAATGAAATTGATATCACATCTATCTAATTTCTAAGTTTTGGTCTGCAAATACACCCGTATCTCCCAATGCTAAGTAAATCCACAGCTAACTTGAAAAATATTGATTTTCAGTCAGGAATGGAACGAGTACATTCTCACAACAGAATCAATAAATGGTGAAATCCATAAATCTGTAATAATACTGAGATACATGATAAGTAGATAAACAGTGAATAATGGTAGGAATCATACAAGTAAAAGCAGGAAGATATGGTACTCAAGACAAGCAATGACAAGAAACTGTAATGTAACAAGACTATATCTAACAAGTGATTTGAAATATACTTTCGACATGTAAACGGCTAAGGGGTAAATTCGGCACCCCGCACGTGAATTGTGCGACTGCTATCAGGCAAGAATAGATATTTTGGGATATTTTTGGGTATATTTACATGTCTACTAATGTACTTTCCCGCCCGGCTAGTACCCATAGATTCAAACAGGTCACGAACACGAAAATATATTGGTCACGAACAACATGCAAGAATCCATAACTACTATCTCGTGTGACTTGCGTGTCAAGAATCAACATGATATCAATATAAAATATTATTAAATACAGAAAGAATAGATATAATCAAATATGAAAACTATCAGAGATGTACTCGTCTGAGATCCTGTGCTGGTGAAATCGATAATACTATTCCACTCAATGAGCCACAACAGTCAACACATGCAAAAATCTCCGGATGCTGAAATAAATATTACCAACATTTTTAGAATGGTCAAATTAGCTAGAATCGTCTGTCCTTAAGTCAAATTCTGGATACAGGGGCAAAACAATAATTTTGGGTCAAAATGGTATCCGTCGTTGGATCCGCTTTGCACCGAAAAATATGTCAGAGTTTATGATCTCTAAAGTCGTCAAACTATATGTCTATAGGTTCGGTTTTCCAATACGAACCCAACCGTATATCCAAAGTTAGATTTCGGCGGGCCGTGCATAAAATTGCCCGTTGAGTCGGATCGTGGGGCCCGCAAAACGGCGATCTGGTCAACTGTCTCAGAATTGGACCAAATTTTGCATACATGACCAAAAAAGATACGGTTCATAAAGTAATTAGAGTTTGTGCAAAGTGGTCGATACGGTAAATTTTGACGGTTACGTATCAAATTTGTCGCGCACACGCGACCAATTTGAATTTCGTCAAAGCCCACACGTCCACGAAGCCATTACGCACCTTTCGATGCTTTCGGTTCGCGACCACGTCGTCCGGATTGGCGGGACGCACGTCGTATCGAAGGAATTTTTCTATATTTTTAATATTTTAAAACAATTTTTTGTTTAATTTCGGGATTCGATTTCTCGGCACGTAGTCGATGATTTTGGCTTCTGTAAAAACGTTTGTGAAGGCCTATAGGTTGTCTACAACATTGTTCAGAGGGTTTACCAAATCGGTCGCTGGATCGATCGAAATTGATCTTCCAACATGGGTTCAGGGACTGCTCTATACCCTATTTTAGGACAGTATTTCTCTTGACTTCGTGTCGAATTCTTGGACAACCTAGGGCTCTACAATTAATTCTAATTGAAAGGACTTAGGGTTGTATAGTTTGTGAACGTACCTGAGAAAGAGGATTGTGAAACGATTGACCGAAGCAACGAATTTTTTTTCCTAAAGATGGCATCTCACGGCTGCTGCTACTGCTGCTCCGCTGCGGCTGTTCTGTCCGCACGCGGCCCTTGCGCGGTGGCGGTAGCCGGCCGACGCAGCTGTAGCGGCGCACAGGGCCACGGGGTCAGGGGCAGCGGTCTGGTGGGGAAGGGTTTGGCGATAGGGTTTAGATGAAACTCCCCTCCCTCACGCGATCTCTCTATATTTATACATTGTGTGCTCGGTTTCAAACGAAGGGGTCGGGCTGGGACTCCCTTCTGCTCGGGTTGGGCTGGGGAAAAATTTGTATGGGTTTTGTTTTTCTTTTTATTTCCTATTATATATATATATATATATATATATATGCACACACATATAATATTCCTACATGGTCGTCTTTGGATGCACCGCATCACTACAAAGACTCGTGCTTGGTTTGGGTTCAGTCCATTGGGTACAACTGGGTCTTCTACAATTCAATAAATCTTAATAATAATTAATTTATACTATTTATAATGGTCATGTCACAACTTGGACTGGTTATCCTAGTTAGGACACTCCTATGGCGCAGCCTTCCCTACTATGGCTAAGACACCAGCCAAGGCACACCGCTGTACTATCCATGCCACAATTTTTAGTCACCTTGTACTCCAATTCCCAACAATGATCAAAGTCATCTACCGTAATAATTAACTAATTAATTATTTAGAAAAATCTAAAAATCACCATTTAAATAAAATAAATAATAATAAAAATATTTCAAAATTTTCGGAGAGGGGAGCTACAACACTAAATCTTGTATTTCACACTCACCCTCCTATGGTACTATAACTGACACACTTTTCACATACCTTGGTTCACAATTAGACACTTAGATTTTTAACTGAAAACTCACTGATACAAGATCACTCACTGGACTCCAAATTAGATACTCTAAACCAAGCCATAGTGCCCCAAGGCAAGCCAACCCTGCCTGCACGCTACAGTAGGCTCTTACCTACCTGAAATGGGGACAAGCCCGACCCTCATTTCTAAACCTCGAGCGGTGGCCAAAGTGGCCCTGTTGTTATACTCTCTTGCCTGTTCTCCCTCTCTAATTCACACACACTCGCTAAACACTCTAAACTACTCACATAATCCCCATTCGACGGGAGGAAGAAATAGTCCTCGACATTGAGCACAGTTGTCGGTGGTGCTGGCAGCGGGAGGAAGTTGTTGAAGTTGAAAGTTGTCATTTTGGGACTGGGAGTGGAACAAATGGTCTTTGTTTGTATGCACCACAATTCTAGGAAGTTGGTTGTTTGTTTCCCCGAACTGAGCTGAAAGGAGGATATATATATATATATATATATATATATATATATATATATATATATATATATATGTGTGTGTGTGTGTGTGTGTGTGTGTGTGTGTGTGTGTGTGTGTGTGTGTGTGTGTGTGTGTGCGATGCGGGGCATCCACAACGTCGGAGGACTGACGAAAATGGCCACGATCTGAGCTGGCGTGGGACAAAAGCATGAAAACTCATCGGCTAGGGCGTCGCACGGGCGGTCGAGAACCGGCACCATTCTACCATGGGTATAAACGACGACAGACCACGCGACCTGTCGTACGGTGCCCTATGGGCGTCGGGAAGACGTCGTAAAGGCGTCGTGCGCATAGAACAGGTGGCTGGGCGGCATCGACTGTCGTAGGCATCGTGAAGTCGTCGGGGGTGCCTTCGACGTCTGGGGCGAAGCGAGGCATTGAGTTGCCGGCGTCGAAAGACGTCGGCCGTCCCGTGAGGCTCTGGAGCGCACGGAGTGCACGAGGCATACGTATGGGGCGATGATGAAAAAGCCAGTGCGGACATGATCCGCACGAAGAGTCCGAAGCGACATGACGACCGACTAAAAATCGTGTACGGGGAGACACAATTTTACTGAGCCCGCACGTGCTGGGAAAATAAATAAATAAATAAATATATATATATATGTATGGGTTATATATATATATATATATATATATATATATATATATATATATATATATGAAAAAAAATATATATACCCGCACGTGCTGGGAAAAAAAAAAATATATATATATATATATATTTTTTTTCATATATATATATATATATATATATATATATATATATATATATATATATGGGGTTGTTCGCCATTAAATTCTTTGGTGATTGATGTTTTTAATTACAAACATAACATAGTACAATGTAGGACTTAGATGTAGTCCTAGGAGTACACTTTTGTATTTATCTCGGCACTGTGTCGATGGAGCGAGTGGTAATATGTTGACTCCGTTGACGATCTGACGATGATCTTGAACTCTTTGAAGGTCTGAATTGCTCTGGATGCTGGAGCGTTGCGAGGAGAAGTGGACGTTATGTGTCTCTTCTGGCCTCTGTATGTAGATATAATAGTCTGTTTGTATATATCTCTCTATGACTGTGTGTGTCATGACGGAGTGGTCCTTCTATTTATAGATAGCAGGCTGGCTGCTCATGTGCGCATATCGTCACGACTTGCACCCGCTTTTCAGACGCAAGAGCGTGAGCAAGCCAGCTACGTATCAAGCGGACTCCAGCCCCTCTCGAATACGTAAACGCTGTCAAGGCTACGGTTTACTGCCAAATCATGGCAAAACAAATCTATATCTCAAATCCACAATAGGTATACGAAACATGAATGAACACTTTGAAGTGTGGTCTGCAACCCACTAGCATAAATATTCGATAAGAGTCCAAAGAATATAATAAGAGTCCATAAACTGAATCAATAAATAGGATATCGCATGATAATGAAAGGAAAGCACAAGCTGGATAATAAACGTGTTATCAATACCTGACATCTCGCAAGCAATATCGTAATCATCTGAAACTCACAAGTGTCATAATCATCCGCCATCCCGAACTGCTAACTAACTCTATGCAATCACTAAACCTGAAGAGATCATCAGGTCCTCAGGGGACATAGCAAGATACATAAAAATATGCCTATCTAGCAGTTTAATCATGCATAAACTAGAAACAGGATATAAGCAAGGAACGAGACATACACATGGCAAGAGACTACGACCAAAACTGCTAACAGGTGGCTATCAACAAGTGGCTACTGACAGGTGACTATGAACTGGAACACAAGAACAACTACATGTAACTGAACTGCTGGATGAACAAGTGAATACGAGATCAATGGAATACCAAACCCTCGTCCCGAGTGGACTCTCTGGTTTGAACTAATCACTAACCCTCGTCCCGAGTGTGGACTCTCTGGTTAGTTCTAATCACTAACCCTCGTCCCGAGTGTAGACTCTCTGGTTAGTTCACGGCAAGGCACCCTCGTCCCGAGTGTGGACTCTCTGGTGCAAATAAATAACATCCTCGTCCCGAGTGTGGACTCATGGATGTAAACAAATTAAGACAAATATCCTCGTCCCGAGTGTGGACTCTCTGGTGCCAAGGAAACAAACACCCTCGTCTCGAGTGTGGACTCTCTGGTGCAACTGATCAACCCCCGTCCCGAGTGTGGACTCTCTGGTTGAGGAAAAATGATACAGGGAAATAGCAGTTCAATCACACGTACTCGTTCCAAGACACGACTCAGTCAGGGTATAGGTGAGACAAGGTACGACTTAGTCAAGACACAGTCAAGTCCAGTATAACTATACTGTCAAGTCAAGCAAGACCATAAACTGGTGAACATGGTATATAGAAAATAGATAAATCAAGTCAACTAAGAAGCTAATGAAACGTATAAAATCTATAACAAATAGAGTATCTATGATAATATAATAATAACATGAAAACTATAAACATAAAATTAAACTGTAGATGGAGGCAAGGTATCTTGCCTGGTGGTAGCACGAAGAACCAACAATATACCGTCAACTGGTACGCCAAGAAGTCCAAATCTCACAACTGTCTCCGAAAGCTGAAACAGACATTGCCTACATTCTCAGAATAGTCAAATTAGCCAGAATTGTCGGTCCTTAAGTCCAATTTTGGACACAGGGGCAAAATGGTCATTTCGGACCAAAACGGTGTCCGTCGTTGGACCCGCTTTGCACCGAAAAGCGTACTAGAGTCAATGGTCTCTAAGGTCGTCAAACTATATGTCTACAGATTCGTTTTGATGATACGAACCCAACCGTATGTCCAAAGTTGGATTTTGGCAGGCCGTGCACAAAATCGTCCGTTGAATCGGATCGTAGGGCCCGCAAAACGACGATCCAATCAACTGTCTCAGAATTGGACCAAACTTGGCATACAGGAACATAAAAATGATACGGTCCTGTTGGCACAAGTTTTGTCTTGATCTAACGAACGTGCACAAAGTAATTAAAAATTTTGTACAGAGGTCGATACGGTGAATTTCGACGGATACGCATCAAATTCGTCGCGCATACGCAACCAATTTGAATTCCGTTAAAGCCCACACGTCCACGAAGCCATTACGCGCCTATTTATGCTTTCGGTTCGCGACCACGTCGCCCGATTTGATGGGACGCACGTCGTATCGAAGGATTTTATTATTTTTAAAACAGGTTTTTGTCGGTATTCGGGATTAGTTTTCTCCGTATATAATCGATAAATTTTGAAACTACAAAAAGGGTTCTGGAGTGGTATAGGTGGTCTAGAAGTTTGTTAAGGTAGATATTTCAAGCGATAACAGGTGGACCAGAATCGGTCCTCCAACTGGGGTTCAAGACTTGTTCTATACTCTGTTTTTGGGATATGTTTTCCTTCGACTTTGTGTCGAATTTCCCTTCGAATCTGGATCGATTCACTACGAACTAATTGGAGGGGTTCCTAGATGGTTATATAGGTACTCTATTGAATTTTATGGCGTCAAAAATGATGTAGTATTTGTGGAGAAATCATACAGCGAAGTGACATACCTGGCTTTGCTGTCCTGCTTTGATGCTGCTACTGTTTTGTTTGGAATCGTGCGCGCGTGGTCGGCCTTCGGCCAGCGGCGGCCTGGCTATGTCGGGGCGGCGCGCATGCTAGGGGGGTCGCTGGGAGGTTGGGGGTTTGTGGGCCTCTCTTTTATTTGCTTTCTTTTTTTTCTTTTCTTTATTCACTCCCTAAATACTAAATACTTACATATATATATATATATATATATATATATATATATATATATATATATATATATATATATAAAATATATATATATATATATATATATATATATATATATATATTTTATAAAATATATATATATATATATATATATATATATATATATATATATATATATTTTATATATATATATATATATATATATATATATATATATATATATATATATAAAATATATATATATATATATATATATATATATATATATTATTTTATATATATATATATATATATATATATATATATATATATATATATATATATATATATATATATATATATATATACATACATATATATATATATATATATATATATATATATATATATATATATATATATATATACGCATATGTCCTATACGTACATGCTATATATTAATATCCGCTACAAAAATATAACTTATATATATGCATATGAATAAATATAATGATATGTACATATATACCATAAATACAAATACGACCAATAAATATTAAGTATAGTCAATATTTATAATATAGAATTCATAATTTATATACTAAACTTTATATAAATAATCAAAATTACATAGCCATATATATATATATACATATATATATATATATATATATATATATATATATATATAAGGCCTAATTCGGAGATCTCTTCTCTATCATCCTCCTTCTCCAAGTCGTTCGTGCTCAAATTTGGTTCCGGTTGTCCGAAGATGTCCATTGCCTCGGCAGCGGTTGCTGAGTGGGGCTTATCCGCAGCCTTCCAGGTCGCTCCACTCGACCCCAAACATATGCTCCTTTACCTATCATCCGACTCGGACTTCGCCCTCGCCCGGGCAAAAGGCACAGTCAAAATAGGAACTCAGATCGCTAAAGTTGTCAGATGGTCCCCCGACTTCAACCCATATATGGACTCAATAATCATCTCGACCTGGATAACCCTCCCCAACCTCCCCCTGGTCTGCTTCCCCGCAGCCGCCCTCAAACGGATAGCCAGCTCCTTCGGGACCCTAGTAACCATAGCGGAAGAAACCCGCAACCTATCCAAGTGCAACTACGCGAAGATCTGTGTGGAGCTAGACCTCGCGAACGACCCCCCCAAACTCATAGAGATCGAGCTCGGGAATATATCTCACAAACAGTAGCTGGTTTACGAGAACAACATCATCTTCTGCAAACACTGTTGGATGAGCGGCCACCTTATTCAACACTGCTTCCGTGCTCACCCTGAACTAAAGAAGAAAATCCCGTACACCCCACGCGTGCACACTGCTCAAAGAGACCCCGCCATCACCATCCACAAATCAAACCCTGACCCCCTCCTTCAGATCGAAGGCCAGACACACTCCCTCTCTCAGACGACCGCAACAACCAGCCAGGCTATCGTCCCCTTTAATCCCTCCACACTCGCCCTCCACAACTCGTTCGACATCCTATCAGGCACCCCCGCCAAAGAGGCCCACAACGACTACAATGAGCCCCCTTCCACCAACAAGATTACCTCAAGCTCAGCGGCCTCACACAACACCGACCAACAAGATTCTCCCAAGCTCAGCGGCCCCACACATCACCCAAACAGTGAGAACACACTCATTTCCCAACCCCACATCCAACCAGAGATCACCTCATCCCCCTACCACGAGGCCTTCCACTTCACCCAATCACCGGTCGTCCGATCCCAACAACCAGGAGAGGATCCGCCGGTGAGCTGTTCAGAGCTCCAGACTGCCCCAGAGACCACTCGTCACCCCTCCACTCCCTCAAAGGACGCTCAAACCACCCTCTGCCACATTTTAACTGGAAGGTTTTGGCAAGCTAAAGAAGCAGGGTTTCTGGACCATGGCAACCCCTTATGCGCCCTGGAAGATCAGGACAACGACTCATCCATCACTAACACTGACGTGGGCGGAAGCAGCGAACAAGGTCGGTCTAATAATGAGTCTGGAGGCAACTTCATTAGCGTCCTAACCAAAAAACATCCTACAAGAAGAACAAAAGCAACCAAAAGCAGATGACGGCAAGGACCACCAGGTCCACCACGAAGCACAACCATCCCCATACCACCTCTTCAACCGATGCTTAACATTATCTCCTGGAATATGAGGGGGCTCGGCAACAAACCGACGATGAACAGAATTCTCAGCCTCAAGAAGTTCTACCACATAGACATCTTAATAATTATCGAACCTAAAATCCCTCAAAACAGACTCAAAGCCACCCAACTCAAGCTAGGGTTCCCGCACGCCATCGCTGACGACAACGACATCTGGATTTTTCTCGCTCAAGACTTCCAATTTGGCATCATCCATGAATCTCCTCCCAATTACACTCAACAAGTTACAACTCCGCAATCTTCTGGAATTGTTACTGAAGAGTTAAGGAATCTCCGAACTCAATTTGAGGCATTCAAACAGAAGGATGGTTTACAAAGGTTAGGCATCAAGCAACCTTATCCGATAGAATGGAAGCAAGTATCGTATCCACCAAAATATAAACCTTCGACCATCTCTTTCTTTGATGGGACTACCTCCCCAAGTCAGTTCATTAATCATTTTGAAGTAATGACTGATCAATTGCAACCAAGCGATGCTCTCCTCACTCGGGTATTCATCGGATGTCTCAAAGGAATGGCTTATGAATGGTATAGAAGTCTCCCTGATGGGTGCATTACCTCATTTGCCGGTTTCAAACAAATGTTTCTTGAACGGTTCTATGAAGGGCTCAATGACATGACTATGTCAGCCCTCATAAGAATTAAACAGAAAAATAATGAAACTACTGAGGACTTCATTGAAAGATTCAGAAGAGAAGCCCTCAAAATGCCTCTCGGAACTCCCGATGCTGTTACTATCGACACTTGCAAGTCGAATCTCTTACCAATCATCAGCATGTGGACAAGGTCCACTCAGTTCCAAGATTGGCCTTCATTCATCGTCAGTGCCAAAGCTGCCGAAGTCAGTGCTGAGACCTTCAAAGGCCTGGAGGTACAAATGGCTCCCAAAGAATCAAATCAGAGTGCTAGCAATAGTGCTCGATCCAACAATCGAAAAGGAAAAGAGGCTCTTGAAGTTAATCTCCAGAGTAATAGTCAGGAGACAAAAACTACTCAAGCTACCCCAGCTCCAACAAATCAACAACAGAGACCTCCTCGACCGAAAGAAGAGTATTCTTTTGACGATGATGATGTTCAGGATATCTTTGAATGCTTGCTCAAAGGTAACAAGATTCAATTGCCAGAAATCAAAAAGCCTGATGAAGCCAATAAAACGGATCATCCAAAGTACTGTCCATATCATAGAATGTTGGGTCATACAATCCGGTCTTGCTATGTATTAAAAGGAAAGATCCAGGAAATGATTAAGTCAGGAGCTGTGACACTGACACCCAAAGACGTCACAGCAAATGTGATTTCAATGCAGTTCGGTGATTTCCCTCCTTTAATGGTGGAAAGTGGGATTGTTCCTATCCCCAAAGTAACTCTCGAGGTTGTGAACATCCCACCAGCACAGAATGAAGGACTTGTTCCTGTCACAACTAAGAAGGAAGAAATTATGTAGATTCACTCAGATTTAATGACGGAGTTTGAGACATCTTCCTCTTCTCCTCGGAAGACTCCTTCGTCTAAAAAGAAGCCTGGGAAGACTAAGTCGTGTAATGTGACCTCTAGTATCACACCCAATCTTTCTCTAACCCCTACTTTCATCTTGGCAAAAAATTCACCCCCTACGGAGGTAAAAACTGTACCTAAAGTTGAAGAAAGATACAAGCCTGCATTCCATCTATATAGTTCACAATCTCGTGAATTAATGGCGAAGATGGGTTATGATCTAGCCACTGCTCCTGGTTTGAACTCAGGCAAAGGACTCCGAGCACCTTTAGCCATCACCATGAGACATAATCAATCTCGCGTTGGCCTTGGTTTCTGGAATGAAGCTCTCATCAAACACAAAAGAACCAAGAACAAAATAAAGAATTGCAACATGGTTTCGATAAACCCTGAACCTGAGCCTGAAGGTGAAGTTCTTGCTGGAACTCGGTCAGGAAAAATATATCTGAAAGATTATGCTGAAATTCCTGAAGAAACTCCTGATGTCCCTCCGGTTACAGCTCCAACACCAGTCTCTACTGAAGAACCTTCAAATGTTCCTTGTTTTCCATAAATAAATTCACTTTATTTATTTTGTATCTGAGAAAATTACAACTGTAGGAATCTAATCTAGAAGACGATTACTTTATCCCTTGGACGATGCGATGAAGAAAACTTGAACTTCGAAGAACTTGGACAGCAACTGGGCAATCTCCCTGTTCTCTCTGAAAAATGACCTCTCTTCATGAAGGTGAAGAAACTCTCTTTTATAGAGTTCTGGATAACTGTCCTGAACCATACGCTCAGGTAGTTACTTGACGTGTGCAAAACTGCAGGGACGCATGGCAAATTCTGACGAAGACACGTTGGCGTGCGGTTGAGAGTAGTGGAGCACATTCAGGAGAGATTGATGGCATGAAGGCCACATTGCATAACTTCTGAATAAATGGGTAACTGAGTACAGGACACGTGAGAACGTGTGTTGACTGTACGTTGAAAATCATCCTGGATACAATTGCTGTAGAGTCATATGCTAGCTTTTGAAGAGGAGTCATACGCTGATTTGGACAGCGTAGTGCCATAGGAAATCCATACGCTCACTTTATGGGCAAGGAATCATGTGAGGTCCATACGCTTACTTGGCTGGGTGAAGAAGGAGTCATGTGAGGTCGATACGCTCACTGGAGAAGTGGCCACGTGGCTATCATCAATCTTCTTTGGTACACCATATCTTCCCATAACTGACAAAATCTTCTCGAGTGTCGTGACTGCGGATTTGACGGCTGACAGACTGTCAAAACTGACAGTAATGATGGCTTTTGTATTTATGAAGGCTGCTGAGTTGTCCTCGTAAAAGACAAAACCGACTCTTCGAAAACCTATATGACGGTTACTTTTCTCGTGACAGCTGTCTTTACACGAAAGATGAAGTGTCAGATTCATTCCTCATTTAAACATATGCTGTGCTGTCACTTCAGTAAATAATAAAATATTTATTGAGCGTATGGCTTTTGAATGAGCGTACAACTCTGAACTGAACGTATGGCTCTTAACTGAGCGTATAGCCTTGAGCATATGACTTTTGTTTGAGCGTATGGCTTCAACTGACATCTGTCTTTAAGCGTATGGATGAAAATGACAGCGTGTCATAATTTTCCACATCCTACAAGACCCCCTTCAAAGTTTTCGAACTTTATGAGTTTCAAAAGTTCGAAATTACTTTGAACAGAAAAGTGGGAATGAGTCTTGACACGCTGGCATTAAGTTCATTAAATGTCATGATGACTCTTCGAGATTGATTGAATCTGATGGAAGAATATGAACAGCCAGCAAGCTCTATTATATAAACCGAGAGAATTCAATTTTTGACTTTCATCTTTTGAAACCATGACTCCAAAGGAAGCCGCTGAATAAGAAGCACGTAAGTTGGGATTCTGTTCCCGTGGTGACCCCACTTTTGGGGGCCAAGAACCCGAACCTGTCGTCATCGAGCTCAAGGACGACCCTACGCATTTAGCCAAGAATTTCTTGGGCTACTTTGGTCTGGACGACTCCTCTTCTTTTGATGGGCAGAGCCTCGCAGAGAAGCGTAAAATGTTCGTTGTTCTGTTACACCGCATGGGGGTCCAAAGCGTAGAAGAGTTAGGCGTCAAGCTTAGTCGCTCTGGAAAATAGAGCGTGACTTTATTGCACTCCTTTCCTTTTCCTCCCTTTTTTTTGTAAGGCCATCAGTGCCTTAATGAAAAATGAATATTCAAGAATCCTCTGTTTAGTCCAAATCTGTGTTGAAAACCAACGTGCACCGATGAATAACTGTAGAATACGCCGTCTTCCAAGTTGTAAGTTACGCTAGATAGCGTATGCCAACGAAATAGCGTATATTACGCTATTTTCCAATGTTTTGTGAATTCCGCTGAATAGCGTATGTCAGCGTATGTTACGCTATAAATTACGCTGTCCTTTAACGTTGTGAATTACGCTAAATAACGTACGCCAATGAATAGCGTGCACCAATAAATAGCCCGTAAGTTACGCTATCTTCCAACGTTGTGGAAAGCACTCTTTGAATATTTCCAAGGCTGTGCTGGTTTCCAAAGTACACGTGTCATTCATTCCACGTTTACGAGCGCTATTCATGCGGATCCTTTCCAAGAATAGGTTCATGCTCCATACTTTAAATAGATAGAATAGTTTCACAGAACACATTTCCATCTTCCTTTTCTCTTTCTTTTCTCTGAGAACCAATGTGAGATTTCAATCTCAAATCAGAAAGCAAATGCTCCTGAACATTCGAATTCTGAGCAATATGTCAGACATCAGTTTGCCAATTCTCAATGTCAATCCTGAAGGTAAATCCAGTGTAATACACATACTGTTTTTGTTGTTTTGGAAAATAGGCTTTCTGTTTCTGAGCGTATATGGCATTTCTGTTGATTTAATTCTTTTTCTTTTGCGATTGTTGGGTCGAGTACTATTGCTAGCACTCTGATTTGATTCTTTGGGAGCCATTTGTACCCCCAGACCTTTGAAGGTCTCAGCACTGACTTCGGCAGCTTTGGCACTGACGATGAATGAAGGCCAATCTTGGAACTGAGTGGACCCTGTCCACATGCTAATAATTGGTAAGAGGTTCGACTTGCAAGTGTCGATCGTAACAGCATCGGGAGTTCTAAGAGGCATTTTGAGGGCTTCTCTTCTGAATCTCTCAATAAATTCCTCAGTGGTTTTATTATTCTTCTGTTTGATTCTTATGAGGGCCGACATGGTCATATCATTGAGTCCTTCGTAGAATCGTTCAAGGAACATTTGTTTGAAATCGGCAAATGAAGTAATACACCCGTCAGGGAGACTTCTATACCATTCATAAGCCGTTCCTTTGAGACATCCAACAAACACCTGAGTAAGGAGGGCATCGCTTGGTTGCAATTGATCAGTCATTACTTCAAAGTGATTAATGAACTGACTTGGGAAAGTAGTCCCATCAAAGAAGGAGATAGTCGGAGGCTTGTATTTAGGAGGATATGATACTTGCTTCCACTCTATCGGGTAAGGTTGCTTGATACCTAACCTTTGTAAACCATCCCTCTGTTTGAATGCCTCAAACTGAGTTTTGAGATTCTTTAACTCTTCTGTAACAATTCTAGAGGATTGTGGAGTTGTGACTTGTTGAGTGTAATTGGGAGGAGGGACTGCAGCATATGTACCACCCCCAGCTCCAGAGTGACTTGGGGTGGTTTGTATAGGAACATTAGATTGTACCCCCGGAATAGTAGAGGGTTCGAGGTTTGGAACAACAGGGGTATTCAATACCACTGGTGGTGCTGTCTGTTGTTGAGCCTGCATTAGAGTGTGCATAGCACTCAATGTATCTGCCATAGCTCGCAATTGTTGTTCTAAAGAAGAAATCCTCTGTTCATGAGCCTCATTACTAGTCGAAGGTTCATGATCACCTTCTGCCATGTAAGTGGTAATCATTCGAGGGATAGACGATGAAACAGTTTGCTCTGAATCATCGCTGTAAGAATTAGTATCTTTCCCGGGACTGTTTTCAGGAGTTAATGCCAGAAAGTTGGACTCTCCAAGAAAATCTTCCGTGATCTCCGGATTATTACTTGGATGAGAAGAAGAAGAGATTCTGGCCAAGGCTCCGGTCCTGGATCGGGTGCCAAGATAAACACCATCTTCAGAATCTGATATAGCGTCAGACCGGATTCTACCCCCAATATTTCTGGAGGTCATGTTGACAAAAGCATAAAGAGGTTCATCTTCATCTGATGTTGGTTCATATTGAATCCGTTCGAAAACAGACCGTCTTTTCGGTGAACAACAATATTGGATGACAACCCGAGGTTGGAAGTCACAACCATGCTTTTCATGGCGAATATAGGCAATGTCATAGCCAGATGGAGTGTCGATTCTCCGTTTGTTTTGTAAATATTCCCGGAGATCTGTAGGGATAGATTGGGAAGTACTGGAAGATAGTTTCTGTGTAGAAACTTGTCTTTTGTTCTTCTGTCTTCTTGGTTCTTGAGTGTATAGGGACCGATTAATTTGAGCCACATAGTTCCTGGCATATTCAACATCAGGGTCTAGTACACTTGTCTCAATTTGATAAGACTTTTTAATACCAGAAGCATAACTGTGGTGATTTTGATTAAGCTTGTTACGAAGATCCGTGGGAGATATGACTTTGGTATCAGTCTTGGATACTTGTAACTTGCCTTTCTCAGATCGAGAAATTTTGAGAGAAGGGAGATGAGTATTATTTCGACTAGGAGTCGGTAATAATCCATCTTTAGAGGAATTAGCCAAAAGGCGTTTTCCTTTGTTTGAGCTAGTAAAAGTACTAGTCAAATTAACTCCAGAGGTAAAGACCTCAGAAGTAGAGGAATCGACTAAAGAGTCTTTCTCCTTGGTTGGCACAAGATGCGCAAGTTGTGGGGGAATCATTTGTAGGTTCTGTGAAAGAGAACCCCCAGTCTGATTTTGAGAATCAGTCAAAGGACTGTATCTGTCAGCATACGCCGACTTCTTGTTAGCATATGCTGGCTTTTGCTTAGCGTACGTTGCCTTCTTGTTGGCATACGCTGGTCTTTGCTCAGTGTACGCTGCCTTCTTGGTAGCATACGCTGGCTTTTGCTTAGCGTACGCTGACTTTACCGCATGCTGCCCTCTGACTGCTGTACGCACAGAGTCATCAATAGCTAAAGAGCCGACTGCTGTCGTAAGAGCAGAAGGAGAAGGGACTTTGACATGTCCAGAGATGGTTTTCCTTTGACACACTGACTTGGTTAAAGAACCAATTTTGTCAGCGTGACTAGGGGAAACCATTGTTGCTGTGTTCAGGGAAGCAGAAGTGTGCTTTGTTGAAGTTGAAGATGTGTTCTTGTCAACGTGAGAAGTGACAGGAACATCTCGGGCTGTCGAAGAAGACTTGGGGACATAGACAGAACGTCCCGTCTTCTTGGCAGCAGGAAGAGCGGAGGAAGCAGTTCGGCCCTCCTTCGCCTTGAGCATTTCTTCGTAAGCAGATTGGTCGAATTGTACGACCATCGTCTTCTTCGTCGAGCCGATCGACGAAGTATCGCATTGAGTTGTTGCTATCTCGTTGGAGGAGACAGCTTTCCCCAGCAGAGTCGCCAATTTGTTTTCCATAAATAAATTCACTTTATTTATTTTGTATCTGAGAAAATTACAACTGTAGGAATCTAATCTAGAAGACGATTACTTTATCCCTTGGACGATGCGATGAAGAAAACTCAAACTTCGAAGAACTTGGACAGCAACTGGGCAATCTCCCTGTTCTCTCTGAAAAATGACCTCTCTTCATGAAGGTGAAGAAACTCTCTTTTATAGAGTTCTGGATAACTGTCCTGAACCATACGCTCAGGTAGTTACTTGACGTGTACAAAACTGCAGGGACGCGTGGCAAATTCTGACGAAGACACGTTGGCGTGCGGTTGAGAGTAGTGGAGCACATTCAGGAGAGATTGATGGCATGAAGGCCACATTGCATAACTTCTGAATAAATGGGTAACTGAGTACAGGACACGTGAGAACGTGTGTTGACTGTACGTTGAAAATCATCCTGGATACAACTGCTGTAGAGTCATACGCTAGCTTTTGAAGAGGAGTCATACGCTGATTTGGACAGCGTAGTGCCATAGAAAATCCATATGCTCACTTTATGGGCAAGGAATCATGTGAGGTCCATACGCTCACTTGGCTGGGTGAAGAAGGAGTCATGTGAGGTCGATACGCTCACTGGAGAAGTGGCCACGTGGCTATCATCAATCTTCTTTGGTACACCATATCTTCCCATAACTGACAAAATCTTCTCGAGCGTCGTGACTGCGGATTTGACGGCTGACAGACTGTCAAAACTGACAGTAATGATGGCTTTTGTATTTATGAAGGCTGCTGAGTTGTCCTCGTAAAAGACAAAACCGACTCTTCGAAAACCTATACGATGGTTACTTTTCTCGTGACAGCTGTCTTTGCACGAAAGATGAAGTGTCAGATTCATTCCTCATTTAAACATATGCTGTGCTGTCACTTCAGTAAATAATAAAATATTTATTGAGCGTATGGCTTTTGAATGAGCGTACAACTCTGAACTGAACGTATGGCTCTTAACTGAGCGTATAGCCTTGAGCGTATGACTTCTGTTTGAGCGTATGGCTTCAACTGACATCTGTCATTTACGCCAATTTGTTTTCCATAAATAAATTCACTTTATTTATTTTGTATCTCTCTGGATGTAAAAAGAACATGATAAATAGAAATCTTGATTTCTGTTTTTAGAGTGTACAATACCATCAGAGGTAATATGGACGTGATAGGATGTAAAGACTCAAAAAAGAAAGTCAGATTTATATTTATACAGGGGTCAAAGGTTATGAAAATGTGAAAGATAACGAATTCCAATCGATAGAAGATTATGAACAGACGAACCATCGGATGAATATAATAAATGCACGGATGAACCGTCAAGTATTAATGAATGAATATCGGGAAAAGACACGTTCCTTTAATTCTGGCAAATATATGCCTATAAATAGAGCATCTCTTTGAGTAGAAGGATCACACATTATTCTCTTTTATTCAAAATGTCTTCCGAAGAGAACACGAAGCTCTTGAAGTCAATCTCCAAAGCAGTAGTCAAGAAGTAAAGACTACCCAAGCTACTTCAGCTCCAACAAATCAACAACAGAGATCTCCTCGGCCGAAAGAAGAATATTCTTTCGATGATGACGATGTTCAGGGTATCTTTGAATGCTTGCTCAAAGGTAATAAAATACAATTGCCAGAAATTAAAAAGCCTGATGAAGCCAATAAAACAGATCATCCAAAATACTGTCCATACCATAGAATGCTGGGTCACACAATCCGGTCTTGCTATGTATTAAAAGGAAAGATACAGGAGATGATTAAATCAGGAGCTGTGACACTAACACCCAAAGACAAGACAGTCACAGCAAATGTGATTTCAATGCAGTTTGGTGATTTCCCTCCTTTAATGGTGGAAAGTGGGATTGTTCCTATTCCCAAAGCAACTCTCGAGGTGGTGAATATCCCACCAGCATAGAATGAAGGACTTGTTCCTGTCACAACTAAGAAGGGAGAAATCATGTGGATCCACCCAGACTTAAAGACAGAGTTTTAGACACCTTCCTCTTCTCCTCGGAAGACTCCTTCATCTAAAAAGAAACTCGGGGAAATTAAGTCATGCAATGTGACTTCTAGTACTACACCCGATTTTTATTTAACCTCTACTTTCATCTTGGCAGGAAATTCACTCCCTACTGAGGTAAAAACTGTACCTCAATTTGAAGATAAGTACAAGCCTGCATTCCATCTATATAGTTTACAATCTCGTGAATTAATGGCAAAGATGGGCTATGATCTAGCCACTGCTCCTGGTCTGAACTCAGGCAAAGGACTTCGAGCACCTTTTGCCCTCACTATGAGACATAATCAATCTCGTGTTGGTCTCGGCTTCTGGGACGAAGCTCTCATCAAGCATAAAAGAACCAAAAGCAAGATGAAGAATTGCAACATGGTTTCGATAGATCCTGAACCAGAATCTGAAGTTGAAGTTTATGCTGGAACTCGGTCAGGAAAAATATATCTCAAAGATTATGCTGACACTTCTGGAGAAACCTTTGATGTCCCTCCGGCTACAGCCCCAACACCAGTATCTACTGAAGAACCTTCAAATGTTCCTGTCGAGACAGTTCCATCTAAACCAACAACAGCTGACAAGGGCAAACAACAAGTCCGCTTCGACAAACCATTGAAGAAATCATCCCCTACAGGACTTGAAAAGCCTTATAATTTTGATATATTGGCTCAACTAGTCAATACACCAGCTAAATTGTCAATCTTCGAACTCTTACGTCTCTCTAAAGAGACTCGAGAAACTTTGAGTGAAGCACTGTTACAAGCAGAAACTTGCTTAACTCTCCTCAAGAAGTTGGAAACAGAACCTGTCTCTCACTGCCATAATGTATTGGAATTTATTCCAAACATTACCTTTACGCAGGACGATATGCTGCTAGAGGATAATCGACATGATCGTCCTTTATATCATACAGGATATATTGATTCTATGAAGGTTGATCGTTTACTGATTGATCCAGGATCCGCTCTCAGTATTATGCCAAAGGCTATGTTAGATGCATTGAAGATACCTGTGCATAGTCTTTCCAGCACTATCACTACCATCTTGGGATTCAATCAAGGAAAAAGTGAGCCTTTAGGCAAGATTCGCCTTAAATTTCAAATAGGCGATCTTCGTACTAAGGTTACTTTTTACATCATCGACAATCATGGTTGCTCGTACAATGCTCTATTGGGGAGACCTTTCTTGCATGAACATAATATTGTTCCTTCAACTCTTCATCAGTGCTTCAAATATGTTGATGATAATGGAGAGGTTCAAAAGGAAGTGGCAGATCTTTACCCATTCAAAGGAGTCGAAGCTTACTTCAATGACGCTCGCATGTACAAAGATGAATACTCGAAAGTCTTGCAAGCTATGGATAATGAAGATGAGACATCCAAAGTTGACACCTTTATTATTCCTGTAAAAGGGCGTATTACTCCTCCACAGTCTGTTAAAACATCTGAAGAAGGCTCACTGATAATTCCGGTCAGTGGACGTACTACTTCATCATCCGCCCAAGGCTCACTGATAATTCCTGTCAGTGGATGCACTACTGCACCATCTTCCCAAGATTCACAAAGTTTGCTGATCATTCCTGTCAGTGGACGCATCACTCCCCCTCCATCTTCTCAGGCTAGATCAGATACTCTAGTCATTCCAGTCAGTGGACGCATTACTTATCCACGGTCTTCTTCAAGGGAGCTCACCTCTTCTGAGCCTTTTGTTATCGATCTTAATCGAAACAAAAATTCTAACTGTTCTTCTTCTTCCCCCTTTGTCATTAATCTGACTAAGTCTGATAAGGCTCAGCGTTCTGTTGTAAATACAGCATCTAGTATTAATGAAGCATCTCCTTTGCAGTATATTGATGTTTGTAGTTATGTACAAAGTTATTTACAATTGCTAGATAGCTTAGAGCCACTAACTATAGGGGTTGTTCAAGCTCTTCATACAGACGTATCATTAGACTCTATACAGAAATCATACTTTGTGGTCCCCAGTCGAAAGAAGGGAGAAAATCCAATATTTTTCTATAAAGGACCTCAGAATCCTCCTAATCTGGAGGAGGATGATATAAATGACGATACTGGAAGATTACAGCTACGTCGCTACAGTCAGCAATCCAAAAATATCATCAAGAATATGGGTTATGATTTCAGAACCAGTCTTAATGGAAAAGGAAGAAGAATGCCTGTTCGAATTCCTCCATTAAAATACGGAAGGACAAAATGTGGTTTAGGTTACATTGCTCCCACCCCTTTTATCAACATAGTTCATGAAGAGTCAAAATTCAATAAAGACGAACAATCTGAAGATGAACGATCTGAGTCTTCTGATTCCCTTTCTTGGGATTCTGATACGAGTGTTGGCGATCTTCATCGCTCTATTCTATCCATCAATATGGTCTCTGTTGATGGCCCACAAGAAAATGGTGAAGATGAGGATGATTTTGAAATATCACCTGAATCAGAACAATGGGCTCAAAGATTAGATAATCAATGGGAATTCAGGTTTGAACAGAGGGAACCTCCTACTGAAGATAAACTGATCCAAATTGATGTTGGTGAAGAAGGTTCCCCTAAACCAATATTCATCAGTGAGAGTCTTTCAGAAACAGATAAGCAAGATATGATCAAGCTTATTCGTGATTACATCGATGTCTTCGCCTGGAGCTACGAGGATATGCCAGGACTAGATCCGAAGATCGCAATGCACAAGCTTAATATTATGCCAAATGCTAAACCAGTCAAACAGCAACAGCGACGATTTCGTCCAGACATTATGGATGCAATTGAAGCTGAAGTCAACAAGCTTATGGCTTCTGGATTTATCAGAGAGGAACAACATCCTGAATGGGTGGCTAACATCGTTCCTGTCCTCAAGAAGACCGGCAAGATCCGAGTCTGTATAGACTTTCGTGATCTCAATGCTGCTTGTCCTAAAGACGAGTTTCCTCTTCCAATTACAGATGTAATGATTGATAACACATGTGGTTTGAACGAATGTCATTCATGGATGGGTATTCGGGGTATAATCAAATCAAGATGTTTCCAGATGACGAGAGACATACTTCTTTCAGAACACCGATCGGTACATATTGTTATACAGTGATGCCGTTTGGTCTCAAAAATGCAGGAGCAACATATCAACGAGCAATGAGCACTATATTCCGTGAACATCTCCAGAAAACAGTCGAATGCTATGTTGATGATATTGCAGTCAAAAGTCGACGAAAGGAGGATCATATCCAAGATTTGAAGACTATATTTGATTTAATGCGTCAGCATCAACTTAAAATGAACCCTACTAAGTCCTTCCTAGGCGTCTCTAGTGGCAAATTTCTCGGCTTCGTCATTACCGCTAAAGGTATACACGTGGATCCCGAGAAGATCAAAGCCATCCAAGAGATGCGTCCTCCACGCACCTTAAAAGGGCTACGAGGATTTCAAAGAAGGATTGCTTATATCAGGAGATTCATTTCCAACTTATCAGGATGCTGCAGACCATTCCACAAACTTCTGAAGAAATGTGTATCTTTCATCTGGAACGAAGAATGTCAAAAAGCATTTGACGACATCAAACAGTACCTCATGAACCCTCCAGTTTTGGTACCTCCCGTCTCGGGAATACCATTTCTCCTATATGTTCGAGCTATGGATCATTCTCTTGGTGCCTTACTCGCCCAGAAAAATAAAGATGGTCATGAACAGGCCATTTATTATCTCAGTCGCACAATGACAGGCGCTGAACCGCGTTATTCTCCAATCGAGAAAGAATGCCTAGCATTAATGTTTGCTGTTCAGAAAATGCGATATTATATTATCGGTCAGACGATTCACGTCATTTCCAGAGTGAATCCACTCAGGATTATGATGAAGAAACCCGGTATTCTCAACTCTAGACTTGCTAATTGGGGAATCTTGTTAGCCCAATACGACATGCATTATATTCCTCAGAAGTCGGTTAAAGGACAGGCTCTTGCTGATTTTCTAGCAGCTCATGCAGTCCCAGAAGATTCTAAATTATATGATGAGATTTTCGATGAAGTTCTGGATTCAAATATGGTTTCTGAAGAAGTTCCTACCTGGCGTCTATTCTTTGATGGAGCATCTAGAATAGGTCCTAACGGCGATATTGTCGCCGGAGTTGGAATTGTTCTTGTATCCCCAGAGGGATTAACTATTCAGAGGGCTTATTCTCTGGATCAATCATGTTCAAATAATGTTGCAGAATACAATGCGTTGCTCATTGGTCTTCAACTCGCTAAACATCTGGATGTTCAATATTTAGAAGTTTATGGAGACTCTAAGCTTATCATCAATCAGATTAGAGGAACGTATGAAGTTCGTCATCAAGATTTGATACCTTATCATCGAACAGCACTCTCTATGGCCTCCTCCTTTGAAGGTTTCTTTATTGAACATGTTCGACGAGCCTATAATGCAGAAGCTGATGCTTTGGCTAATCTTGCTGCTGTATTAGCCATACCAATCAGACGTCAGCAAGTGATAGTGGTTTATAACCGAGAACTATTCTGCGTTGAAAATAATCTGGCTTTGGCTTTTCCCCATAATCCAGACGAAGATTCTCTCAACTTTGATGCTGAATTAAAGTTTGACAAAGTGTCCTTGTCTTCTTCCGATTCTACTATGGAATATGTCTTTTCTAACAAAATAGACACCGTAACTGAAGACTGGAGACGTCCGTTTCTGGACTTTGTGTTGTATGACATACTTCCGGATAACCCGAGTGAAGCAGCATCTATCCGGCGCCGGTCTCTCAGATTCTATTATAATCATACTACGAAGACACTATATCGTCGAGCCTATGATGGTCTTCTCCTTCGATGCATCGCTGGTGAAGAAGCACAACAGATAATCCGTGAAGCACATGATGGCGTCTGCGGAGCTCACCAGCCAGGTCCAAAACTTCAAGATCGTATCCGACGTATGGGTTATTATTGGCCCACGATGGTAGCTGATACCATTCAATATGCTCGGAAATGTAAAGCCTGTCAAATTCATGCAGACTTTATCCATCAACCATCGGAGTTCTTACACACAACAGCGACATCATGGCCCTTTGAAGCTTGGGGCATGGACGTCATCGGTCCTGTCAATCCACCATCATCAAAAGGACATCGATTTATTCTAGCAATAACTGATTACTTTTCTAAATGGGCTGAAGCAATCCCGTTATCTGAAGTCAAGACTTCTAATGTTATCAACTTTGTCAAACATCATGTCATCTATCGATTTGGTGTTCCTCGGCGTATTATCCATGATAATGGACCACAGTTCGTCAGCCAGAAATTTACTCGATTCTGTGATGATCATCGGATTAATAATCTGGCTTCTACAGCATATAATCCAGCAGCCAATGGACTAGCAGAAGCTTTCAACAAATCAATCATCAAACTCTTGAAAAAGTTCGTTTCTTCCAATAAACGTAACTGGAGTGAGAAGCTTGGTGAATGTTTATGGGCTTATCGCACCACAGTTCGCAATGCGACCGGATGTACACCTTTCTCTTTGGTATATGGGTGTGAAGCTGTTCTTCCCCTCGAGATACAAATTCCTTCTTTGAGAGTTGCAATCTCCAATGAATTTACAACAGAGAATAATGATCGACTTCGACTTCAGGAGTTGGAAGCTCTAGATGAAAAGCGATTGTATGCGCAACAAAATATCGAACTATATCAAGCCCGAATCTCAAAAGCTTTTAATCGGAAAGTCAAAGTCAGAACATATCAGAAGGGAGAATTGGTCCTTACTGTCAGACGTCCGATGACCATGACACATATGAGCAAAGACAAATTTGACGCGAAATGGGAAGGCCCATTCGTAGTAAACAAAGTCTTCTCTAATGGAGCATATCAGCTTGCCTCTATGGACGGGAAAGTCACGATGATGCCTATCAATGGCAAATTCTTAAAGAAATATTATGTATAAATTTCATCAATATATATAATATTTTCATTACTCCCCAGCAGAGTCGCCAATTTGTTTTCCATAAATAAATTCACTTTATTTATTTTGTATCTGAGAAAATTACAACTGTAGGAATCTAATCTAGAAGACGATTACTTTATCCCTTGGACGATGCGATGAAGAAAACTCGAACTTCGAAGAACTTGGACAGCAACTGGGCAATCTCCCTGTTCTCTCTGAAAAATGACCTCTCTTCATGAAGGTGAAGAAACTCTCTATTTATAGAGTTCTGGATAACTGTCATGAACCATACGCTCAGGTAGTTACTTGACGTGTGCAAAACTGCAGGGACGCGTGGCAAATTCTGACGAAGACACGTTGGCGTGCGGTTGAGAGTAGTGGAGCACATTCAGGAGAGATTGATGGCATGAAGGCCACATTGCATAACTTCTGAATAAATGGGTAACTGAGTACAGGACACGTGAGAACGTGTGTTGACTGTACGTTGAAAATCATCCTGGATACAACTGCTGTAGAGTCATACGCTAGCTTTTGAAGAGGAGTCATACGCTGATTTGGACAGCGTAGTGCCATAGGAAATCCATACGCTCACTTTATGGGCAAGGAATCATGTGAGGTCCATACGCTCACTTGGCTGGGTGAAGAAGGAGTCATGTGAGGTCGATACGCTCACTGGAGAAGTGGCCACGTGGCTATCATCAATCTTCTTTGGTACACCATATCTTCCCATAACTGACAAAATCTTCTCGAGCGTCGTGACTGCGGATTTGACGATTGACAGACTGTCAAAACTGACAGTAATGATGGCTTTTGTATTTATGAAGGCTGCTGAGTTGTCCTCGTAAAAGACAAAACCGACTCTTCGAAAACCTATACGACGGTTACTTTTCTCGTGACAGCTGTCTTTGCACGAAAGATGAAGTGTCAGATTCATTCCTCATTTAAACATATGCTGTGCTGTCACTTCAGTAAATAATAAAATATTTATTGAGCGTATGGCTTTTGAATGAGCGTACAACTCTGAACTGAACGTATGGCTCTTAACTGAGCGTATAGCCTTGAGCGTATGACTTCTGTTTGAGCGTATGGCTTCAACTGACATCTGTCTTTAAGCGTATGGATGAAAATGATAGCGTGTCATAATTTTCCATATCCTACATTCCTGTTGAGACAGTTCCTTCTAAACCAACAGCAGCTGACAAATGCAAACAACAAGTCCGCTTTGACAAACCATTGAAGAAATCATCTCCTACAGGACTTGAAAAGCCTTATAATTTTGATATATTGGCTCAACTAGCCAATACACCAGCTAAATTGTCAATCTTCGAGCTCTTACGCCTCTCTAAAGAAACTCGAGAAACTCTTAGTGAAGCACTGCTGCAAGCAGAAACCTGCCTAACTTTCCTCAAGAAATTGGAAACAGAACCAATCCCTCGTCTTCATTGCCATAATGTATTGGAATTAATTCCAAACATTACCTTTACGCAGGACGATATGCTGCTAGAGGATAATCGACATGACCGTCCTTTATATCATACAGGATATATCGATTCCATGAAGGTTGATCGTCTACTGATTGATCCAGGATCTGCTCTCAGTATTATGCCAAAAACTATGCTAGATGCACTGAAGATACCCGTGCATAGTCTTTCCAGTACTATCAGTACCATCCTGGGATTCAATCAAGGAAAAAGTGAGCCTTTGGGCAAGATTCGCCTTAAATTTCAAATAGGCGATCTTCGCACTAAGGTTACTTTCTACATCATCGACAATCATGGATGCTCATATAACGCTCTATTGGGAAGACCATTCTTGTATGAACATAATGTTGTTCCTTCAACTCTTCATCAATGCTTTAAATATGTTGATGATAATGGAGAGGTTCAAAAGGAAGTTGCAGATCTCTATCCATTCAAAAGAGTTGAAGCTTACTTCAATGACACTCGCATGTACAAAGATGAATACTCAAAAGTCTTGCAAGCTATGGATAACGACGATGAGACATCAAAAGTCGACACCTTTGTTATTCCTGTAAAAGGTCGTTTCACTCATCCGCAGTCTCCTAAATCATCTGAAGGAAGTTCGCTGATAATTCCTGTCAGTAGACGCACCACTCCCCCTCCATCTTCTCAGGCTAGACCAGATACTCTAGTCATTCCAGTCAGTGGACGTACTACTTATCCACGATCTTCTTCAAGGGAGCTCACCTCTTCTGAGCCTTTTGTTATCGATCTTAATCGAAACAAAATTTCTGATCGCTCTTCCTCTCCTCTTTTTGTCATTAATTTGACTAAGTCTGATAAGGCTCAGCCTTCTGTTGTAAATACAGCATCTAATATTAATGAAGCATCTCCTTTACAGTATATTGATGTCTGTAATTATGTACAAAGTTATTTACAATTGCTAGATAGCTTAGAGCCACTAACTATAGGAGTTGTTCAAACTCTTCATACAGAAGTATCATTAGAGTCTATACAAAAATCATACTTCGTGGTCCCTATTAGAAAGAAAGGAGAAAATCCAATAATCTTCTACAAAGGACCCCAGAATCCTCCTAACTTGGAAGAAGATGACAAAAATGACGATACTGGAAGGTTACAACTACGTCGCTACAGTCAGCAATCCAAAAATATCATCAAGAATATGGGTTATGACTTCAGAACAAGCCTCAATAATAGAAAAGGAAGAAGAATGCCTGTTCGAATTCCTCCATTAAAGTACGGAAGGACAAAATGTGGTTTAGGTTACATTGCTCCTACCTCCTTTATCAACATAGTCCGTAAAGATTCAGAATCCGATGAAGACGAACGATCTGAGTCTTCCGATTCCCTCTCTTGAGATTCTGACACAAGTATTGGTGATCTTCATCGTTCTATTCTATCTATCAATATGGTCTCTGTTGATGGCCCACAAGAAAATGATGAAGATGAGGATGATTTTGAAATATCACATGAATTAGAACAATGGGCTCAAAGATTAGATAATCAATGGAAATTCAGGTTCGAGCAGAGAGAACCTCCTACTGAAGATAAACTGATCCAAATTGATGTTGGTGAAGAGGGGTCCCCTAAACCAATATTCATCAGTGAAAGTCTTTCAGAAATAGATAAACAAGACATGATCAAGCTTATTCATGATTATATCGATGTCTTCGCCTGGAGCTACGAGGATATGCCAGGGCTAGATCCGAAGATCGCAACGCACAAACTTAATATCATGCCAAATGCTAAACCAGTCAAACAACAATAACGACGATTTCGTCCAGACATTATGGATGTGATTGAAGCTGAAGTCAACAAGCTTATGGCTTCCGGATTTATTCGAAAGGAACAACATCCTGAATGGGTGGCTAACATCGTTCCTGTCCTCAAAAAGACCGGCAAGATCCGAGTCTGTATAGACTTTCACGATCTCAATACAGCTTATCCTAAAGACGAGTTTTCTCTTCCAATTATCGATGTCATGATCGATAACACATGTGGTTTCGAACGAATGTCATTCATGGATGGATATTCGGGATACAACCAAATCAAAATATTTCCAGACGACAAGAGACATACTTCTTTCAGAACGCCGATCGGTACATACTGTTATACAGTGATGCCGTTTGGTCTCAAGAATGCAGGAGCAACATATCAGCAAGCAATGAGCACTATATTCTGCGAACATCTCTGAAAAATAGTCGAATGCTATGTTGATGATATTGCAGTTAAAAGTCGACAAAAGGAGGATTATATCCAAGATTTGAAGACTATCTTTGATTTAATGCGTCAGCATCAACTTAAAATGAACCCTACTAAGTCCTTCCTGGGCGTCTCTAGTGGCAAATTTCTCGGCTTCGTCATTACCGCTAAAGGTATACACGTGGATCCTGAGAAGATCAAAGCCATTCAAGAGATGCGTCCTCCACGCACCTTAAAAGAGCTACGAGGATTTCAAGAAAGAATTGCTTATATCAGGAGATTCATTTCCAACTTATCAGGACGCTGCAGACCATTCAACAAACTTCTGAAGAAAGGTGTATCTTTCGTCTGGAACGAAGAATGTCAAAAAGCATTTGACGATATCAAACAGTATCTCATGAACCCTCCGGTTTTGGTACCTCCCGTCTCGGGAATACCATTCCTTCTATATGTTCGAGCCATGGATCATTCTCTTGGTGCATTACTCGCCCAGAAAAATAAAGATGGCCATGAACAGGCTATTTATTATCTCAGTCGCACAATGACAGGTGCTGAACCGCGTTATTCTCCAATCGAGAAAGAATGCCTAGCATTAATGTTTGCTATTCAGAAGACGCGACATTATATTATTGGTCAAACGATTCATGTTATTTCCAGAGTGAATCCCATCAGGATTATGATGAAGAAACCTGGTATTCTCAACTCCAGATTAGCTAATTGGGGAATTTTGTTAGCTCAATACGACATGCATTATATTCCTCAGAAGTCAGTTAAAGGACAGGCTCTTGCTGATTTTCTGGCAGCTCATGCGATTCCAGAAGATTCTAAATTATATGATGAGATTCCAGATGAAGTTATGGATTCAAATCTGGTTTCTGAAAAAATTCCTACCTGGCGTCTATTCTTTGATGGAGCATCTAGAATAGGTCCTAATGGCGATATTGTCACCGGAGTTGGGATTGTTCTTGTATCCCCAGAAGGATTAACTATTCAGAGGGCTTATTCTCTGAATCAATCATGTTCAAACAATGTAGCCGAATACAATGCGTTGCTCATCGGTCTTCAACTTGCTAAACATCTGGATATTCAATATTTAGAAGTTTATGGAGACTCCAAGCTTTTTGTCAATCAGATCAGAGGAACATATGAAGTCCGTCATCAGGATTTGATACCTTATCATCGAGCAGCACTCTCTATGGCCTCCTCCTTTGAAGGTTTCTTTATTGAACATGTTCGACGAGCCTATAATGCAGAAGCTGATGCTTTGGCTAATCTTGCTGCTGTATTAGCCATACCAATCAGACGTCAGCAAGTAATAGTGGTTTATAACCGAGAACTATTCTGCGTTGAGAATAATTTGGCTTTGGCTTTTCCCTATAAACCAGACGAAGATTCTTTCAACCTTGATGCTGGATTAAAGTTTGACAAAGTGTCCTCGTCTTCTTCCGATTCTACTATGGAATATGTCTTTTCTAACAAAACAGAAACCATAATTGAAGATTGGAGACGTCCATTTTTAGACTTTGTATTGTATGACATATTTCTCGATAATTCGAGTGAAGCAGCGTCTATCCGGCGTAGATCTCTCAGATTCTATTATAATCATACAACGAAGACACTATATCGTCGGGCCTACGACGGTCTTCTCCTTTGATGCATCGCTGGTGAAGAAGCACAACAGATAATCCATGAAGCACATGATGGTGTTTGCGGAGCTCATCAACCAGGTCCTAAACTTCAAGATCGTATCCGACGTATGGGTTATTATTGGCCCACGATGGTGGCTGACGCTATTCAATATGCTCGGAAATGTAAAGCCTGTCAAATTCATGCAGACTTTATCCATCAACCGTCAGAATTCTTACACCCAACAGCGGCATCATGGCCCTTTGAAGCTTGGGGCATGGACGTCATTGGTCCGATCAATCCACCATCATCAAAAGGACATCGGTTTATTCTAGCAATAACCGATTACTTTTCCAAATGGGCTGAAGCAATCCCGTTATCTGAAGTCAAAACTTCTAATGTCATCAACTTCGTCAAACATCATGTCATCTATCGATTTGGTGTTCCTCGGTGTATTATTCATGATAACGGACCGCAGTTCGTCAGTCAGAAATTTACTCGATTCTGCGACGATCATCGGATCAATAATTTAGCTTCTACAGCATATAATCCAGCAGCTAATGGATTGGCAGAAGCTTTCAATAAAACGATTATCAAACTCTTGAAAAAGTTCGTTTCTTCCAACAAACGTAATTGGAATGAGAAGCTTGGTGAATATTTATGGCCCTACCGCACCATAATTCGCAATGCGACCGGATGTACGCCTTTCTCTTTGGTATATGGGTGTGAAGCTGTTCTTCTCCTCGAGATCCAGATTCCTTCTCTGAGAATTGCAATCTCCAATAAACTTACAACAGAAAATAATGATCGTCTTCGACTTCAAGAACTGGAAGCCCTAGATGAAAAGCGATTGTTTGCTCAACAAAACAACGAGTTGTATCAGGCTCGAATTTCAAAAGCTTTTAACCGGAAAGTCAAAGTCAGAGCATATCAGAAGGGAGAACTGGTCCTTACCGTCAGACGTCCTATGACTATGACACATATGAGCAAAGGCAAATTTGATGCGAAATAGGAAGGCCCATTCGTAGTAAACAAAGTCTTTTCTAATGGAGCATATCAGCTTGCCTCTATGGATGGGAAAGTTACGATGATGCCTATCAATGGCAAATTCCTAAAGAAATATTATGTTTAAATTTCATCAATATATATAATATTTTCATTATTCCCCAGCAAGTATAAAATTAGAGTTAATTCTTTCCTACATAAATCATCTCGATATCGTTATCCCCAGTGGAAACTGATATTCTGTCATGTATCATCTTCCCAGAGAATTTGATATTCTGTCTTATTAGATCCCCAGTGGATTTAATAAAGATCTCATATAGAAAATCACATCCAAATTACCTCTGAATTTTCTATCTCAGTATCATGTTTTCTATAAAAATGATATCTAGTCTTTTGATTTCCGAGTTCAAAGATCATGGAAAATAGAGTCCAAAGATATCTTTATATCTGAATTCTGTTTTCTCTAATCAGTATTAAACTAAAATTATCTTTGGTTTAATATCATCTGATAGAATTACAAAGTTTATTTGTTTATTCTATTCTATTGAAATATGTCATGTATTAGGTACCTCTGAACATGTTTTCTACAAAAATATCATCCATAGAATTGAAATCAAGTCAAAATATTCATTTCTTTAATCAAAGTCAAAATATTGATTACAATTGGATTTCAAAAAAATTCAACATATGAAAAATGTAAAAGATCTATTTAGGAGGAGTAATTATCTCCTGAATACGAACAATTACATTATTCATCTTTTCTTCATGAGCTTTGTGGATTCGCTCTGCTGCTTCAACTCCAACCATTCGTTGATCATAATCCGCGATAATAAAGCTACGACGGTTTGTCTCTTCAATCTGGTTAGCCTGCATCAGTTTCCGCTCTTATTGTAGAAGTTGGCAGCGTTCAGCTTCGGAGGTACGAGCAGTGACAATCTCTGATTGTTTCTTTTCCACGGAAGCAATTTGCTCCTGAAGACGAGCTAATTCCTCCACGATTTTGAGCCTCTGCCCGAGTAACTCTTTTTGGGGCAGGCCCAGCAGCACCTTTGCCCCGCTTTCTCTTTGGTGTACTGTCGGCAGATATACTCTCTTCAGCACTTCCAATGGGTACATGTAATGGTTGATGAAGTTCATCAGAGAAGAAAGTCTCTAAAATTTCATCATCAACTTCATCAGTAGCTAGAGGATCTTCTTGGTCGTGACAATCTCTTGGCAAGGCTGATTTGGTTGATTTCTTTTCAACATGAATAAAGCTTCTACCTAAGATGCTGAATTTTTCATCAAAGGTATTAGCTGATACATAGAATTTGGCATAAGATGCCAATATTCTAGCCCCTCTCCGATAAGTAACCGGATCTGGCATGGAAAAGGTAGCTCCTGTACCTTTAGCAATAAAGTATATCCAAGCTCTGGCTCCATCGATTAAACCGCCTTGGTAGCCAAAACATGTCGTTGCATTTCCCACGTGCAACTGATCATATCCAAACTGCCGAGCAAACCTACTCGGAAGATATGGCTCCAGATAGGTGATATTATCACGACGGCAGATTAAGTGAGATGGCCTGATCCTCTTCAGCCATTCATGTTGAATATCATCCAACTCATTGGCACCAATGCCATCAATCAATTTCCCAGGCATAGTTTCATAACTAACAGGTGGAGGAACACAAGTGAAGCTCCATAATTCTTCCCTGTTTAGTATGGTTCTACAGTCCGTCAGAGTGTCATATTTCCACTTCGGCGTGTGACTGTATCTTTCCAGAAAGGTGTCATCTGGTCTAGCCATCCCAGCATTCATGAGAGATTCAAAATGGAGAAGTAGCCACCCAAATAAATATGTAAAGGGCATTTCTACCCGAGGAAAGGTTGTGAGTCGCTTCCTTGCCAATTCAAACATTCTGTCTGTGTATGCTCTTAAGCCAGCATTCAGACGGCATGTCATTGCTGTCAGCAAATCCATCATGTACCCGAAAGTCAGACGGACTGCTGTAAAGACAACTCCTCTGTGCATCCTGTCTGCTGAACAGGTGCCAGGTACTACAAATTTTCTCAGCCAGAGAGATATAAATCCAGCCAGATGACCTTCAGCAGATAATTCTCGGCTACCCTGCTTAATATAGGTCTCCAACCTATCACCGGCTTTGTAGGTGCCTTCGTCTTCTTCAATGACGATGTCGTCATGAGTGGTATCCCGAATTAGTTTATCAATTTCAGCTTGACTTAAAGGTTTAAATTCACCGACATATTGATCGATCTTCTTCTTCTTCTGAACTTCATCAGTACGGCCTTGGAATAAATAGGCCATCCACTTAGAAGAATAGCAGTTAGAATCTCCCTCTGCACCTTGTCCTTTATAAAAAGCTTTACAAATACTGTAATGGCACATTAATTCTTCAAAGACATGAAGAACCAGTGGGTTGGCATCGGAGATTTTATTCATTTCATCAATGAATGGGATATACTCCTCATATGGCAAATCTCCTGTTGGCAGCTGAGAAATATTTGCCATCTCATGGAGGGCGAATCCCATCTCGCCTCTTGGAGTCATGAAAGTACCGTTACGGTAATTATACCTCTCCGCTAATGCCAAGAACAAATCCGAATTTGGCCTAAAACTATAAGCGGTGCACTTGATGGCATTATATAGACCTATTGCCTTTAACTGTTCTCCAAAGTTTTTCAGAATCCATCTTACAAGAACAGTCCATCTGGTATTCTCCGGATTTACCAGACTAGTCAGCCTCATAGACTGTTTTGGGTAAACAGCATTCTCCAGCTGAACAAATTCATTTGCAAAAATTGGGACTCTAACTGGCTTCAGAAGTGCCGAGTCCTCGGGAGGAATGGTAGCTGGCAGCAGTCCTCGCAAAGCTGATACATGTGGTTCAGTACCACTGCGGAATCTTCCTTGACGATATCCTATCCACCCAGCTTTTGCTTGACGGGATGGAGTGATATCCCACTTCATTTGTCTTTGGTGACTCGCGTGGAATAAGCGAGCTATGTTGATACTTTTTGATAAACCAGTCAGATACATTGGCTGATTTGCATCACCATCCCTATAATAAGAGTCTGATACTTTATCCAGAGCAGGTTGGGAGTTTATGTCAATAGCATCTCCAAAAAGAAATGCTGGCTTCGAGTGGGTAACACCATCCATACTCTGTAAAGACAGTCCACTCATCAAGTTCAGCAAGGTGTCATTTTCCTGATTTGTCAAAAGAGCTATCCTTGTAGAAGGTCCATCGAATTGGGGAAAACGAACATGTGATAGGTCACTTTTATAGTTATTTCCTACACATCCTTCAAATTTTGCCTCCTGAGCCAGAATATCTACTGCAAAAGAAGAATAAAAAGTTAGAAATCTTCAACACAAAGAGATGGCAGACTCAAAGTTCAACATACGCTCAGTATATCTTAAACGTATGGTAGACTCAAAGTTCAACATACGCTCAGTATATCTTAAGCGTATGGTAGACTCAAAGTTCAACATACGCTCAGTATATTCTTAAGCGTATGGCAGACTCAAAGTTCAACATACGCTCAGTATATCTTAAGCGTATGGCAGACTCAAAGTTCAACATACGCTCAGTATATCCTTAGCGTATGGCAGATTCAAAGATCAATACGCTCAGTTTATCTTAAGCGTATGGCAGACTCAAAGTTCAACATACGCTCAGTCTATCCTAAGCGTATGACAGATTCAGAGATCACTTTTTACGCTCAGTCTATCCTAAGTGAATGATTTTAAAAGTTCAGTTTATGTTCAGCTTGAGCGTATCAGAGTATGGTTGACAAGATGATCATCAAAAACATACGCTAACACAGGAGTTAGTGTATCTCAGTGAGACAACTTGACATAGCGTATTCTCTCAAGACAGCATATTTTGACATTTCTATCAAAGATACGCGTATCTTATAGAATACGCTCCAAACATATTTTTCGTATAAACAAAAAAATATGGGATACGGCTAAACCCTAAAGAGGGAAGCATATTTTCTGACGTATTTGGCCCTAAAAAGGGGATACGTTTTATGATTTTGTTCTAACCAGAGCCCTAAATAGGGGATAGTTACTGTTCATCATCTCCATCCTCACCATAGAGGGGCTTTAATGGACGTTCGCTTTGTCGAACGCACTCATCGGTAGCCTTCTTAGCAGTGGCGGCAGGCTGAGATGACTCTGCAGGAGCCTTCCCCTTTCCCTTCGCAGCAGCGTCGACCTTGGGTGCCATTAATGATGACTGAGTCGAAGAAGAAGAAGAAGAAGGCTTAAGTTTTTGGGGCTTTTCTCTCTCGAAGACGGATACGAAAGTAAAGAAATAAATTAGGTTTGGAAAGACCTATTAATAGAAGAAAAGAAGAAGTTCAAACGGCGGCCGTTCTTTAAACAGAATCCCTAAAAGATTTGCACTGATATTGAGAAAGATAACAAACTCATGCCAGCGTGTCAAGACTTATTCCCACTTTAAGTTCAAAGTAATTTCAAACTTTTGAAATTCATAAAGTTCGAAAACTTTGAAGGGGGTCTTGTAGGGTGTGAAAAATTATGACACGCTGACATAAGACTCAGCCAAAGTCATACGCTCAAGGCCATACGCTCAGTCAAAACCATACGCTCAAGGCCATACGCCCAGCCAAGGCCATACGCTCATCTAAAGGCCGTACGCTCAGTGAATATTTTAATATTTCTTGAGATGACAGTACAGTATATATTTAATGAAGGATAAATCTGACACTTCGTCTTTCGTACAAAGATAGCTGCCCTATGAAGATTAGCCGTCGTATAGGTTTTCGAAAATTAATTTTTGTCTCTTACGAGGACAGCTCAGCAGCCATCATAAATGCACAGCCATCATTGCTGTCATTTCTGATAGTCTGTCAGCCATCATATCTACAGCACAATGCTCAAGAGATATTTGTCAGTATTAGAAGATATGGCATATTTGAGAAGATTGAAGACAGCCACGTGTCTACTCCCTCAATGCATACGGCTCCTTGCCCAACCAAGTGAGCGTATGGACTCCATACGACTCCTTGCCTAACCAAGTGAGCGTATGGACTCCATACGACTCCTTGCCCAACCAAGTGAGCATATGGACTCCATACGACTCCTTGCCCACCAAGTGAGCGTAAGGACTCCATACGACTCCTTGCCAACCAAGTGAGCGTATGGACTCCATACGACTCCTTGCCAATCAAATGAGCGTATAGACTCCATACGACTCCTTATCAATAAAGTGAGCGTATCAGCTTTATATGGCTCTACACTGTCCAAGTCGGCATATGCAAGACATGTGCCTTCAAAAGCTAGCGTATGACTCTTCTTCAACAAAGACAGCGTATTACAGCAAATGCATCCAGGATGATTTTCAACGTACAGTCAACACACGTTCTCACGTGTCCTGTACTCAGTTACCCATTTATTCAGAAGTTATGCAATGTGGCATCCATGCCACCAATCTCTCCTAGATATATTCCACTACTTTCAACCGTACTCTAAAGTATCTCCACCAGAATTCGCCACGCGTCCCTGCAGTTATGCACACGTCAAGTAACTGATTGAACGTATGCTTCAGAACAGTTATCTAGAACTCTATAAAAGAGAGTTTCTTCATCTTCATCAAATACTACAGACAATTCAGAGAGAACAGAGAGATTGCCCAGTTGCTGTCCAAGTTCTTCGAAGTTCGAGTTTTCTTCATCGTATCGTCCAAGGGATAAAGTAATCATCTTCTAGATTAGATTCCTATAGTTGTAATTTTCTCAAAAATACAATAAATAAAGTGAATTTATTTATGGAAAACAATTACGCACCTTTCGATGCTTTCGGTTCGCGACCACGTCGTCTGGATTGGCGGGACGCACGTCGTATCGAAGGAAATTTCTATATTTTTAATATTTTAAAACAATTTTTTGTTTAATTTGGGGATTCGATTTCTCGGCACGTAGTCGATGATTTTGGCTTCTGTAAAAACGTTTGTGAAGGCCTATAGGTTGTCTACAACATTGTTCAGAGGGTTTACTAAATCGGTCGCTGGATCGATCGAAATTGATCTTCCAACATGGGTTCAGGGACTGCTCTATACCCTATTTTAGGACAGTATTTCTCTTGACTTCATGTCGAATTCTTGGAGAACCTAGGGCTCTACAATTAATTTTAATTGAAGGGACTTAGGGTTGTATAGTTTGTGAACGTACCTGAGAAAGAGGATTGTGAAACGATTGACCGAAGCAGCAAATTTTTTTTCCTAAAGATGGCATCTCACGACTGCTGCTACTGCTGCTCCGCTGCGGCTGTTCTGTCCGCGTGCGGCCCTTGCGCGGTGGCGGTAGCCGGCCGACGCAGCTGTAGCGGCGCACAGGGCCACGGGGTCTGGGGCAGCGGTCTGGTGGGGAAGGGTTTGGCGATAGGGTTTAGATGAAACTCCCCTCCCTCACGCGATCTCTCTATATTTATACATTGTGTGCTCGGTTTCAAACGAAGGGGTCGGGCTGGGACTCCCTTCTGCTCGGGTTGGGCTGGGGAAAAATTTGTATGGGTTTTGTTTTTCTTTTTATTTCCTATTATATATATATATATATATATATATATATATATATATATATATATATATATATATACTTATATATATATATATATATATATATATATATATATATATATGCACACACATATAATATTCCTACATGGTCGTCTTTGGATGCACCGCATCACTACAAAGACTCGTGCTTGGTTTGTGTTCAGTCCATTGGGTACAACCGGGTCTTCTACAATTCAATAAATCTTAATAATAATTAATTTATACTATTTATAATGGTCATGTCACAACTTGGACTGGTTATCCTAGTTAGGACACTCCTATGGCGCGACCTTCCCTACCATGGCTAAAACACCAGCCAAGGCACACCGCTGTACTATCCATGCCACAATTTTTAGTCACCTTGTACTCCAATTCCCAACAATAATCAAAGTCATCTACCGTAATAATTAACTAATTAATTATTTAGAAAAATCTAAAAATCACCATTTAAATAAAAAAATAATAATAAAAATATTTCAAAATTTTCGGAGAGGGGAGCTACAACACTAAATCTTGCATTTCACACTCACCCTCCTATGGTACTATAACTGACACACTTTTCACATACCTTGGCTCACAATTAGACACTTAGATTTTTAACTGAAAACTCACTGATACAAGATCACTCACTGGACTCCAAATTAGATACTCTAAACCAAGCCATACTGCCCCAAGGCAAGCCAACCCTGCCTGTACGCTACAGTAGGCTCTTGCCTACCTGAAATGGGCACAAGCCCGACCCTCATTTCTAAACCTCGAGCGGTGGCCAAAGTGGCCCTGTTGTTATACTCTCTTGCCTGTTCTCCCTCTCTAATTCACACACACTCGCTAAACACTCTAAACTACTCACATAATCCCCATTCGACGGGAGGAAGAGGTCGTCCTCGACATTGAGCGCAGTTGTCGGTGGTGCTGGCAGCGGGAGGAAGTTGTTGAAGTTGAAAGTTGTCATTTTGGGACTGGGAGTGGAACAAATGGTCTTTGTTTGTATGCACCACAATTCTAGGAAGTTGGTTGTTTGTTTCCCCGAACTGAGCTGAAAGGAGGATATATACATATATATATATATATATATATATCTGTGTGTGTGTGTGTGTGTGTGTGTGTGTGTGTGCGATGCGGGGCATCCACAACGTCGGAGGACTGACGAAAATGGCCACGATCTGAGCTGGCGTGGGACAAAATGGGGCATCCCGTGCATGAAAACTCATCGGCTAGGGCGTCGCACGGGCGGTCGAGAACCGGCACCATTCTACCATGGGTATAAACGACGGCTGACCACGCGACCCGTCATACGGCGCCCTATGGGCGTCGGGAAGACGTCGTAAAGGCATCGTGCGCATAGAACAGGTGGCTGGGCGGCATCGACTGTCGTAGGCATCGTGAAGACGTCGGGGGTGCCTTCGACGTCTGGGGCGAAGCGAGGCATTGAGTTGCCGGCGTCGAAAGACGCCGGCCGTCCCGTGAGGCTCTGGAGCGCACGGAGTGCACGAGGCATACGTATGGGGCGATGATGAAAAAGCCAGTGCGGACATGATCCGCACGAAGAGTCCGAAGCGACATGACGACCGACTAAAAATCGTGTACGGGGAGACACGATTTTACTGAGCCCGCACGTGCTGGGAAAATAAATAAATAAATAAATAAATAAATAAATAAATAAATAAATAAATATATATATATATATATATATATATATATATATATATATATATATATATATATATATATTTAATCAAAGTCCCCTCTTTTATTAATCAAGGCTCAAAATGCCGAAGCCTGAAGAAGTTACAAGGCAGGAAGCCTGAAACCAACAAAAAGACAGGGGAGGCGGCTACGCCCGTCGAAACTAACTGAAGAGAGGTTGCCAGAATGCTGGAGGGCTGTGGGAGCATAGCGAGCTTCTCTTGCGACATTGGCGTTTGATCTCCCGAATGAGCTGCTCGACCGAGTATTGGTGACCTTCGTATCTCGCTTTGTTGCGATTCTTCCAAATTACCCTGGTGGCAGCCGCAGCTACGATCTGGTGGCCGTGGGATGCGACTCCCCAAAGGGCCAGGAGATCGTTAAAGCGCCCGTCGTCTGAAGTGATGTTGTAAATGCGGTTGAGGGTGGTCCAAGTTTGGTCGGGGAGGCTTCCCTCCCGAAAGATGTGGTCAATAGACTCTGTCTGCCGATCGTCGCAACAATTACAGGCCGACGCCAGGCTGAAGCCGATGGAGCGAAGGATTTCGTCGGTCGGCAATTTCTTTTTCGTGACTCTCCACAGGAGGAAAGACCATTTCTTAGGGATGCATGAATGCCAGAATCATGCGATGAAGTGCTCTGGGCCGTTCTCGTGGATCGCGGCCCTCGCCGATCGCACGGAGAAAGCTCCGGAGGCTTCCAGCGACCATCTCACTTCATCCGCGTTAGGTCCAATGGTAAGACCATGCTGACGAATGCTGTCAACCGTTTCGTTGTTGGTCCAATCACGAATTCGGTCCCAATGCCATTCGTTATTAGTGGGATTCTACAGGTCTTTGATTTTGCTGTTGCTGGAGGATCCGGAAGTGTTCGGGATGAGGCTATCGTCGATCCATCTTTCCAAGAAAAAGTTGGCCTTGCCGTCCCCCAGATTGAGTCTAATCGCTGGTTCGGCCAAGTCTCGGCCCCGTAAAATGCGACGCCAAGCCGCGGAGGATCTGCTATTGGCCCTAGCCTTCGCTGGGTGGATGTGCTTAAAGTATCTGGCCTTCATGAACCTGGTCCATAGGTTGTCGCTCGTGCGTAATTTCCACCACAATTTCATGGAGAAGGCTTTGACGATGTCATTGAGTTTGGTGAACCCAAGCCCATCGGTCGCAATCGGGGTGGCCATGGAGTCCCAGCTGGCCCAGTGGTGTTTGTCTTGACTATCATTATGACCCCAAAAGAACGTGCAGAAGATCTTCTCGATGGACTCAAGGACCTTCTTGGTCGGAGAGCAAGCCGCTAAGATGTGGATGGGGACGGAGTTAAGGACATAATTGATGAGGATAATTTTGTCGCCTGGGGATAGGGTGGCGTTGTGCCAACCTTCGATCTTGTGCCTGATTTTGGTGATGAGGTTTTCGAAGATGCTGGTGTTGGATCTGCCGTACACCAGAGGGCATCCGAGATAGTTGAAGGGGGGGGTGGGCCACCGAAAAGGAGGTGAGGTTGGTTAGACTAGCGGCATTCTCGATTTTGATGCTATGGTGGGCGTAGATGATGCTCTTAGAATGGTTGATTTTCTGGCCGGAACAGGTGGAGTACCGCGTCAGGATGTTATGAACTACCTCCATCGATCCGACGTCCCCAGAAGAGAAGATCAGTAGGTCGTCGGCGAATGCCAGGTGGGTGATGGTGGGGCATCCGCTGGCGGTATGGTAATGCTGGAAATTCGGGGTGTTGGGCATGTTGTTGAGGTTTCTGCTCAGGTCGTCAGCTGCGATGATGAAGATTGTGGATGATAGAGGATCGCCTTGTCTGACCCCGCGGCTAGACTTGAAAAAGCCTTCGGATTGGCCATTGATGACAGTGGAGAACCAGGAGTTACTAACGGCTCTCCACACGATGTTGGTCCAATTCTTCGAAAATCCGAAAGCTCTGAAGACCCAGATCATGAATTGCCAATCAAGTCTGTCGTAGGCTTTCTCCATGTCAATTTTGATGGCAATGTTTCCCCCTCTAGCAGGGAACTTCATGCAGGTGATGAGCTCCTGGGCCAGCATGATGTTGTCTTGGATGTTCCTCCCTCGAACGAACCCGCTTTGCTCCTCCGAAATGATTTTGGGGAGAATGTCTGACATTCTAGTGGCAATGATCTTGGATATAATTTTGTTGGTGAAGGTGCAAAGGCTGATTGGCTGAAGTCTCGGAATGAGTTGGGGTTGTCTTTTTTCGGAATGAGGATGAGGTTGGCGCTGTAGATGGCTTTGGGGTAGTGGGCTCCTTCGAGGAAAGCAATGGTCGCGTCGGTGATATCCCGCTTGATAATCTCCCAGCAGGAACGAAAGAAAACACCAGTAAACCCATCAGGGCCGGGGGCGCTGTGTATGTTCAACGCCCACACCGCGTCTTTCACTTCCTATTCAGATAGGGGACGATCCAATAAAGCATTATCGGAGTCGTTGATGATGGCTGGGATTTGGTCGAGAAATGAAGAGTCTTTGTGGACCATTTCCTTAGTGAATAACTTATATATATATATATATATATATATTATATATATATATATATATATATATATATATATATATATATATATATATGGGGTTGTTCGCCATTAAAATTCTTTGGTGATTGATGTTTTTAATTACAAACATAACATAGTACAATGTAGGACTTAGATGTAGTCCTAGGAGTACACTTTTGTATTTATCTCGGCACTGTGTCGATGGAGCGAGTGGTAATATGTTGACTCCGTTAACGATCTGACGATGATCTTGAACTCTTTGAAGGTCTGAATTGCTCTGGATGTTGGAGCGTTGCGAGGAGAAGTGGACGTTAAGTGTCTCTTCTGGCCTCTGTATGTAGATATAACAGCCTGTTTGTATATATCTCTCTATGACTGTGTGTGTCATGACGGAGTGGTCCTTCTATTTATAGATAGCAGGCTGGCTGCTCATGTGCGTATATTGTCACGACCTGCACCCGCTTTTCAGACGCAAGAGCGTGAGCAAGCCAGCTACGTATCAAGCGGACTCCAGCCCCTCTCGAATACGTAAACGCTGTCAAGGCTACGGTTTACTGCCAAATCATGGCAAAACAAATCTATATCTCAAATCCACAATAGGTGTACGAAACATGAATGAATACTTTGAAGTGTGGTCTGCAACCCACTAGCATAAATATTCGATAAGAGTCCAAAGAATATAATAAGAGTCCATAAACTGAATCAATAAATAGGATATCGCATGATAATGAAAGAAAAGCACAAGCTGGATAATAAACGTGTTATCAATACCTGACATCTCGCAAGCAATATCGTAATCATCTGAAACTCACAAGTGTCATAATCATCCGCCATCCTGAACTGCTAACTAACTCAACGCAATCACTAAACCTGAAGAGATTATCAGGTCCTCAGGGGACATAGCAAGATACATAAAAATATGCCTATCTAGCAGTTTAATCATGCATAAACTAGAAACAGGATATAAGCAAGGAACGAGACATACACATGGCAAGAGACTATGACCAAAACTGCTAACAGGTGACTATCGACAAGTGGCTACTGACAGGTGACTATGAACTGGAACACAAGAACAACTACACGTAACTAAACTGCTGGATGAACAAGTGAATACGAGATCAATGGAATACCAAACCCTCGCCCCGAGTGGACTCTCTGGTTTGAACTAATCACTAACCCTCGTCCCGAGTGTGGACTCTCTGGTTAGTTCTAATCACTAACCCTCGTCCCGAGTGTAGACTCTCTGGTTAGTTCACGACAAGGCACCCTCGTCCCGAGTGTGGACTCTCTGGTGCAAATAAATAACATCCTCGTCCCGAGTGTGGACTCATGGATGTAAACAGATTAAGACAAATACCCTCGTCCCAAGTATGGACTCTCTGGTGCCAAGGAAACAAACACCCTCGTCTCGAGTGTGGACTCTCTGGTGCAACTGATCAACCCTCGTCCCGAGTGTGGACTCTCTGGTTGAGGAAAAATGATACAGGAAAATAGCAGTTCAATCACACGTACTCGTTCTAAGACACGACTCAGTCAGGGTATAGGTGAGACAAGGTACGACTTAGTCAAGACATAGTCAAGTCCAATATAACTACACTGTCAAGTCAAGCAAGACCATAAACTGGTGAACATGGTATATAGAAAATAGATAAATCAAGTCAACTAAGAAGCTAATAAAACGTATAAAATCTATAACAAATAGAGTATCTATGATAATATAATAATAACATGAAAACTATAAACATGAAATTAAACTGTAGACGGAGGCAAGGTATCTTGCCTGGTGGTAGCACGAAGAACCAACAATATACCGTCAACTGGTACGCCATGAAGTCCAAATCTCACAACTGTCTCCGAAAGCTGAAACAGACATTACCTACATTCTCAGAATAGTCAAATTAGCCAAAATTGTCGGTCCTTAAGTCCAATTTTGGACACAGGGGCAAAACGGTCATTTCGGACCAAAACGGTGTCCGTCGTTGGACCCGCTTTGCACCAAAAAGCGTACTAGAGTCAATGGTCTCTAAGGTCGTCAAACTATATGTCTACAGATTCATTTTGATGATACAAACCCAACCATATGTCCAAAGTTGGATTTCGGCAGGTCGTGCACAAAATCGTCCGTTGAATCGGATCGTAGGGCCCGTAAAACGACGATCCAATCAACTGTCTCAGAATTGGACCAAACTTGGCATACAGGACCATAAAAATAATACGGTCCTGTTGGCACAAGTTTTGTCTTGATCTAACGAACGTGCACAAAGTAATTAAAAAATTTGTACAGATGTCGATACGGTAAATTTCGACGGATACGCATCAAATTCGTCGCGCACACGCAACCAATTTGAATTCTGTTAAAGCCCACACGTCCACGAAGCCATTACGCACCTATTTATGCTTTCGGTTCGCGACCACGTCGCCCGATTTGATGGGACGCACGTCGTATCGAAGGATTTTATTATTTTTAAAACCGGTTTTTGTCGGTATTCGGGATTAGTTTTCTCCGCATATAATCGATAAATTTTGAAACTACAAAAAGGGTTCTGGAGTGGTATAGGTGGTCTAGAAGTTTGTTAAGGTAGAATATTTCAAGCGATAACAGGTGGACCAGAATCGGTCCTCCAACTGGGGTTCAAGACTTGTTCTATACTCTATTTTTGGGATATGTTTTCCTTCGACTTTGTGTCGAATTTCTCTTCGAATCTGGATCGATTCACTACGAACTAATTGGAGGGGTTCCTAGATGGTTATATAGGTATTCTATTGAATTTTATGGCGTCAGAAATGATGTAGTATTTATGGAGAAATCATACAACGAAGTGACATACCTGGCTTTGCTGTCCTGCTTTGATGCTGCTACTGTTTTGTTTCGAATCGTGCGCGCGTGGTCGGCCTTCGGCCAGCGGCGGCCTGGCTATGTCGGGGAGGCGCGCATGCTAGGGGGGTCGCTGGGAGGTTGGGGGTTTGTGGGCCTCTCTTTTATTTGCTTTCTTTTT